>JANJGN010000025.1:30504940-30825061 GCA_026770705.1 Isurus oxyrinchus
ATTCCAGTTGGTGTCGCTTTGTTCCACAATCTGTGTAGTTTGTATCACTTTGTTCTGCATCGGAGCAGTTTGTGTCAATTTTCCCACATTTGGTTCAGTTTGTGTCACTTTGCTCCACATCGGTGCAGTTTGTGTCACTTTGCCTCACAGATTTTGCTGTTTGTGTCACTTTTCTCCACAGGTTGGTGTAGTTTGTGTCATTTTGCTGAACAGTCGGTGCAGTTGTGTCACTTTGACCCACAGTCAGTGCAGTTTTTGTCACTTTGCCCCACAGTCTGTGCAGTTTGTGTCACTTTGTCCCACAGTTTGTACAGTTTGTGTCACTTTGCTCCACAGTCGGTGCAGTTTGTGTCACTTTGTCACACAGTTGTTGCTGTTTGTGTCACTTTGCCCCAAAGTTGGTGCACTGTGTGTCGCTTAGCTCCACGGTTAGTGCAGTTTGTGTCACTTTTTCCCACAGTTTGTGCAGTTTGTGTCACTTTGCTCCACAGTTGGTACAGATGGTGTCAATTTGTCCAACAGTCAGTGCGGTTTGAGGCACATTGTTCCACAGACTGTGCAGTTTGTGTCACTTTGCTCCACAGTTGGAGCAGTTTGTGTCACTTTCCTGCACTGTCGGTACAGTTTATGTCACTTTGCACCACAATCTGTGCAGCTTGTGACTTTTGCTCCCCATTCAGTGCAGATTGTGTCCATATTGCTCTATAGTCGGTGCTGTTTGTGGTCATTTTGTCCCACAGTTGGTGCAGTTTGTGTCACTTCGTCCCTCATTCGTTGCTGATTGTGTCAATTTGCTGCACAGTCATTGCAGTTTCTGTCACTTTGCTCCACAGTCGTTGAATCTTGTGTCATTTTGTTCCACGGTCAGTGCAGTTTGTGTCACTTTGCTCCACAGTCGCTGCAGAATGTGTTCCTTTGCTCCAGAGTCGGAGCTGTTTGTGTCACTTTGCTGCACAGTCGGTGCAGTTTATGTCACTTTGCGGCACATGTCAGTGCAGTTGGTGGCACTTTGTCCCACATTTGGTTCAGTTTGTGTCACTTTGTCCCACAGTCGGTGCAGTGTCTGTCACTTTGCTCCACAGTTGGTGCTGTTTGTGTCACTTTGCTCCACAGTTGTTACGGTTTGTGACACTTTGTCCAATAGTCAGTGTGGTTTGTGACACTTTTTTCCACAATCAGTGCACTTTGTGCCAGTTTGTTCCACGGACTATGCAGTTTGTGTCTCTTTGCGCCACATGTCAGTGCAGTTGGTGTCACTTTGTCCAACATTTGATAAAGTTTCTGTCACTTTGCTCCACATCGGTTCAGGATGTGTCGCTTTCTCCCACAATTGGTGCAGTTTGTGACACTTTGCCCCAAAGTTGGGTCACTGTGTGTCGCTTAGCTCCATGGTTAGTGCAGTTTGTGTCACTTTTTCCCACAGTTTGTGCAGTTTGTGTCACTTTCCTGCACTGTCGGTACAGTTTATGTCGCTTTGCACCACAATCTGTGCAGCTTGTGACTTTTGCTCCCCATTCAGTGCAGATTGTGTCCATATTGCTCTACAGTCGATGCAGTTTGTGTCACTTTGTCCCACAGTCGGTTCAGTTTGTATCACTTTGTTTCTCATCAATTCAGTTTGTGTCACTTTGTCCCACATTTGGTTCAGTTTGTGTCACTTTGCTCCACATTGGCTCAGATTTGTCTCTTTCTCCCAAAGTTGGTGCAGTTTGTCTCCATTTTGTCCCACAGTCATTGTAGTTTGTGTCACTTTGTCCCACAGTCGGTGCAGTTTGTATGACTTTGCTCCAGTCAGTGTAGTTTGTGTCACTTTGTCACATCGACTTTGCAGTTTGTGTCACTTTGCTCCACAGTCGGTGCAGTTTGTGTCGCTTTGTGCCACAGTCATTGCAGTTTGTGTCACTTTGGCCCACATTCATTGCTGATTGTGACAATTTGCTCCACAGTCATTGCAGTTTCTGTCATTTTGTTCCACAGTCAGTGCATTTTGTGTCACTTTGCTATTTCACTTTGCGCCACATGACAGTGCAGTTGGTGTCACCTTGTCCCATATTTGGTTCAGTTTGTGTCACTTTGTCCCTCAGTCAGTGCAGTGTCTGTCACTTTGGTCCACAGTTGGTGCTGTTTGTGTCACTTTGTTCCACAGACTATGCAGTTTACATCGCTTTGCACCACAATCGGTGCAGCTTGTGATTTTTGCTCCTCTTTCAGTGCAGATTATGTCACTTTGCCCCCACAGTTGGTGCAGTTTGTGTCACTTTGCTACACCGTTTTTGAAGTTTGTGTCGGTTTGCTCCACATGTCGGTGCAGTTTGTGTCACCTAGTCCCACATTCGGTGCAGTTTGTGTCACCTAGTCCCACTTTCGGTGCAGTTTGTGTCACTTTGCTCCACAGTTGTTGCTGTTTGTGTCACTTTGCCCCAAAGTTGGTGCAGTTTGTGTCACTTTGCTGCATGGTTAGTGCAGTTTGAGACACCTTTTCCCACAGTTTGTGCAGTTTGTGTCACATTTTCCAACAGTCCGTGCAGTTTGTGTCACTTTGTTCCACAGACTGTGCAGTTTATGTCGCTTTGCACCACAGTCGGTGCAGCTTGTGACTTTTGCTCCCCATTCAGTGCAGATTATGTCCGCATTGCTCTATAGTCAGTGCAGTTTGTGTCACTTTGCTCCACATCGGTTCAGCTTGTGTCACTTTCTCCCACAGTTGGTGCAGTTTGTGTCTCTTTGTTCCACAGTCGGTGCAGTTTGTGTCAATTTCACACAGTCGATGCAGTTTGTGTCACTTTGCTCCACAGTCAGTGCAGTTTGTGTCTCTTTGAACCACAATTGGTGCAGATTGTGTCAGCCTGCTCCACAGTCGGCGCAGTTTGTATCACTTTGTTCTGCATCGATGCAGTTTATGTCACTTTGTCCTACAGCTGGTGCAGTTCGTGTCACTTTCTCCAGCAGTTGGTGTAGTTTGTCTTACTTTGCACCACAATCGGTGCAGCTTGTGACTTTTGCTCCCCATTCAGTGCAGATTATGTCTGCATTGCTCTATAGTCGGTGCTGTTTGTGTCACTTTGCTCCACATTGGTTCAGTTTGTGTCACTTTCTCCAGCAGTTGGTGTAGTTTGTGTCACTTTGTCGCACATTCGGTGCAGTTTGTGTCACTTTGCTCGACAGTTGGTGCAGTTTGTGTCACTTTGCTCCACATCAGTTCAGTTTGTGTCACTTTGTCCCACAGTTGCTGCAGTTTGTGTCACTTTGTCCCGCATTTGGTGCATTTTGTGACACTTTGTCCCATGATGTCTGTAGATTGTGTCACTTTGCTCCACAGTCGATGCAGTTTGTCTCCATTTTGTCCCACAGTCGTTGCAGTTTATGTCACTTTGTTCCACAGTCAGTGCAGCTTGTGTCACTTTGCCCCACAGTCGGTGCAGGTTGTGTCGAATTGTCCCAAAGTTGGTGCATTTTGTGTCGCTTTGTACCACAGTCGGTGCAGTTTGTGTTACTTTGTCCCACAATTGGTGCAGTTTGTGTCACTTTGCCCTCAGTGACTCTTTGTCCCACAGTCGCTGCAGATTGTATCATTTTGCTCCACAATCGATGGAGTTTGAGTCACTTCGCTATAGTCGGTGAAGTTTGTGTCTGTTTGCAGCACGGCCGGTGCAGTTTGTGTCACTTTGCTCCACAGTCACTGCAGTTAGTGTCACTTTGCTCTGCAGTCGGCGCATTTTGGGTCGCTTGGCTCCACAGTCAGAGCAGATTGTCACCAATTTGCTCCACAGTGCGCGTAGTTTGTGTCTCTTGGCTCAACAGTAGGTGCAGTTTGTGTTGCTTTGCTCCAGACTTGTTGTTGTTTGTGTCACTTTGCCCCAAAGTCGGTGCATTTTGCGTCACTTTGCTCCACACCGGTTCCGTTTTGTGTCACTTTGTCGCACAGTCGGTGCAGTTTATTTCGCTTTGCTCCACAGTCGGTGCAGTTTCTGTCACTTTGCTCCACAGTTGTTGCTGTTTGTGTCACTTTGCTCCACAGTTGTTGCTGTTTGTGTCACTTTGCCCCAAAGTTGGAGCAGTTTGTGTCGCTTAGCTCCATGGTTAGTGCAGTTTGTGTCACTTTTTCCCACAGTTTGTGCAGTTTGAGTCACTTTGTCCAACAGTCGGTGCGTTTTGTGTCACTTTGTTCCACAGATTGTGCAGTTTGTGTCACTTTGCTCCACAGTCAGAGCAGTTTGTATTGCTTCCCTGCACTGTCGGTGCAGTATATGACGCTTTGCACCACAATCTGGGCAGCTTGTGACTTTTGCTCCCCATTCAGTGCTGGTTGTGTCCACATTGATCTATAGTCAGTGCTGTTTGTGTCACTTTGCTCCACATCGGTTCAGTTTGTGTCTCTTTGTCCCACAGTCGGTGCAGTTTATGTCACTTTGCCCTACAGTCGGTGCGGTTTGTGACACTTTGTCCCACAGTTGGTGCAGTTTGTGTCACTTTCCTCCACAGTTGGTTCAGTTTGTCACACTTTGTCCCAGATTTGGTTCAGTTTGTGTCACTTTGCTCCACATCGGTTCAGTTTGTGTCTCTTTCTCCCACAGTTGGTGCAGTTTGTCTCCATTTTATCCCACAGTCATTGCAGTTTGAGTCACTTTGTCCCACAGTCGATGCAGCTTGTGTCACTTTGAACCACATTTGGTGCAGTTTATGTCACTTTGTCCCACAGTCGGTGCAGTTGGTGTCACTGCTCCATATCGGTGCAGTTTGTGTCACTTTGCTCCACAGTCGGTCCAGTTTGTGTCGCTTTGTCCACACTCATTGCAGTTTGTGTCATTTTTGTCCCACATTCGTTGCTGATTGTGTCAATTTGCTCTACAGTCATTGCAGTTTCTGTCACTTTGCGCCACAGTCATTGAATCTTGTGTAATTTTGTTCCACAGTCAGTGCAGTTTGTGTCACTTTGTCCCACAGTCAGTGCAGTTTGTGTCACTTTGTCCCACAGTCAGTACTGTTTGTGTCACTTTGTCCCACAGTTGGTGCAGTTTGTGTCACTTTGTCCCACAGTCAGTACAGTTTGTGTCACTTTGTCCCACAGTTGGTGCAGTTTGTGTCACTTTGTCCCACAGTCAGTACAGTTTGTGTCACTTTGTCCCACAGTCAGTACAGTTTGTGTCACTTTGTCCCACAAGTGGTGCGGTTTGTGTCACTTTGTCCCACAGTTTGTACAGTTTGTGTCTTTTTGCCCCACAGATTTTGCCGATTTTGTCGCTTTTCTCCACAGGTTGGTGCAGTTTATGTCGTTTTGCTGATGAGTCGATGCAGTTTGTGTCGCTTTGCTCCACCTCGGTGCAATTTGTGTCACAATTTCCCACAGTTGGTACATTTTGTGTCACTTTGTCCAACAGTCGGTGCGGTTTGTGGCACTTTGTCCCACAGTCAGTGCAGTTTGTGTCACTTTGCTCCGCAGTCGGAGCAATTTAAGTTGCTTTGCATCACAATCTGTGCAGCTTGTGACTTTTGCTCCCCATTCAGTGCAGATTGTGTCCACATTGCTCTATAGTCGCTGCTGTTTGTGTCACTTTGTCCCACAGTTGTTGCAGTTTCTGTCACTTTGCTCCAAAGTCGGTGCAGTTTGTGTCACTTTGCTCCTCAATTGGTGCAGTTTGTTCACTTTGTCCCACAAGTGGTGCAGTTTGTGTCACTTTGTCCCACAAGTGGTGCAGTTTGTGTCACTTTGTTCCACAGTCGGTGAGGTTTGTGTCACTTTGTCCCACAATCGGTGCAGTTTGTGTCACTTTGTCCCACAAGTGGTGCAGTTTGTGTCACTTTGCTCCACAGTTGGTGCAGCTTGTGTCACTTTCCTCCACATCGGTGCAGTTTGTGTCGCTTTGTCCCACAGTCGGTGCAGCTTGTGTCACTTTGTTCCACAGTTGGTGCAGCTTGTGTCACTTTTCTCCACAGTTGGTACAGTTTATGTCAATTTGTCCAACAGTCGGTGTAGTTTGTGTCACTTTGTCCCACAGTTGGTGGAGTTTGTGTCACTTTGTCCCACAATCGGTGCAGTTTGAGCTGCAATGCTCCACATGTCGGTGCAGTTTGTGTCGCTTTGTTGCACTTTCGGTGCAGATTGCGTCAATTTGCTCTACAGTCATTGCAGTTTCTGTCACTTTGCTCCAGAGTCATTGCAGTTTGTGTCACTTTGCTCCACAGTCGTTGCAGTTTGTATCACTTTGTGCCACAGTCGTTGCAGTTTGTATCACTTTGTGCCACATTCGGTGCAGCTTGTGTCACTTTGCTCCACTTTCTGTGCAGTTTGTGTCACCTTGTCCCACAGTTGGTGCAACTTCTGTCACTTTGCTCCACATCGGTGCAGTTTGTGTCACTTTGCTCCACAGGTTGGTGCAGTTTGTGTCATTTTTCTGAACAGTCGATGCATTTTGTGTCACTTTGCTCCAACTCGGTGCAATTTGTGTCACTATTTCCCATGATTGGTACAGTTTGTGTCACTTTTTCCAACAGTTGGTGCAGTTTGTGGCACTTTGTCCAACAGTCAGTGCAGTTTGTGTCACTTTCTCCCACAGTCGGTGCAGTTTGTGTCAATTTGGCCCACTGTTGGTGCAATTTGTCTACATTTTGTCGCACAGTCGGTGCAGTTTCTGTCACTTTGCCCCCCAGATTTTGC
This sequence comes from Isurus oxyrinchus, assembly GCA_026770705.1. Classification (NCBI taxonomy): domain Eukaryota; kingdom Metazoa; phylum Chordata; class Chondrichthyes; order Lamniformes; family Lamnidae; genus Isurus; species Isurus oxyrinchus. The sequence continues at coordinate 30,511,596 of JANJGN010000025.1, forward strand.
CGTTTGTGTCGCTTTGCTCCACAGGTTGTTTCAGTTTGTGTCGTTTTGCACCACAGTCGGTTCAGTTTGTGTCACTTTGTCCCACAGTCTGTGCAGTTTGTGTCACTTTGTCCCACAGTCGGTGCAGTTTGTGTCACTTTGTCCCACAGTTTGTACAGTTTGTGTCTTTTTGCCCCACAGATTTTGCCGTTTTTGTCGCTTTTCTCCACAGGTTGGTGCAGTTTATGTCGTTTTGCTGATGAGTCGATGCAGTTTGTGTCACTTTGCTCCACCTCGGTGCAATTTGTGTCACAATTTCCCACAGTTGGTACAGTTTGTGTCACTTTGTCCAACAGTCGGTGCGGGTTGTGGCACTTTGTCCCACAGTCAGTGCAGTTTGTGTCACTTTGCTCCGCAGTCGGAGCAGTTTAAGTTGCTTTGCATCACAATCTGTGCAGCTTGTGACTTTTGCTCCCCATTCAGTGCAGATTGTGTCCACATTGCTCTATAGTCGGTGCTGTTTGTGTCACTTTGCTCCACATCGGTTCAGTTTGTGTAACTTAGTCCCACATTCGTTGTTGATTGTGTCACTTTGCTCCACAGTCGCTGCAGAATGTGTTCCTATGCTCCACAGTCGGAGCTGTTTGTGTCACTTTGCTGCACAGTCGGTGCAGTTTATCTCACTTTGCGCCATATGTCAGTGCAGTTGGTGTCACTTTGTCCCACATTTGCTTCAGTTTGTGTCACTTTGTTCCACAGTTGGTGCAGTTTGAGTCACTTTGCTCCACAGTTGGTGCAGTTGGTGTCATTTTGCTCCACATCGGGGCAGTTTGTGTCGCTTTGCTCCACATCGGTGCAGTTTGTGTCACTTTGCTCCACAGTCGGTGCAGCTTGTTTCACTCTGCTCCACATCGGTGCAGTTTGTGTCACTTTGTCCCACAGTAGGTGCAGTTTGTGTCACTTTGTCCCACAGTTGGTGCAGTTTGTGTCTCTTTGTCCCACAGTCGGTGCAGTTTGTGTCACTTTGTCCCACAGTTGGTGCAGTTTGTGTCACTTTGCTCCACATCGGTGCAGTTTGTGTCACTTTGTCCCACAGTTGATACAGTTTGTGTCATTTTGCTCCACATCGGTGCAGTTTGTGTCACTTTGTCCCACAGTCGGTGCAGTTTGTGTCACTTTGCTCCACAGTCGGTGCAGCTTGTGTCACTCTGCTCCACATCGGTGCAGTTTGTGTCGCTTTACTCCACATCGGTGCAGTTTGTGTCACTTTGCTCCGCAGTCATTGCAGTTTGTGTCACTTTGTCCCACATTCATTGCTGATTGTGTCAATTTGCTCCATAGTCATTGCAGTTTCTGTCACTTTGCTCCACAGTTGTTGAATCTTGTGTCATTTTGTTCCACAGTCAGTGCAGTTTGTGTCACTTTGCTCCACAGTCGGTGCAGAATGTGTTCCTTTGCTCCACAGTCAGAGCTGGTTGTGTCGCTTTGCTGCACAGTGGGTAGAGTTTATGTCTTTTTGCGCCACATGTCAGTGCAGTTGGTGTCACTTTTTCCCACATTTGGTTCAGTTTGTGTCACTTTGTCCCACAGTCGGTGCAGTTTATGTCGCTTTGCACCACAGTTGGTGCTGTTTGTGTCACTTTGCTGCACTGTCGGTGCAGTTTATGTCGCTTTGCACCAGAATCTGTGCAGCTTGTGACTTTTGCTGCCCATTCAGTGCAGATTGTGTCCACATTGCTCTATAGTCGGTTGTGTTTGTGTCACTTTGCTCCACATTGGTTCAGTTTGTGTCACTTTGTCCCACATGTCAGTTCAGTTTGTGTCACTTTGCTCCACATTTGGTGCAGTTTGTATCACTTTGCTCCACATCGGTGCAGTTTGTGTCCACTTTGCTCCACAGTCGATGCAGTTTATGTCACTTTGCTCCACAGTCGGTCCAGTTTGTGTTGCTTTGCTCCACAGTCATTGCAATTTGTGTCACTTTGTCGCACATTCGTTGCTGATTGTGTCACTTTGCTCCACATCGGTGCAGTTTGTGTCCACTTTGTTCCACAGTCAGTGCAGTTTGTGTCACTTTGCTCCACAGTCGCTGCAGAATGTGTTCCTTTGCTCCACAGTCGGAGGTGTTTGTGTCACTTTGCTGCACATGTCAGTGCAGTTGGTGGCACTTTGTCCCACAGTCGGTGCAGTGTCTGTCACTTTGCTCCATAGTTGGTGCTGTTTGTGTCACTTTGCTCCACAGTTGTTACAGTTTGTGACACTTTGTCCAATAGTCAGTGTGGTTTGTGACACTTTTTTCCACAATCAGTGCACTTTGTGTCACTTTGTTCGACAGACTGTGCATTTTGTGTCTCTTTGCGCCACATGTCAGTGCAGTTGGTGTCACTTTGTCCCATATTTGATAAAGTTTGTGTCACTTTGCTCCACATCGGTTCAGTTTGTGTCGCTTTCCTCCCACAATTGGTGCAGTTTTGACACTTTGTTCTACAGTCGATGCAGTTTGTGTCACTTTGTCCCACAGTCGGTGCAGTTTGTGTCACTTTGTGCCACATGTCAGTGCATTTGGTGTCACTTTATCCCACAGTTAGTGCAGTTTGTGTCATTTTGTCCCACAACCGTTGCAATTATTTGTCACTTTGCTCCCCAGTCATTCCAGTTGGTGTCGCTTTGTTCCACAATCTGTGTAGTTTGTATCACTTTGTTCTGCATCGGAGCAGTTTGTGTCAATTTTCCCACATTTGGTTCAGTTTGTGTCACTTTGCTCCACATCGGTGCAGTTTGTGTCACTTTGCCTCACAGATTTTGCTGTTTGTGTCACTTTTCTCCACAGGTTGGTGTAGTTTGTGTCATTTTGCTGAACAGTCGGTGCAGTTGTGTCACTTTGACCCACAGTCAGTGCAGTTTTTGTCACTTTGCCCCACAGTCTGTGCAGTTTGAGTCACTTTGTCCCACAGTTTGTACAGTTTGTGTCACTTTGCTCCACAGTCGGTGCAGTTTGTGTCACTTTGTCACACAGTTGTTGCTGTTTGTGTCACTTTGCCCCAAAGTTGGTGCACTGTGTGTCGCTTAGCTCCATGGTTAGTGCAGTTTGTGTCACTTTTTCCCACAGTTTGTGCAGTTTGTGTCACTTTGCTCCACAGTTGGTACAGATGGTGTCAATTTGTCCAACAGTCAGTGCGGTTTGAGGCACATTGTTCCACAGACTGTGCAGTTTGTGTCACTTTGCTCCACAGTTGGAGCAGTTTGTGTCACTTTCCTGCACTGTCGGTACAGTTTATGTCACTTTGCACCACAATCTGTGCAGCTTGTGACTTTTGCTCCCCATTCAGTGCAGATTGTGTCCATATTGCTCTATAGTCGGTGCTGTTTGTGGTCATTTTGTCCCACAGTTGGTGCAGTTTGTGTCACTTCGTCCCTCATTCGTTGCTGATTGTGTCAATTTGCTGCACAGTCATTGCAGTTTCTGTCACTTTGCTCCACAGTCGTTGAATCTTGTGTCATTTTGTTCCACGGTCAGTGCAGTTTGTGTCACTTTGCTCCACAGTCGCTGCAGAATGTGTTCCTTTGCTCCAGAGTCGGAGCTGTTTGTGTCACTTTGCTGCACAGTCGGTGCAGTTTATGTCACTTTGCGGCACATGTCAGTGCAGTTGGTGGCACTTTGTCCCACATTTGGTTCAGTTTGTGTCACTTTGTCCCACAGTCGGTGCAGTGTCTGTCACTTTGCTCCACAGTTGGTGCTGTTTGTGTCACTTTGCTCCACAGTTGTTACGGTTTGTGACACTTTGTCCAATAGTCAGTGTGGTTTGTGACACTTTTTTCCACAATCAGTGCACTTTGTGCCAGTTTGTTCCACGGACTATGCAGTTTGTGTCTCTTTGCGCCACATGTCAGTGCAGTTGGTGTCACTTTGTCCAACATTTGATAAAGTTTCTGTCACTTTGCTCCACATCGGTTCAGGATGTGTCGCTTTCTCCCACAATTGGTGCAGTTTGTGACACTTTGCCCCAAAGTTGGGTCACTGTGTGTCGCTTAGCTCCATGGTTAGTGCAGTTTGTGTCACTTTTTCCCACAGTTTGTGCAGTTTGTGTCACTTTCCTGCACTGTCGGTACAGTTTATGTCGCTTTGCACCACAATCTGTGCAGCTTGTGACTTTTGCTCCCCATTCAGTGCAGATTGTGTCCATATTGCTCTACAGTCGATGCAGTTTGTGTCACTTTGTCCCACAGTCGGTTCAGTTTGTATCACTTTGTTTCTCATCAATTCAGTTTGTGTCACTTTGTCCCACATTTGGTTCAGTTTGTGTCACTTTGCTCCACATTGGCTCAGATTTGTCTCTTTCTCCCAAAGTTGGTGCAGTTTGTCTCCATTTTGTCCCACAGTCATTGTAGTTTGTGTCACTTTGTCCCACAGTCGGTGCAGTTTGTATGACTTTGCTCCAGTCAGTGTAGTTTGTGTCACTTTGTCACATCGACTTTGCAGTTTGTGTCACTTTGCTCCACAGTCGGTGCAGTTTGTGTCGCTTTGTGCCACAGTCATTGCAGTTTGTGTCACTTTGGCCCACATTCATTGCTGATTGTGACAATTTGCTCCACAGTCATTGCAGTTTCTGTCATTTTGTTCCACAGTCAGTGCATTTTGTGTCACTTTGCTATTTCACTTTGCGCCACATGACAGTGCAGTTGGTGTCACCTTGTCCCATATTTGGTTCAGTTTGTGTCACTTTGTCCCTCAGTCAGTGCAGTGTCTGTCACTTTGGTCCACAGTTGGTGCTGTTTGTGTCACTTTGTTCCACAGACTATGCAGTTTACATCGCTTTGCACCACAATCGGTGCAGCTTGTGATTTTTGCTCCTCTTTCAGTGCAGATTATGTCACTTTGCCCCCACAGTTGGTGCAGTTTGTGTCACTTTGCTACACCGTTTTTGAAGTTTGTGTCGGTTTGCTCCACATGTCGGTGCAGTTTGTGTCACCTAGTCCCACATTCGGTGCAGTTTGTGTCACCTAGTCCCACTTTCGGTGCAGTTTGTGTCACTTTGCTCCACAGTTGTTGCTGTTTGTGTCACTTTGCCCCAAAGTTGGTGCAGTTTGTGTCACTTTGCTGCATGGTTAGTGCAGTTTGAGACACCTTTTCCCACAGTTTGTGCAGTTTGTGTCACATTTTCCAACAGTCCGTGCAGTTTGTGTCACTTTGTTCCACAGACTGTGCAGTTTATGTCGCTTTGCACCACAGTCGGTGCAGCTTGTGACTTTTGCTCCCCATTCAGTGCAGATTATGTCCGCATTGCTCTATAGTCAGTGCAGTTTGTGTCACTTTGCTCCACATCGGTTCAGCTTGTGTCACTTTCTCCCACAGTTGGTGCAGTTTGTGTCTCTTTGTTCCACAGTCGGTGCAGTTTGTGTCAATTTCACACAGTCGATGCAGTTTGTGTCACTTTGCTCCACAGTCAGTGCAGTTTGTGTCTCTTTGAACCACAATTGGTGCAGATTGTGTCAGCCTGCTCCACAGTCGGCGCAGTTTGTATCACTTTGTTCTGCATCGATGCAGTTTATGTCACTTTGTCCTACAGCTGGTGCAGTTCGTGTCACTTTCTCCAGCAGTTGGTGTAGTTTGTCTTACTTTGCACCACAATCGGTGCAGCTTGTGACTTTTGCTCCCCATTCAGTGCAGATTATGTCTGCATTGCTCTATAGTCGGTGCTGTTTGTGTCACTTTGCTCCACATTGGTTCAGTTTGTGTCACTTTCTCCAGCAGTTGGTGTAGTTTGTGTTACTTTGTCGCACATTCGGTGCAGTTTGTGTCACTTTGCTCGACAGTTGGTGCAGTTTGTGTCACTTTGCTCCACATCAGTTCAGTTTGTGTCACTTTGTCCCACAGTTGCTGCAGTTTGTGTCACTTTGTCCCGCATTTGGTGCATTTTGTGACACTTTGTCCCATGATGTCTGTAGATTGTGTCACTTTGCTCCACAGTCGATGCAGTTTGTCTCCATTTTGTCCCACAGTCGTTGCAGTTTATGTCACTTTGTTCCACAGTCAGTGCAGCTTGTGTCACTTTGCCCCACAGTCGGTGCAGGTTGTGTCGAATTGTCCCAAAGTTGGTGCATTTTGTGTCGCTTTGTACCACAGTCGGTGCAGTTTGTGTTACTTTGTCCCACAATTGGTGCAGTTTGTGTCACTTTGCCCTCAGTGACTCTTTGTCCCACAGTCGCTGCAGATTGTATCATTTTGCTCCACAATCGATGGAGTTTGAGTCACTTCGCTATAGTCGGTGAAGTTTGTGTCTGTTTGCAGCACGGCCGGTGCAGTTTGTGTCACTTTGCTCCACAGTCACTGCAGTTAGTGTCACTTTGCTCTGCAGTCGGCGCATTTTGGGTCGCTTGGCTCCACAGTCAGAGCAGATTGTCACCAATTTGCTCCACAGTGCGCGTAGTTTGTGTCTCTTGGCTCAACAGTAGGTGCAGTTTGTGTTGCTTTGCTCCAGACTTGTTGTTGTTTGTGTCACTTTGCCCCAAAGTCGGTGCATTTTGCGTCACTTTGCTCCACACCGGTTCCGTTTTGTGTCACTTTGTCGCACAGTCGGTGCAGTTTATTTCGCTTTGCTCCACAGTCGGTGCAGTTTCTGTCACTTTGCTCCACAGTTGTTGCTGTTTGTGTCACTTTGCTCCACAGTTGTTGCTGTTTGTGTCACTTTGCCCCAAAGTTGGAGCAGTTTGTGTCGCTTAGCTCCATGGTTAGTGCAGTTTGTGTCACTTTTTCCCACAGTTTGTGCAGTTTGTGTCACTTTGTTCCACAGATTGTGCAGTTTGTGTCACTTTGCTCCACAGTCAGAGCAGTTTGTATTGCTTCCCTGCACTGTCGGTGCAGTATATGACGATTTGCACCACAATCTGGGCAGCTTGTGACTTTTGCTCCCCATTCAGTGCTGGTTGTGTCCACATTGATCTATAGTCAGTGCTGTTTGTGTCACTTTGCTCCACATCGGTTCAGTTTGTGTCTCTTTGTCCCACAGTCAGTGCAGTTTATGTCACTTTGTCCTACAGTCGGTGCGGTTTGTGACACTTTGTCCCACAGTTGGTGCAGTTTGTGTCACTTTCCTCCACAGTTGGTTCAATTTGTGACACTTTGTCCCAGATTTGGTTCAGTTTGTGTCACTTTGCTCCACATCGGTTCAGTTTGTGTCTCTTTCTCCCACAGTTGGTGCAGTTTGTCTCCATTTTATCCCACAGTCATTGCAGTTTGAGTCACTATGTCCCACAGTCGATGCAGCTTGTGTCACTTTGAACCACATTTGGTGCAGTTTGTGTCACTTTGTCCCACAGTCGGTGCCCTTGGTGTCACTGCTCCACATCGGTTCAGTTTGTGTCTCTTTCTCCCACAGTTGGTGCAGTTTGTCTCCATTTTATCCCACAGTCATTGCAGTTTGAGTCACTATGTCCCACAATCGATGCAGCTTGTGTCACTTTGCTCCACAGTCGGTCCAGTTTGTGTCGCTTTGTCCACACTCATTGCAGTTTGTGTCATGTTGTCCCACATTCGTTGTTGATTGTGTCAATTTGCTCTACAGTCATTGCAGTTTCTGTCACTTTGCTCCACAGTCGTTGAATCTTGTGTAATTTTGTTCCACAGTCAGTGCAGTTTGTGTCACTTTGTCCCACATTCGGTGCAGTTTGTGTCACTTTGTCCCACAGTTGGTGCAGTGTCTGTCACTTTGCTCCACAGTTGGTGCAGTTTGTGTCACTTTACTCCATATCGGTGCAGTTTGTGTCAATTTGCTCCACAGTCACTGCAGAATGTGTTCCTTTGTTCCACAGTCGGAGCTGTTTATGTTGCTTTGCTGCACAGTCGGTGCAGTTTATGTCACTTTGTCACACATATCAGTGCAGTTGCTGTCACTTTGTCCCACATTTGCTTCAGTTTGTGTCACTTTGTCCCACAGTCGGTGCAGTTGGTGTCACTGCTCCATATCGGTGCAGTTTTTGTCACTTTGCTCCACAGTCGGTCCAGTTTGTGTCGCTTTGTCCACACTCATTGCCGTTTGTGTTACTTTGCCCCACAGTCGGTGCATTTTGTGTCACTTTACTCCATATCAGTGCGGTTTGTGTCACTTTTCTCCACAGTTGGTACAGTTTGTGTCACTTTGTCCCACAGTCGGTGCAGTTTGTGTCGGTTTGCTATACATGTCGGTGCAGTTTGTGTCGCTTTGCTGGACCGTCGGTGCAGTTTGTGTCACTTAGTCCCACAGTCGGTGCCGTTTGTGTCACTTTATCCCACAGTCGGTGCTGGTTGTGTTACTTTGCTCCACAGTCGGTACAGTTTGTGTCACTTTTTCCCACAGTTGGTTCAGTTTGTGTCACTTTGCTCCTCATCAGTTCAGTTTGTGTCACTTTGTCCCACATTTGTTTCATTTTTTGTCACTTTGTCCCACAGTCGGTGCAGTTTGTGTCACTTTGCTCCACATCAGTGCAGTTTGTGGCTCTTTGCTCTACAGTCTGTGCATTTTGTGTCACTTCGAACCACATTTGGTGCAGTTTATGTCACTTTGTCCCACAGTTGATGCCATTTGTGTCACTTTGCTCCACATGTCGGTGCAGTTTGTGTCGCTTTGTCCCACATCGGTGTAATTTATGTCACTTTGCTCCACAGTCGGTGCAGTTTGTGTCGCTTTGCTCTTGATTCATTTTGTTCCACAGTCAGTGCAGTTTGTGTCAATTTGCTCCACAGTCGCTGCAGAATGTGTTCCTTTGCTCCACAGTCGGAGCTATTTGTGTCGCTTTGCTGCACAGTCGGTGCAGTTAATGTCACTTTGCGCTACATGTCAGTGCAATTTGTGTCACTTTGTCCCACATTTGCTTCAGTTTGCGTCACTGTGTCCAACAGTCAGTGCAGTGTCTGTCACTTTTCTCCACAGTTGGTGCGGTTTGTGTCACTTTACTCCACAGTCGGTGCACTTTGTGTCACTCTGTCCCACAATCAGTGCTCTTTGTGTCGCTTTGCTCCACATCAGTGCAGTTTGTGTCACTTTATCCCACAGTCGGTGCAGTTTGTGTCACTTTGTCCCACATTTGATTCCGTTTGTGTCACTTTGCACCACATCGGTTCAGTTTGTGTCACTTTCTCCCACAGTTGGTGCAGTTTGTCTCCATTTATTCCCACAGTCGTTGCAGTTTTTGTCACTTTGTCCCACAGTCGGTGCAGTTTCTCTCCATTTTGTCCCACAGTCATTGCAATTTGTGTCACTTTGTCCCACAGTCGGTGCAGCGTGTGTCACTTGGTCACACAGTCGGTGCCGTTTGTGTCACTTTGCCTCACAGTTGGTGCAGGTTGTGTCGCATTGTCCCAAAGTAGGTGCACTTTGTGTCGCTTTGCTCCACAGACTGTGCAGCTTGTGTAACTTTGTCCCACAGTCGGTGCATTTTGTTTCACTTTACTCCATATCAGTGTAGTTTGTGTCACTTTGCTCCACAGTTGGTACAGTTTGTGACACTTTATCCAACAGTCAGTGCGGTTTGTGGCACTATTTTCCACAGTCAGTGCAGAATGTGCTCCTTTGCTCCACAGTCGGTGCAGTTTGTGTCACTTTGCTCCACATCAGTTCAGTTTCTGTCTCTTTCTTCCACAGTCGCTGCAGAATGTGTTCCTTTGCTCCACAGTCGGAGCTGTTTGTGTCGCTTTGCTGCATAGTCGGTGCAGTTAATTTCACTTTGCGCCACATGTCAGTGCAGTTTGTGTCACTTTGTCCCACATTTGCTTCAGTTTGTGTCACGTTGTCCCACAGTCGGTGCAGTGTCTATCACTTTGCACCAAAGCTGGTGCGTTTTGTGTCACTTTGCTGCACAGTTGGTACAGTTTGTGACACTTTGTCCAACAGTCAGTGCGGTTTGTGGCACTTTTTTCCACAGTCAGTGCATTTTGTGTCACTTTGTTCCACAAACTGTGCATTTTGTGTCACTTTGCTGCACAGTCAGTGCAGTTTGTGTCACCACATTCCACAGTCGATGCAGTTTGTGTCACTTTATCCCACAGTGGTTCAGTTTGTGTCACTTTGCTCCACAGTTGGTTGTGTTTGTGTCACTTTGCCGCACAGTCGGTGCAGTTTGTGTCACTTTTTCCCACAGTTGGTTCAGTTTGTGTCACTTTGCTCCTCATCAGTTCAGTTTGTGTCACATTGTCACACATTGTGTCTCTTTCTCCCACAGTTGGTGCAGTTTGTCTCCACTTTATCCCACAGTCATTGCAGTTTGTGTCACTTTGTCCCACAGTCGGTGCAGCTTGTGTCACTTGGTCCCACAGTCGGTGCCGTTTGTGTCACTTTGCGCAACAGTCGATGCAGGTTGTGTCGCATTGTCCCAAAGTAGGTGCATTTTGTGTCACTTTGCTCCACAGTCTGTGAAGCTTGTGTAACTTTGTCCCACAGTCGGTGCATTTTGTGTCACTTTACTCCATATCAGCGCAGTTTGTGTCACTTTTCTCCACAGTTGGTACAGTTTGTGACAAATTGTTCAACAGTTAGTGCGGTTTGTGGTCCTTTTTTCCACAGTCACTGCAGAATGTGCTCCTTTGCTCCACAGTTGGTGCAGTTTGTGTCACTTTGCTCCACATCGGTTCAGTTTTTGTCGCTTTCTCCCACAGTTGGTGCAGTTTGTGTCACTTTGTCCCACAGTCGGTGCAGTTTGTGTTGTTTTGCTCTACAGTTTTTGCAGTTTGTGTCGGTTTGCTCTACATGTCAGTACAGTTTCTGTCGCTTTGCTGCACATTCGGTGCAGTTTGTGCCACTTAGTCCCACAGTCGGTGCCGTTTGTGTCACTTTATCCCACAGTCGGTGCCGGTTGTGTTACTTTTTCCCACAGTTGGTTCAGTTTCTGTCACTTTGCTCCTCATCAGTTCAGTTTGTGTCACTTTGTCCCACATTTGTTTCATTTTTTGTCACTTTGTCCCACAGTTGGTGCAGTTTGTGTCACTTTGCTCCACATCAGTGCAGTTTGTGTCACTTTGTCCCACCTTCGTTGCTGATTGTGTCAATTTGCTGCACAGTCATTGCAGTTTCTGTCACATTGCTCCACAGTCGGTGCAGAATGTGTTCCTTTGCTCCACAGTCGGTGCTGTTTGTGTTGATTTGCTGCACAGTCGGTGCAGTTTATGTCACTTTGCGCCACATGTCAGTGCAGTTGGTGTCACTTTGTCCCACATTTGCTTCAGTTTGTGTCACTTTGTCCCACAGTTGGTACAGTTTGTGAAACTTTGTCCAACAGTCAGTGCAGTTTGTGGCACTTTTTTCCAGTCAGTGCGGTTTGTGTCACTTTGCTCCACAGTTGCTGCAGAATGTGTTCCTTTGCTCCACAGTCCGTGCAGTTTGTGTCACTTTGTCCCACAGTCGGTGCAGTTTGTGTTGTTTTGCTCCAGAGTTTTTGCAGTTTGTGTCGATTTGCTCCACATGTCGGTGCAATTTGTGTCGCTTTGCTACACCGTCGCTGCAGTTTGTGTCACCTAGTCCAAGATTTGGTGCAATTTGAGTCACTCTATCGCACAGTCAGTGCCGGTTGTGTCACTTTGCTGCACAGTTGTTGCTGTTTGTGTCACTTTGCTCCTCATCAGTTCAGTTTGTGTCCCGTTGTCCCACAGTTGGTGCAGTTTATCTCCATTTTGTCCCGCTGTCATTGCAGTTTGTGTCACTTTGTCAGTGCAGTTTGTGTCACCTTGCTCCTCATCAGTGCATTTTGTGTCACTTTGGTGCACATCGGTACAGTTTGTGTCACAATGCTCCTCATTCGGTGCAGTTTGTGTCGTTTTGTCCCACAGTCAGTGCAGCTTGTGTCACTTTGTCCCACATTTGGCTCATTTGTTGTCACTTTGTCCCACAGTCAGTGCTGTTTGTGTCGCTTTGCTCCACATCAGTGCAGTTTGTGTCACTATACTCCACATTCGGTGCACTTTGTGTCGTTTTATCCCACAGTCAGTGCAGTTTGTGTCACTTTGTCCCACATTTGGTTCAGTTTATGTCACTTTGCTCCACATCTGTTCAGTTTGTGTCTCTTTCTCCCACAGTTGGTGCAGTTTGTCTCCATTTTGTCCCACAGTCATTGCAGTTTGTGTCACTTTGCCCCACAGTCGGTGCAGGTTGTGTCGCTTTGTCCCAAAGTAGGTGCATTTTGTGTTGTTGCCCAACAGTCGGTGCAGCTTGTGTCACTTTGTCCCACAGTTGGTTCAGTTTGTGTCACTTTGCTCCTCATCAGTAAAGTTTGTGTCACTTTGTCCCACATTTGGTGCAGTGTCTGTCACTTTGCACCACAGTTGGTGCTGTTTGCGTCACTCTGTCCCACAGTCAGTGCAGTTTGTGTCACTTTATCCCACAATCGGTGCAGTTTGTGTCACTTTATCCCACAATCAGTGCACTTTGTGTCACTCTGTCCCACAGTCTGTGCAGTTTGTGTCACTTTATCCCACAATCGGTGCAGTTTGTGTCACTTTATCCCACAATCGGTGCAGTTTGTGTCACTTTGTCCCACATTTGGTTCAGTTTGCGTCACTTTGCTCCACATTTGGCTCAGTTTTGTGTCTCTTTCTCCCACTGTTGGTGCAGTTTGTCTCCATTTTGTCCCACAGTCATTGCAGTTTGTGTCACTTTGTCCCACAGTCGGTGCAGCTTGTGTCACTTTGTCCCACAGTGGGTGCCGTTTGTGTTACTTTGCCCCACAGTCGGTGCAGGTTGTGTCGCATTGACCCACAGTGGGTGCATTTTGTGTCACTTTACTCCATATCAATGCAGTTTGTGTCACATTGCTCCACATTTGGTACAGTTTGTGACACTTTGTCCAACAGACAGTGTGGTTTGTGGCACTTTTTTCCACAGTCAGTGCAGAATGTGGTCCTTTGCTCCACATTTGGTGCAGTTTGTGTCACTTTGCTCCAAATCGGTTCAGTTTGTGTCGCTTTCTCCCACAGTTGATGCAGTTTGTGTCACTTTGTCCCACAGTCGGTGCAGTTTGTGTTCTTTTGCTCAACAGTTTTGGCAGTTTTTGTCGATTTGCTCCACATGTCGGTGCAGTTACTGTCGCTTTACTGCACAGTCGGTGCGGTTTGTGTCACTTAGTCCCACTGTCAGTGCCATTTGTGTCTCTTTATCCCACAGTTGGTGCCGGTTGTGTCACTTTGCTCCAAAGTCGGTGCAGTTTGTGTCACTTTTTCCCACAGTTGGTTCAGTTTGTGTCACCTTACTCCTCATCAGTTCAGTTTGTGTCATTTTGTTCCACATTTGGTTCTTTTTTTGTCACTTTGTCCCTCAGTCAGTGCAGTTTGTGGCACTTTGCTCCACAGTCGATGCAGTTTGTGTCACTTTGAACCACATTTGGTGCAGTTTGTGTCACTTTGTCGCACAGTTGGTGCCATTTGTGTCACTTTGTCCCACATGTCGGTGCAGTTTGTGTCGCTTTGCTCCACATGTCGGTGCAGTTTGTGTCGCTTTGTCCCACATCGGTGTAGTTTATGTCACTTTGCTCCACAGTCGGTGCAGTTTGTGTCGCTTTGCTCTTGATTCATTTTGTTCCACAGTCAGTGCAGTTTGTGTCAATTTGCTCCACAGTCGCTGCAGAATGTGTTCCTTTGCTCCACAGTCGGAGCTGTTTGTGTCGTTTTGCTGCACAGTCGGTGCAGTTAATGTCACTTTGCACCACATGTCGGTGCAGTTTGTGTCACTTTGTCCCACATTCGGTGCAGTTTGTGTTTACTTTGTCACACAGTTGGTGCAGCTTGTGTCACTTTGCTCTACATCGGTTCGGTTTGTGTCACTTAGCTCCACATCGGTTCAGTTTGTGTTACTTTGTCCCACAGTTGGTGTAATTTGTGTCACTTTGTTCCACAATTGTTGCAGTTTGTGTCATTTTGTCCCACATTTGGTGCTTTTTGTGACACTTTGTCCCACGGTCTCTGCAGATTGTGTCACTTTGCTCCACAGTTGATGCAGTTTTTCTCCACTTTTTCCCACAGTCGGTGCAGTTTGTTTTGTCCCATAGTTGGTGCAATTTCTGACACTTTGTCCCACAGTCGGTACAGTTTGTGTCAGTTTGTCCCACAGTCGATGAAATTTGAGCTGTAATGCTCCACATCGGTGCGGTTTGTGTCACTTTGCCCCACAGATTTTGCCATTTGTGTTGCTTTGCTCCACAGGTTGGTGCAGTTTGTGTCACTTTATCCCGCAGCCAGTGCTGTTTGTGTCGCTTTGCACAACAGTCGGGGCAGTTTGTGTCACTTTGTCCCACAGTTGGTGCAGTGTCTGTCACTTTGCTGCACAGTTGGTGCAGTTTGTGTCGCTTTGCTGCACAGTCGGTGCAGTTTGTGTCACTTGCTCCTCATCAGTTCAGTTTGTGTCACTTTGTCCCACATTTGGTGCAGTTTTGTCAGGTTACTCCAGAGTTGGTGCAGTTTGTGTCACATTTTCCAACAGTCAGTGCAGTTTGTGTCACTTTGTTCCACTGTGCAGTTTATGTCGCTTTGCATCACAATCGGTGCAGCTTGTGACTTTTGCTCCCCATTCAGTGCAGATTACGTGCGCATTGCTCTATAGTCGGTGCTGTTTGTGTCACTTTGCTCCACATCGGTTCAGTTTGTGTCACTTTCTCCAGCAGTTGGTGCAGTTTGTGTCTCTTTGATCCATAGTCAGTGCAGTTTGTGTCGCTTTGTCACACAGTCGGTGCAGCTTGTGTCACTTTCTCTAACAGTTGGTGTAGTTTTTCTGACTTTGTACCACATTAGGTGCATTTTGTGGAACTTTGCTCCACATATTGGTGCAGTTTTTATCCACTTTGTCTCACATTCGATGCAATTTGTGTCACTTTGTCACACAGTTGGTGCAGATTGTGTCACTTTGCTCCACATCGGTTCAGTTTGTGTCACTTTGTCCCACAGGTGGTGGAACTTGTGTCACTTTGTTCCACAATTGTTGCAGTTTGTGGTTTGTGTCACTTTGTCCCACATTTGGTGCTTTATGTGACACTTTGTCACACAGTCGTTGAAGTTTGTGTCACTTTGTCCCACAGTTGGTGCAGCTTGTGTCACTTAGTCCCACAGTCGCTGCAGTTTGTGTCACTTTTCTCCACAGTCGGTGTTGTTTGTGTCACTTTGCTCCACAGCCGGTGCAGTTTGTGTCACTTTGCTCCACAGTCGGTGCAGTTTGTGTCACTTTGCTCCACAGTTGGTCCAGTTTGTGTCACTTTTCTCCACAGTCATTGCAGTTTGTGTCACTTCGTCCCACATTCGTTGCTGATTGTGACAATTTTCTCCACAGTCATTGCAGTTTCTGTCACTTTGCTCCACAGTCGTTGAATCTTGTGTCATTTTGTTTCACAGTCAGTGCAGTGTGTGTCACTTTGCTCCACAGTTGATACAGTTTGTGAACACTTTATCCACCAGTCAGTGTTGTTTGTGGCACCTTTTGCCACAGTCATTGAAGTTTGTGTCACTTTGCCCCACAGTCGGTGCAGGTTGTGTCGCTCTGTCCCAAAGTAGGTGCATTTTGTGTTGCTTTGCCCAACAGTCGGTGCAGCTTGTGTCACTTTGTCCCACAGTTGGTTCAGTTTGTGTCAGTTTGCTCCTCATCAGTAAAGTTTGTGTCGCTTTGTCCCACATTTGGTTCAGTTTGTGTCACTTTACTCCACAGTTGGTGCCGTTTGTGTCACTTTGCTCCACATGTCGGTGCAGTTAGTGTCGCTTTGTCCCACATCGGTGTAATTTATGTCACTTTGTTCCAAAGTCTGTGCAGCTTGTGTCACTTTGTTTTTGATTCATTTTGTTCCACAGTCAGTGCAGTTTGTGTCACTTTGCTCCACAGTCGCTGCAGAATGTGTTCCTTTGCTCCACAATCGGAGCTGTTTGTGTCGCTTTGCTGCACAGTCGGTGCAGTTTATGTCACTTTGTCCCACATTTGCTTCAGTTTGTGTCACTTTGTCCCACAGTCGGTGCAGTGTCTGTCACTTTGCACCACAGTTGGTGCGGTTTGCGTCACTTTACTCCACAGTCGGTGCACTTTGTGTCACCCTGTCCCACAGTCAGTGCTGTTTGTGTTACTTTGCCCCACAGTCGGTGCAGTTTGTGTCGCTTTGTCCCACATCGGTGTAGTTTATGTCACTTTGCTCCAAAGTCGTTGCAGCTTGTGTCACTTTGCTTTTGATTCATTTTCTTCCACAGTCAGTGCAGTTTGTGTCACTTTGCTCCACAGTCGCTGCAGAATGTGTTCCTTTGCTCCACAGTCGGAGCTGTTTGTGTCGCTTTGCTGCACAGTCGGTGCCGTTTATGTCACTTTGTCACACATGTCAGTGCAGTTTGTGTCACTTTGTCCCACATTTGCTTCAGTTTGTGTCACTTTGTTCCACAGTCGGTGCAGTGTCTGTCACTTTGCACCACAGTTGGTGCGGTTTGCGTCACTTTACTCCACAGTTGGTGCACTTTGTGTCACTTTGTCCCACAGTCAGTGCCGTTTGTGTTACTTTGCCTCACAGTCGGTGCAGGTTGTGTCGCATTGTCCCACAGTCGGTGCATTTTGTGTCACTTTACTCCATATCAGTGCAGTTTGTGTCACTTTGCTCCACTGTTGGTACAGTTTGTGTCACTTTGTCCCACAGTCGGTGCAGTTTGTGTCGGTTTGCTATACATGTCGGTGCAGTTTGTGTCGCTTTGCTGCACAGTCGGTGCATTTTGTGTCACTTAGTCCCACAGTCGGTGCCGTTTGTGTCACTTTATCCCACAGTCGGTGCCGGTTGTGTTACTTTGCTACACAGTCGGTACAGTTTGTGTCACTTTTTCCCACAGTTGGTTCAGTTTGTGTCACTTTGCTCCTCATCAGTTCAGTTTGTGTCACTTTATCCGACATTTGTTTCATTTTTTGTCACTTTGTCCCACAGTCGGTGCAGTTTGTGTCACTTTGCTCCACATCAGTGCAGTTTGTGGCTCTTTGCTCTACAGTCTGTGCATCTTGTGTCACTTCGAACCACATTTGGTGCAGTTTATGTCACTTTGTCCCACAGTTGATGTCGTTTGTGTCACTTTGCTCCACATGTCGGTGCAGTTTGTGTCGCTTTGTCCCACATCGGTGTAATTTATGTCACTTTGCTCCACAGTTGGTGCAGTTTGTGTCGCTTTGCTCTTGATTCATTTTGTTCCACAGTCAGTGCAGTTTGTGTCAATTTGCTCCACAGTCGCTGCAGAATGTGTTCCTTTGCTCCACAGTCGGAGCAGTTTGTGTCACTTTGCTGCACAGTCGGTGCAGTTAATGTCACTTTGCGCCACATGTCAGTGCAGTTTGTGTCACTTTGTCCCACATTTGCTTCAGTTTGCGTCACTGTGTCCAACAGTCAGTGCAGTGTTTGTCACTTTTCTCCACAGTTGGTGCGGTTTGTGTCACTTTACTCCACAGTCGGTGCACTTTGTGTCACTCTGTCCTACAATCAGTGCCCTTTGTGTCGCTTTGCTCCACATCAGTGCAGTTTGTGTCACTTTATCCCACAGTCGGTGAAGTTTGTGTCACTTTGTCCCACATTTGATTCCGTTTGTGTCACTTTCTCCTACAGGGTGCAGTTTGTCTCCATTTTGTCCCACAGTCGTTGCAATTTGTGTCTCTTTGTCCCACAGTCAGTGCAGCGTGTGTCACTTGGTCCCACAGTCGATGCATTTTCTGTCACTTTACTCCATATCAGCGCAGTTTGTGTCACTTTGCTCCACGGTTGGTACAGTTGGTGACACTTTATCCAACAGTCAGAAGGTTTGTGGCACTTTTTTCCACAGTCAGTGCAGAATGTGCTCCTTTGCTCCACAGTCGGTGCAGTTTGTGTCACTTTGTCCCTCAGTCAGTGCTGTTTGTGTCACTTTGCTCCACAGCAGTGCAGTTTGTGTCACTTTGCTCCAGAGTTGGTGCCGTTTGTTTCACTTTGAACCACATTTGGTGCAGTTTGTGTCACTTTGCTCCACAGTTGGTGCCATTTGTGTCACTTTGCTCCACCTGTCGGTGCAGTTTGTGTCGCTTTGTCGCACATTTGGCTCATTTGTTGTCACTTTGTCCCACAGTCAGTGCTGTTTGTGTCGCTTTGCACCACATCAGTGCAGTTTGTGTCACTATACTCCTCATTTGGTGCAGTTTGTGTCATTTGTCCCACATTTGGTTCAGTTTGTGTCACTTTGCTCCACATCGGTTCAGTTTGTGTCTCTTTCTCCCATAGTTGGTGCAGTTTGTCTCCATTTTGTCCCACAGTCATTGCAGTTTGTGTCACTTTGTCCCACAGTCGGTGCAGTTTGTGTCGCTTTGTCCCAAAGTAGGTGCATTTTGTGTCACTTTGCCCAAAAGTCGGTGCAGCTTGTGTCACTTTGTCCCACAGTTGGTTCAGTTTGTATCACTTTCCTCCACAGTTGGTGCCGTTTGTGTCACTTTGCTCTTGATTCATTTTGTTCCACAGTCAATGCAGTTTGTGTCAATTTGCTCCACAGTTGCTGCAGAATGTGTTCCTTTGCTCCACAGTCGGAGCTGTTTGTGTCGCTTTGCTGCACAGTCGGTGCCGTTTATGTCACTTTGTCACACATTCAGTGCAGTTTGTGTCACTTTATCCCACATTTGCTTCAGTTTGTGTCACTTTGTTCCACAGTCGGTGCAGTGTCTGTCACTTTGCACCACAGTTGGTGCGGTTTGCGTCACTTTACTCCACAGTCGGTGCACTTTGTGTCATTCTGTCCCACAGTCAGTGCCGTTTGTGTTACTTTGCCCCACAGTCGGTGCAGTTTGTGTCGCATTGTCCCACAGTCGGTGCATTTTGTGTCACTTTACTCCATATCAGTGCAGTTTGTGTCACTTTGCTCCACAGTTGGTGCAGTTTGTGTCACTTTGTCCCACAGTCGGTGCAGTTTGTGTCGGTTTGCTCTACATGTCGGTGCAGTTTGTGTCGCTTTGCTGCTCAGTTGGTGCCGTTTGTGTCACTTAGTCCCACAGTCGGTGCCATTTGTGTCACTTTATCCCACAGTCGGTGCCGGTTGTGTAACTTTGCTACACAGTCGGTACAGTTTGTGTCACTTTTTCCCACAGTTGGTTCAGTTTGAGTCACTTTGCTCCTCATCAGTTCAGTTTGTGTCACTTTGTCCCACATTTGTTTCATTTTTTGTCACTTTGTCCCACAGTCGGTGCAGTTTGTGTCACTTTGCTCCACATCGGTTCAGTTTCTGTCTCTTTATCCCACAGTTGGTGCAGTTTGTGTCACTTTGTCCCACAGTTGGTCCCGTTTGTGTCACTTTAATCCACAGTCGGTGCCGGTTGTGTCACTTTGCTCCACAGTCTGTGCAGTTTGTGTCACTTTTTCCCACAGTTGGTTCAGTTTGTCTCACTTTGCTCCTCATCAGTTCAGTTTGTGTCACTTTGTCCCACATTTGGTTCTTTTTTTGTCACTTTGTCCCACAGTCGGTGCACTTTGTGTCACTTTGTCCCTCAGTCAGTGCTGTTTGTGTCACTTTGCTCCACAGCAGTGCAGTTTGTGTCACTTTGCTCCAGAGTTGGTGCCGTTTGTTTCACTTTGAACCACATTTGGTGCCATTTGTGTCACTTTGCTCCACATGTCGGTGCAGTTTGTGTCGCTTTGTCGCACATTTGGCTCATTTGTTGTCACTTTGTCCCACAGTCAGTGCTGTTTGTGTCGCTTTGCTCCACATCAGTGCAGTTTGTGTCACTATACTCCTCATTCGGTGCAGTTTGTGTCATTTGTCCCACATTTGGTTCAGTTTGTGTCACTTTGCTCCACATCGGTTCAGTTTGTGTCTCTTTCTCCCATAGTTGGTGCAGTTTGTCTCCATTTTGTCCCACAGTCATTGCAGTTTGTGTCACTTTGTCCCACAGTCGGTGCAGTTTGTGTCGCTTTGCCCCACAGTCGGTGCAGTTTGTGTCGCTTTGTCCCAAAGTAGGTGCATTTTGTGTCACTTTGCCCAAAAGTCGGTGCAGCTTGTGTCACTTTGTCCCACAGTCGGTGCAGCTTGTGTCACTTTGTCCCACAGTTGGTTCAGTTTGTGTCACTTTGTCCCACAGTTGGTTCAGTTTGTGTCACTTTGCTCCTCATCAGTAAAGTTTGTGTCACTTTGTCCCACATTTGTTTCAGTTTGTATCACTTTCCTCCACAGTTGGTGCCGTTTGTGTCACTTTGCTCTTGATTCATTTTGTTCCACAGTCAGTGCAGTTTGTGTCAATTTGCTCCACAGTTGCTGCAGAATGTGTTCCTTTGATCCACAGTCGGAGCTGTTTGTGTCGCTTTGCTGCACAGTCGGTGCCGTTTATGTCACTTTGTCACACATGTCAGTGCAGTTTGTGTCACTTTATCCCACATTTGCTTCAGTTTGTGTCACTTTGTTCCACAGTCGGTGCAGTGTCTGTCACTTTGCACCACAGTTGGTGCGGTTTGCGTCACTTTACTCCACAGTCGGTGCACTTTGTGTCATTCTGTCCCACAGTCAGTGCCGTTTGTGTTACTTTGCCCCACAGTTGGTGCAGTTTGTGTCGCATTGTCCCACAGTCGGTGCATTTTGTGTCACTTTACTCCATATCAGTGCAGTTTGTGTCACTTTGCTCCACAGTTGGTACAGTTTGTGTCACTTTGTCCCACAGTCGGTGCAGTTTGTGTCGGTTTGCTCTACATGTCGGTGCAGTTTGTGTCGCTTTGCTGCTCAGTTGGTGCCGTTTGTGTCACTTAGTCCCACAGTCGGTGCCATTTGTGTCACTTTATCCCACAGTCGGTGCCGGTTGTGTTACTTTGCTCCACAGTCAGTACAGTTTGTGTCACTTTTTCCCACAGTTGGTTCAGTTTGTGTCACTTTGCTCCTCATCAGTTCAGTTTGTGTCACTTTGTCCCACATTTGTTTCATTTTTTGTCACTTTGTCCCACAGTCGGTGCAGTTTGTGTCACTTTGCTCCACATCAGTGCAGTTTGTGTCACTTTGCTCTACAATCTGTGCATCTTGTGTCACTTCGAACCACATTTGGTGCAGTTTATGTCACTTTGTCCCACAGTTGATGCCATTTGTGTCACTTTGATCCACATGTCGGTGCAGTTTGTGTCGCTTTGTCCCACATCGGTGTAGTTTATGTCACTTTGCTCCACAGTCGGTGCAGTTTGTGTCGCTTTGCTCTTGATTCATTTTGTTCCACAGTCAGTGCAGTTTGTGTCAATTTGCTCCACAGTCGCTGCAGAATGTGTTCCTTTGCTCCACAGTCGGAGCAGTTTGTGTCACTTTGCTGCACAGTCGGTGCAGTTAATGTCACTTTGCGCCACATGTCAGTGCAGTTTGTGTCACTTTGTCCCACATTTGCTTCAGTTTGCGTCACTGTGTCCAACAGTCAGTGCAGTGTCTGTCACTTTTCTCCACAGTCGGTGCAGTTTGTGTCACTCTGTCCCACAATCAGTGCTCTTTGTGTCGCTTTGCTCCACATCAGTGCAGTTTGTGTCACTTTATCCCACAGTCGGTGAAGTTTGTGTCACTTTGTCCCACATTTGTTTCCGTTTGTGTCACTTTGCTCCACATCGGTTCAGTTTGTGTCACGTTCTCCCACAGTTGGTGCAGTTTGTCTCCATTTTGTCCCACAGTCGTTGCAGTTTTTTTCACTTTGTCCCACAGTCGGTGCAGTTTCTCTCCATTTTGTCCCACAGTCATTGCAATTTGTGTCACTTTGTCCCACAGTCGGTGCAGCATGTGTCACTTGGTCCCACAGTCGGTGCCGTTTGTGTCACTTTGCCTCACAGTTGGTGCAGGTTGTGTCGCATTGTCCCAAAGTAGGTGCATTTTGTGTTCCTTTGCCCAACAGTCGGTGCAGCTTGTGTCACTTTGTCCCACAGTTGGTTCAGTTTGTGTCAGTTTGCTCCTCATCAGTAAAGTATGTGTCGCTTTGTCCCACATTTGGTTCAGTTTGTGTCACTTTACTCCACAGTTGGTGCCGTTTGTGTCACTTTGCTCCACATGTCGGTGCAGTTTGTGTCGCTTTGTCCCACATCGGTGTAATTTATGTCACTTTGTTCCAAAGTCTGTGCAGCTTGTGTCACTTTGTTTTTGATTCATTTTGTTCCACAGTCAGTGCAGTTTGTGTCACTTTGCTCCACAGTCGCTGCAGAATGTGTTCCTTTGCTCCACAATCGGAGCTGTTTGTGTCGCTTTGCTGCACAGTCGGTGCAGTTTATGTCACTTTGTCACACATGTCAGTGCAGTTTGTGTCACTTTGTCCCACATTTGCTTCAGTTTGTGTCACTTTGTCCCACAGTCGGTGCAGTGTCTGTCACTTTGCACCACAGTTGGTGCGGTTTGCGTCACTTTACTCCACAGTCGGTGCACTTTGTGTCACCCTGTCCCACAGTCAGTGCTGTTTGTGTTACTTTGCCCCACAGTCGGTGCAGTTTGTGTCGCTTTGTCCCACATCGGTGTAGTTTATGTCACTTTGCTCCAAAGTCGTTGCAGCTTGTGTCACTTTGCTTTTGATTCATTTTCTTCCACAGTCAGTGCAGTTTGTGTCACTTTGCTCCACAGTCGCTGCAGAATGTGTTCCTTTGCTCCACAGTCGGAGCTGTTTGTGTCGCTTTGCTGCACAGTCGGTGCCGTTTATGTCACTTTGTCACACATGTCAGTGCAGTTAGTGTCACTTTGTCCCACATTTGCTTCAGTTTGTGTCACTTTGTTCCACAGTCGGTGCAGTGTCTGTCACTTTGCACCACAGTTGGTGCGGTTTGCGTCACTTTACTCCACAGTTGGTGCACTTTGTGTCACCCTGTCCCACAGTCAGTGCCGTTTGTGTTACTTTGCCTCACAGTCGGTGCAGTTTGTGTCACTTTGTCCCACAATCGGTGCATTTTGTGTCACTTTACTCCATATCAGTGCAGTTTGTGTCACTTTGCTCCACTGTTGGTAGAGTTTGTGTCACTTTGTCCCACAGTCGGTGCAGTTTGTGTCGGTTTGCTATACATGTCGGTGCAGTTTGTATCGCTTTGCTGCACAGTCGGTGCAGTTTGTGTCACTTTGTCCCACATTTGCTTCAGTTTGTGTCACTTTGTCCCACAGTCGGTGCAGTGTCTGTCACTTTGCACCACAGTTGGTGCGGTTTGCGTCACTTTACTCCACAGTCGGTGCACTTTGTGTCACCCTGTCCCACAGTCAGTGCTGTTTGTGTTACTTTGCCCCACAGTCGGTGCAGTTTGTGTCGCTTTGTCCCACATCGGTGTAGTTTATGTCACTTTGCTCCACAGTCGTTGCAGCTTGTGTCACTTTGCTTTTGATTCATTTTCTTCCACAGTCAGTGCAGTTTGTGTCACTTTGCTCCACAGTCGCTGCAGAATGTGTTCCTTTGCTCCACAGTCAGAGCTGTTTGTGTCGCTTTGCTGCACAGTCGGTGCCGTTTATGTCACTTTGTCACACATGTCAGTGCAGTTTGTGTCACTTTGTCCCACATTTGCTTCAGTTTGTGTCACTTTGTTCCACAGTCGGTGCAGTGTCTGTCACTTTGCACCACAGTTGGTGCGGTTTGCGTCACTTTACTCCACAGTTGGTGCACTTTGTGTCACCCTGTCCCACAGTCAGTGCCGTTTGTGTTACTTTGCCTCACAGTCGGTGCAGGTTGTGTCGCCTTGTCCCACAGTCGGTGCATTTTGTGTCACTTTACTCCATATCAGTGCAGTTTGTGTCACTTTGCTCCACTGTTGGTACAGTTTGTGTCACTTTGTCCCACAGTCGGTGCAGTTTGTGTCGGTTTGCTATACATGTCGGTGCAGTTTGTATCGCTTTGCTGCACAGTCGGTGCAGTTTGTGTCACTTAGTCCCACAGTCGGTGCCGTTTGTGTCACTTTATCCCACAGTCGGTGCCGGTTGTGTTACTTTGCTCCACAGTCGGTACAGTTTGTGTCACTTTTTCCCACAGTTGGTTCAGTTTGTGTCACTTTGCTCCTCATCAGTTCAGTTTGTGTCACTTTATCCGACATTTGTTTCATTTTTTGTCACTTTGTCCCACAGTCGGTGCAGTTTGTGTCACTTTGCTCCACATCAGTGCAGTTTGTGGCTCTTTGCTCTACAGTCTGTGCATCTTGTGTCACTTCGAACCACATTTGGTGCAGTTTATGTCACTTTGTCCCACAGTTGATGTCGTTTGTGTCACTTTGCTCCACATGTCGGTGCAGTTTGTGTCGCTTTCTCCCACATCGGTGTAATTAATGTCACTTTGCTCCACAATCGGTGCAGTTTGTGTCGCTTTGCTCTTGATTCATTTTGTTCCACAGTCAGTGCAGTTTGTGTCAATTTGCTCCACAGTCGCTGCAGAATGTGTTCCTTTGCTCCACAGTCGGAGCTATTTGTGTCGCTTTGCTGCACAGTCGGTGCAGTTAATGTCACTTTGCGCCACATGTCAGTGCAGTTTGTGTCACTTTGTCCCACATTTGCTTCAGTTTGCGTCACTGTGTCCAACAGTCAGTGCAGTGTTTGTCACTTTTCTCCACAGTTGGTGCGGTTTGTGTCACTTTACTCCACAGTCGGTGCACTTTGTGTCACTCTGTCCTACAATCAGTGCCCTTTGTGTCGCTTTGCTCCACATCAGTGCAGTTTGTGTCACTTTATCCCACAGTCGGTGAAGTTTGTGTCACTTTGTCCCACATTTGATTCCGTTTGTGTCACTTTGCGCCACATCGGTTCAGTTTGTGTCACTTTCTCCTACAGGGTGCAGTTTGTCTCCATTTTGTCCCACAGTCGTTGCAATTTGTGTCTCTTTGTCCCACAGTCAGTGCAGCGTGTGTCACTTGGTCCCACAGTCGGTGCCGTTTGTGTCACTTTGCCTCACAGTTGGTGTAGGTTGTGTCACATTGTCCCAAAGTAGGTGCACTTTGTGTCGCTTTGCTCCACAGACTGTGCAGCTTGTGTAACTTTGTCCCACAGTCGATGCATTTTGTGTCACTTTACTCCATATCAGCGCAGTTTGTGTCACTTTGCTCCACGGTTGGTACAGTTGGTGACACTTTATCCAACAGTCAGAAGGTTTGTGGCACTTTTTTCCACAGTCAGTGCAGAATGTGCTCCTTTGCTCCACAGTCGGTGCAGTTTGTGTCACTTTGTCCCACAGTTGGTCCCGTTTGTGTCACTTTAATCCACAGTCGGTGCCGGTTGTGTCACTTTGCTCCACAGTCGGTGCTGTTTGTGTCACTTTTTCCCACAGTTGGTTCAGTTTGTGTCACTTTGTCCCACAGTTTGTTCAGTTTGTGTCACTTTGCTCCTCATCAGTAAAGTTTGTGTCACTTTGTCCCACATTTGTTTCAGTTTGTATCACTTTCCTCCACAGTTGGTGCCGTTTGTGTCACTTTGCTCTTGATTCATTTTGTTCCACAGTCAGTGCAGTTTGTCTCAATTTGCTCCACAGTTGCTGCAGAATGTGTTCCTTTGCTCCACAGTCGGAGCTGTTTGTGTCGCTTTGCTGCACAGTCGGTGCCGTTTATGTCACTTTGTCACACATGTCAGTGCAGTTTGTGTCACTTTATCCCACATTTGCTTCAGTTTGTGTCACTTTGTTCCACAGTCGGTGCAGTGTCTGTCACTTTGCACCACAGTTGGTGCGGTTTGCGTCACTTTACTCCACAGTCGGTGCACTTTGTGTCATTCTGTCCCACAGTCAGTGCCGTTTGTGTTACTTTGCCCCACAGTTGGTGCAGTTTGTGTCGCATTGTCCCACAGTCGGTGCATTTTGTGTCACTTTACTCCATATCAGTGCAGTTTGTGTCACTTTGCTCCACAGTTGGTACAGTTTGTGTCACTTTGTCCCACAGTCGGTGCAGTTTGTGTCGGTTTGCTCTACATGTCGGTGCAGTTTGTGTCGCTTTGCTGCTCAGTTGGTGCCGTTTGTGTCACTTAGTCCCACAGTCGGTGCCATTTGTGTCACTTTATCCCACAGTCGGTGCCGGTTGTGTTACTTTGCTCCACAGTCGGTACAGTTTGTGTCACTTTTTCCCACAGTTGGTTCAGTTTGTGTCACTTTGCTCCTCATCAGTTCAGTTTGTGTCACTTTGTCCCACATTTGTTTCATTTTTTGTCACTTTGTCCCACAGTCGGTGCAGTTTGTGTCACTTTGCTCCACATCAGTGCAGTTTGTGGCTCTTTGCTCTACAATCTGTGCATCTTGTGTCACTTCGAACCACATTTGGTGCAGTTTATGTCACTTTGTCCCACAGTTGATGCCATTTGTGTCACTTTGCTCCACATGTCGGTGCAGTTTGTGTCGCTTTCTCCCACATCGGTGTAGTTTATGTCACTTTGCTCCACAGTCGGTGCAATTTGTGTCGCTTTGCTCTTGATTCATTTTGTTCCACAGTCAGTGCAGTTTGTGTCAATTTGCTCCACAGTCGCTGTAGAATGTATTCCTTTGCTCCACAGTCGGAGCAGTTTGTGTCACTTTGCTGCACAGTCGGTGCAGTTAATGTCACTTTGCGCCACATGTCAGTGCAGTTTGTGTCACTTTGTCCCACATTTGCTTCAGTTTGCGTCACTGTGTCCAACAGTCAGTGCAGTGTTTGTCACTTTTCTCCACAGTTGGTGCGGTTTGTGTCACTTTACTCCACATTCGGTGCACTTTGTGTCACTCTGTCCTACAATCAGTGCTCTTTGTGTCGCTTTGCTCCACATCAGTGCAGTTTGTGTCACTTTATCCCACAGTCGGTGAAGTTTGTGTCACTTTGTCCCACATTTGTTTCCGTTTGTGTCACTTTGCTCCACATCGGTTCAGTTTGTGTCACTTTCTCCCACAGTTGGTGCAGTTTGTCTCCATTTTGTCCCACAGTCGTTGCAGTTTTTGTCACTTTGTCCCACAGTCGGTGCAGTTTCTCTCCATTTTGTCCCACAGTCATTGCAATTTGTGTCACTTTGTCCCACAGTCGGTGCAGCGTGTGTCACTTGGTCCCACAGTCGGTGCCGTTTGTGTCACTTTGCCTCACAGTTGGTGCAGGTTGTGTCGCATTGTCCCAAAGTAGGTACACTTTGTGTTCCTTTGCTCAACAGTCGGTGCAGTTTGTGTCACTTTGCTCCACATCGGTTCAGTTTCTGTCTCTTTATCCCACAGTTGGTGCAGTTTGTGTCACTTTGTCCCACAGTCGGTGCCGTTTGTGTCACTTTGCTCCACAGTCGGTGCAGTTTGTGTCACTTTGCTCCACATCGGTTCAGTTTCTGTCTCTTTATCCCACAGTTGGTGCAGTTTGTGTCACTTTGTCCCACAGTCGGTGCCGTTTGTGTCACTTTGCTCCACAGTCGGTGCAGTTTGTGTCACTTTTTCCCACAGTTGGTTCAGTTTGTCTCACTTTGCTCCTCATCAGTTCAGTTTGTGTCACTTTGTCCCACATTTGGTTCTTTTTTTGTCACTTTGTCCCACAGTCGGTGCACTTTGTGTCACTTTGTCCCTCAGTCAGTGCTGTTTGTGTCACTTTGCTCCACAGCAGTGCAGTTTGTGTCACTTTGCTCCAGAGTTGGTGCCGTTTGTTTCACTTTGAACCACATTTGGTGCAGTTTGTGTCACTTTGCTCCACAGTTGGTGCCATTTGTGTCACTTTGCTCCACATGTCGGTGCAGTTTGTGGCGCTTTGTCGCATATTTGGCTCATTTGTTGTCACTTTGTCCCACAGTCAGTGCTGTTTGTGTCGCTTTGCTCCACATCAGTGCAGTTTGTGTCACTATACTCCTCATTCGGTGCACTTTGTGTCATTTGTCCCACATTTGGTTCAGTTTGTGTCACTTTGCTCCACATCGGTTCAGTTTGTGTCTCTTTCTCCCATAGTTGGTGCAGTTTGTCTCCATTTTGTCCCACAGTCATTGCAGTTTGTGTCACTTTGTCCCACAGTCGGTGCAGTTTGTGTCGCTTTGTCCCAAAGTAGGTGCATTTTGTGTCACTTTGCCCAAAAGTTGGTGCAGCTTGTGTCACTTTGTCCCACAGTTGGTTCAGTTTGTGTCACTTTGTCCCACAGTTGGTTCAGTTTGTGTCACTTTGCTCCTCATCAGTAAAGTTTGTGTCACTTTGTCCCACATTTGGTTCAGTTTGTATCACTTTCCTCCACAGTTGGTGCCGTTTGTGTCACTTTGCTCTTGATTCATTTTGTTCCACAGTCAGTGCAGTTTGTGTCAATTTGCTCCACAGTTGCTGCAGAATGTGTTCCTTTGCTCCACAGTCGGAGCTGTTTGTGTCGCTTTGCTGCACAGTCGGTGCAGTTTATGTCACTTTGTCACACATGTCAGTGCAGTTTGTGTCACTTTATCCCACATTTGCTTCAGTTTGTGTCACTTTGTTCCACAGTCGGTGCAGTGTCTGTCACTTTGCACCACAGTTGGTGCGGTTTGCGTCACTTTACTCCACAGTCGGTGCACTTTGTGTCATTCTGTCCCACAGTCAGTGCCGTTTGTGTTACTTTGCCCCACAGTTGGTGCAGTTTGTGTCGCATTGTCCCACAGTCGGTGCATTTTGTGTCACTTTACTCCATATCAGTGCAGTTTGTGTCACTTTGCTCCACAGTTGGTACAGTTTGTGTCACTTTGTCCCACAGTCGGTGCAGTTTGTGTCGGTTTGCTCTACATGTCGGTGCAGTTTGTGTCGCTTTGCTGCTCAGTTGGTGCCGTTTGTGTCACTTAGTCCCACAGTCGGTGCCATTTGTGTCACTTTATCCCACAGTCGGTGCCGGTTGTGTTACTTTGCTCCACAGTCGGTACAGTTTGTGTCACTTTTTCCCACAGTTGGTTCAGTTTGTGTCCCTTTGCTCCTCATCAGTTCAGTTTGTGTCACTTTGTCCCACATTTGTTTCATTTTTTGTCACTTTGTCCCACAGTCGGTGCAGTTTGTGTCACTTTGCTCCACATCAGTGCAGTTTGTGGCTCTTTGCTCTACAATCTGTGCATCTTGTGTCACTTCGAACCACATTTGGTGCAGTTTATGTCACTTTGTCCCACAGTTGATGCCATTTGTGTCACTTTGCTCCACATGTCGGTGCAGTTTGTGTCGCTTTGTCCCACATCGGTGTAGTTTATGTCACTTTGCTCCACAGTCGGTGCAGTTTGTGTCGCTTTGCTCTTGATTCATTTTGTTCCACAGTCAGTGCAGTTTGTGTCAATTTGCTCCACAGTCGCTGCAGAATGTGTTCCTTTGCTCCACAGTCGGAGCAGTTTGTGTCACTTTGCTGCACAGTCGGTGCAGTTAATGTCACTTTGCGCCACATGTCAGTGCAATTTGTGTCACTTTGTCCCACATTTGCTTCAGTTTGCGTCACTGTGTCCAACAGTCAGTGCAGTGTCTGTCACTTTTCTCCACAGTTGGTGCGGTTTGTGTCACTTTACTCCACAGTCGGTGCACTTTGTGTCACTCTGTCCCACAATCAGTGCTCTTTGTGTCGCTTTGCTCCACATCAGTGCAGTTTGTGTCACTTTATCCCACAGTCGGTGAAGTTTGTGTCACTTTGTCCCACATTTGTTTCCGTTTGTGTCACTTTGCTCCACATCGGTTCAGTTTGTGTCACGTTCTCCCACAGTTGGTGCAGTTTGTCTCCATTTTGTCCCACAGTCGTTGCAGTTTTGTCACTTTGTCCCACAGTCGGTGCAGTTTCTCTCCATTTTGTCCCACAGTCATTGCAATTTGTGTCACTTTGTCCCACAGTCGGTGCAGCATGTGTCACTTGGTCCCACAGTCGGTGCCGTTTGTGTCACTTTGCCTCACAGTTGGTGCAGGTTGTGTCACTTTGCTCCACATCGGTTCAGTTTTTGTCTCTTTCTCCCACAGTTGGTGCAGTTTGTGTCACTTTGTCCCACAGTCGGTGCAGTTTGTGTCACTTTATCCCACAGTCGGTGCCGGTTGTGTCACTTTGCTCCACAGTCGGTGCAGTTTGTGTCACTTTTTCCCACAGTTGGTTCAGTTTGTGTCACTTTGCTCCTCATCAGTTCAGTTTGTGTCACTTTGTCCCACATTTGGTTCTTTTTTTGTCACGTTGTCCCACAGTCGGTGCACTTTGTGTCACTTTGTCCCTCAGTCAGTGCTGTTTGTGTCACTTTGCTCCACAGCAGTGCAGTTTGTGTCACTTTGCTTTTG
This sequence comes from Isurus oxyrinchus, assembly GCA_026770705.1. Classification (NCBI taxonomy): domain Eukaryota; kingdom Metazoa; phylum Chordata; class Chondrichthyes; order Lamniformes; family Lamnidae; genus Isurus; species Isurus oxyrinchus. Next base: position 30,541,643 of record JANJGN010000025.1, read on the forward strand.
ATTCATTTTGTTCCACAGTCAGTGCAGTTTGTGTCACTTTGCTCCACAGTCGCTGCAGAATGTGTTCCTTTGCTCCACAGTCAGAGCTGTTTGTGTCGTTTTGCTGCACAGTCTGTGCAGTTAATTTCACTTTGCGCCACATGTCAGTGCAGTTTGTGTCACTTTGTCCCACATTTGCTTCAGTTTGTGTCACGTTGTCCCACAGTCGGTGCAGTGTCTATCACTTTGCACCAAAGTTGGTGCGGTTCGTGTCACTTTACTGCACAGTTGGTAAAGTTTGTGACACTTTGTCCAACAGTCAGTGCGGTTTGTGGCACTTTTTTCCACAGTCAGTGCATTTTGTGTCACTTTGTTCCACAAACTGTGCATTTTGTGTCACTCTGCTGCACAGTCAGTGCAGTTTGTGTCACCACATTCCACAGTCGGTGCAGTTTGTGTCACTTTATCCCACAGTCGGTGCCGGTTGTGTCACTTTGCTACACAGTTGGTTGTGTTTGTGTCACTTTGCCGCACAGTCGGTGCAGTTTGTGTCACTTTTTCCCACAGTTGGTTCAGTCTGTGTCACTTTGCTCCTCATCAGTTCAGTTTGTGTCACTTTGTCCCACATTTGGTGCAGTTTGTGTCACTTTGTTTCACAGTCGGTGCAGTTGGTGTCACTTTGCTCCACAGATGATGCACTTTGTGTCACTTTGCTCCACAATCGGTGCAGTTTGTGTCACTATAACCCTTATTCGGTGCACTTTGTGTCACGTTATCCCACAGTTTGTATCTCTTTCTCCCATAGTTGGTGCAGTTTGTCTCCACTTTGTCACATAGTCGTTTCATTTTGTGTCGCTTTGCTCCACAGTCGGTGCAGCTTGTGTCACTTTGTCCCACAGTTCGTGCATTTTGTGTCACTTTGCTCCACAGTCATTGCAGTTTGTGTCACTTTGTCCCACAGTCGGTGCACTTTCTGTCAATTTGTCCCATAGTCAGTTTAGTTTGTGTTGCTTTGCTCCACATCAGTGCAGTTTGTGTCACTATACACCAAATGCGGTGCACTTTGTGTCACTTTATCCCACAGTTGGTGCAGTTTGTGTCACTTTGTCCCACATTTGGTTCAGTTTGTGTCACTTTGCTCCACAGTCATTGCAGTTTGTGTCATTTTGTCCCACATTCATTGCTGATTGTGTCAATTTGCTCCACAGTTATATCAGTTTCTGTCACTTTGCTCCACAGTCATTGCAGTTTGTGTCATTTTGTCCCACATTCATTGCTGATTGTGTCAATTTGCTCCACAGTTATATCAGTTTCTGTCACTTTGCTCCACAGTTGTTGAACCTTGTGTCATTTTGTTCCACTGGCAGTGCAGTTTGTGTCACTTTGCTCCACAGTTGTTGCAGAGTGTGTTCCTTTGCTCCAGAGTCGGAGCTGTTTGTGTCGCTTTGCTGCACAGTCGGTGCAGTTTATGTCACTTTGCGCCACAGTCGCTGCAAAATGTGTTCTTTTGCTCCACAGTTGGTGCCGTTTGTGTGACTTTGCACCACATGTCAGTGCAGTTGGTGTCACTTTGTTCCACATTTGATTCAGTTTGTGTCACTTTGCTCCACATCGGTTCTGTTTGTGTCACTTTCTCCCACAGTCGGTGCAGTTTGTGTTGTTTTGCTCCACAGTTTTTGCAGTTTGTGTCGATTTGCTCCACAGATGATGCACTTTATGTTACTTTGCTTCACAATCAGTGCAGTTTGTATCACTTTTTCCCACAGTTGGTTCAGTTTGTGTCACTTTGCTCCTCATCAGTTCAGTTTGTGTCACTTTGTCCCACAGTTGGTGCCGTTTGTGTCACTATGCTCCACATCAATATAGTTTGTGTCAATTTGCTCCACATCGGTGTGATTTGTGTCACATTGCTCCAGTCATTGTAGTTTGAGCCCTTTTGTTGCACAAGCGATGCCGTTTGTGTCCACTTTGGTCCACAGTCGGTGCAGTTTGTGTCGCTTTGCATGACAATCAGTGCATCTTCTGACTTTTGCCCCGTAATCAGTGCAGATTTTGTACACTTTCTCTATAATTGGTGCAGTTTGTATCAATTTCTTCCGTATTGGTGCAGTTTGTGTCATTTTACCCCACAGTCAGTACAACTTCTGTCACTTTGCTCCACCGTCGTTTAAGTTGTGTCACATTTCTGAAGAGTCGTTGCATTTTGTGCCTTTTTCCTCCACAGTCGGTGCAGTTTGTGTCACATTGCTCCAGTCGATGTAGTTTGTGTCACTTTGTCCCACAGTCGGTGCAGTTTGTGTCACTTTGTCCCACAGTCGGTGCGGTTTGTGTCACTTTGCCCCACAGTCATTGAAGTTTGTGTCACTTTGCTCCACAGTCATTGCAGATTGTGTCACTTTGTCCAAAATTCAGTGCAGTTTGTGGCACTTTGTTCCACAGACTGTGCAGTTTGTATCACTTTGCTCCACAATCGGTGCAGTTTGTGTCACTTTGATCCATAGTCGGTGCAGTTTGTGTCACTTTACTCCACAGTCGGTGCAGTTTGTGTCACTTTGCTCCACAGTCGGAGCAGTTTGTGACGCTTTGCTCCACAGTTGGTGCAATTTGTGTCACTTTTTACACAGTCAGAGCAGTTTGTGATGCTTTGCTCCACAGTCGGGGCAGTTTGTGACGCTTTGCTCCTGATTCGGTGCAGTTTTTGTCATTTTGTCCCACAACCTGTGCAGTTTGTGTCTCTTTGTCCCACTGTCGGTGCAGTTCATGTCACTTTGTCCCACAGTCGGTGCGGTTTGTGTCATTTGCCCCACAGTCATTGCAGTTTGTGTCGCTTTGCTCCACATTGATGCAGTTTGTGTTGCTTTGCTCCACAATCGGTGCAGTTTGTGTCGCTTTGATCCACAGTCGGTGCTGTTTGTGTCGCTTTGCACGACAATGAGTGCATCTTGTGAGTTTTACCCCCTAGTCAGTGCAGATTTTGTACACTTTCTCTATAATCGGTGCAATTTGTATCACTTTCTTCTGCATCAGTGCAGTTTGTGTCACTTTACCCCACAGTCAGTGCAAATTCTGTCACTTTGCTCCAGAGTCGTTTAGGTTTGTGTTACATTTCTCAACAGTCACCGCATATTGTGCCTCTTTCCTACACATTCAGTGCAGTTTGTGTCACATTGCTGCACAGTGTTGCAGCTTGTATCACTTTGCTCCACAGTTGTGCAGGTTATGTCACTTTGCTCCACTGTCGGTGCAGTTTGTGTCATTTTTTCCCACAGTCAGTGACAGTTTGTGTCACTTTGCTCCAGTCTGTGTAGTTTGAGTCACTTTGTCGCACAGTCGATGCAGTTTGTGTCCACTTTGCCCCACAGTCACTGCAGTTTGTGTCGCTTTGCTCCACATCGGTGCATTTTGTGTTGCTTTGCTCCCCAGTCAGTGCAGATTGTGTCACTTTGATGCAGTCGTTGTAGTTTGAGCCCTTTTGTCGCACAGCCGATGCAGTTTGTATCCACTTTGCTCCACAGTCGGTGCTGTTTGTGTCGCTTTGCTCACCAGTCAGTGCAGATTGTGTCACTTTGCTCCATAGCCGATGCAGTTTGTGTTGCTTTGCTCCACAATTGGTGCAGTTTGTGTCACTTTGTCCCACAGTCAGTGCAAATTGTGTCACCTTGCTCCACATCGGTGCACTTTGTGACACTTTGCTCCAGTCATTGTAGTTTGAGCCCTTTTCTCGCACAGTCGATGCCGTTTGTGTCCACTTTGCCCCACAGTCGTTGCAGTTTGTGTCACTTCGCTCCACAGTCGGTTCAGTTTGTGATGCTTTGCACGACAATCGGTGCTTCTTGTGACTTTTGCCCCCCGGTCAGTGCAGATTTTGTACACTTTCTCTATAATCGGTGCAGTTTGTATCACTTTCTTCCGCATCGGTGCAGTTTGTGTCACTTTACCCCACAGTAAGTGCAAATTCTGTCACTTTGCGCCACAGTCGTTTAAGGTGGTGTCACATTTCTCAACAGTCGTTGCAGTTTGTGCCTCTTTCCTCCACAGTCGTTGCTGTTTGTGTCACTTTGCTCCACAGTCGGTGCAGGTCGTGTCACTTTCACCCATAGTCGGTGCAGTTTGTGTCGCTTTGTCCCACAGTCGGTGCAGTTTGTGTCACTTTCACCCATAGTCGGTGCAGTTTGTGTCGCTTTGCTCCACAGTCGGTCCAGTTTGTGACACTTTCTTCCACAGTCGGTGCAGTTTTTGTTGCTATGCTCCACAGTCGGTGCAGTTTGTGTTGCTTTGCACGACAATCGGTGCACCTTGTGACTTTTGCCCCCCGGACAGTGCAGATTTTGTTCACTTTCTCTATAATCGGTGCAGTTTGTCCAACATTCAGTGCAGTTTGTGGCACTTTGTTCCACAGACTGTGCAGTTTGTGTCACTTTGCTCCACAGTCGGAGCAGTTTGAGTCACAATGCTCCACAATCAGTGCAGTTTGTGTCATTTTGCTCCACAGTCGGTGCAGATTGTGTCACTTTGCTCCACAGCAGTTGCAATTTGTGTCGATTTGCTCCACAATCGGTGCAGTTTGTGTTACTTTGTCCCACAGTTATTGCAGTTTGTGTCAATTTGCTCCACATCGATAGAGTTTGTGTCAATGTGCTCCACAGTCGGTGCACTTTGGTTTGCTTTGCTCCACATTTGTTGCAGTTTGTGTCGCTTTGCTGCACAGTCGGTGCAGTTTGTGTCACTTAGTTCCACATTTGGTGCAGTTTAGGTCACTTTGCTCCACATCGGTGCAGTTTGTGTCACCTTGCCCCACAGTCAGTGCAGTCTGTGTCGCTTTGTCCCACAGTCGGTGCAGTTTGTGTCACTTTGCTCCATATTTGGTACAGTTTCTGCCACTTTGTCCAACATTCATTCCATTTTATGGCACTTTGCTCCACATTCGGTGCAGTTTGTGTCGCTACTCTCCACGTTGATGCAATTTGTGTCACTTTGCCCCGCGGTTAGTGCAGTTTGTGTCACTTTGCTCCAGTCATTGTAGTTTGTGTCCTCTTGACACACAGTCGATGCAGTTTGTGTCACTTTGCTGCACAGTCGTTGCAGTTTGTGTTGCTTTGCTCCACAGTCAGTGCGGTTTGTGTCACTTTGCTCCACATCGGTGAAATTTGTGTCATTTGCCCCACAGTCAGTGCAGTTTGTGTCACTTTACTCCACACCGGTGGAGTTTGTGTCACTTTATTCCAAAGTCGGTGCAATTTGTGTCACTTTGTCCCACAGTCGGTGAAGTTTGTTTCACTTTGTTCCACAGTCGATGCAGTTTGTGTCACTTTGCTCCAGTCGATGTAGTTTGTGTCACTTTGTCCCACAGTCGGTGCAGTTTGTGTCACTTTGTCCCACAGTCGGTGCGGTTTGTGTCACTTTGCCCCACAGTCGTTGAAGTTTGTGTCACTTTGCTCCACAGTCATTGCAGATTGTGTCACAATGCTCCACAATCAGTGCAGTTTGTGTCGCTTTGCTCCACAGTCGGTGCAGTTTGTGTCAATTTGTCGCTCAGTCGGTGCAGTATGTGTCATATTGTCCCACAGTCGGTGCAGTTTGTGTCACTTTGCTCCAGTCATTGCAGTTGTGTCCTTGTGTCCCACAGTCTCATATTTGGTTCAGTTTGTGTCAATGTGCTCCACATCGGTTCAGTATGTCTCACATTCTCCCACAGTTGGTGCAGTTTGTCTCCACTTTGTCTCACAATCAGTGTAGTATGTGTCAGTTTGCGCCACAGTCGGTGCAGTTTGTGTCATTTTGTCCCACAGTTAGTGCAGTTTGTGTCACTTTGGTCCAGTCATTGCAGTGTGTGTTCTTTTGTCACACAGTCGATGCAGGTTGTGTCACTTTGCTCCACAGTTGGAGCAGTTTGTGTCACTTTGCTCCACAGTAGGTGCAGGTTGTGTCGCTTTGTTCCAAAATCGGTGCAGTTTGTGTCGTTTTGCTCCACAGTCGGTGCAATTTCTGTCCATTTGTCGCACAGTTGGTGCAGTTTGTTTCACTTTATCCCGCAGTCAGTGCAGTTTGTGTCGCTTTGCTCCAGTCAGTGTAGTTTGAGTCACTTTGTTGCACAATCGATGCAGTTTGTCTCATTTTGCTCCACAGTAAGTGCAGTTAGTGTCACTTTGCTGCACAGTCGTTGCAGTTTGTGTCACATTGCTCCTGTTGTTGTAGTTTGAGCCCTTTTGTCGCGCAGCCAATGCAGTTTGTATCCACTTTGCTCCACAGTGGGTGCTGTTTGTGTCACTTTGCTCTCCAGTCAGTTCAGTTTGTGTCACTTTGCCACACAGTCGGTGCTGTTTGTGTCATTTTGTCCCACAGTCGGTGCAGTTTGTGTCACTTTGTCCCACAATTAGTGCAATTTGTGTCACTTTCCTCCACAATCGATGCAGTTTGTGTCACTTTGTCCCACAGTTGGTGCAGTTTGTGTCACTTTACTCCACAGTCATTGCAGTTTGTGTCACTTTGCTCCACATCGGTGCATTTTGTGTCACTTTGTCCCACAGTTGGTGCAATTTGTGTCACTTTTTACACAGTCATTGCAGTTTGTGATGCTTTGCTCCACAGTCGGGGCAGTTTGTGACGCTTTGCTCCTGTTTCGGTGCAGTTTTTGTCATTTTGTCCCACAGTCTGTGCAGTTTGTGTCTCTTTGTCCCACAGTCGGTGCAGTTCGTGTCACTTTGTCCCACAGTCAGTGCGGTTTGTGTCATTTGCCCCACAGTCATTGAAGTTTGTGTCACTTTGCTCCACAGTCGTTGCAGATTATGTCACTTTGTCGAACATTCAGTGCAGTTTGTGTCACTTTGTCCACAATCGGAGAAGTTTGAGTCACTTTGATCCACAGTCGGTGCAGTTTGTGTCACAATGCTCCACAATCAGTGCAGTTTGTGTCGCTTTGCTCCACAGTTGGTGCAGTTTGTTTCACTTTGCTCCACAGTCGATGCAGTTTGTGTCAATTTGTCGCTCAGTCGGTGCAGTTTGTGTCATATTGTCCCACAGTCGGTGCAGTTTGTGTCACTTTGCTCCACAGTTGGAGCAGTTTGAGTCACTTTGCTCCACAGTCGGTGCAGATTGTGTCACTTTGCTCCATAGCAGTTGCAATTTGTGTCGCTTTGCTCCACAATCGGTGCAGTTTGTGTTACTTTGTCCCACAGTTATTACAGTTTGTGTCAATTTGCTCCACATCGATAGAGTTTGTGTCACTTTGCTTCACAGTCGGTGCAATTTGGTTTGCTTTGCTCCACATTTGTTGCAGTTTGTGTTGCTTTGCTCCACATTCGTTGCAGTTTGTGTCGCTTTGCTCCACAGTCGGGGCAGTTTGTGATGCTTTGCTCCACAGTCGGGGCAGTTTTTGTCATTTTGTCCCACAGTCTGTGCAGTTTGTTTCACTTTGTCCCACAGTCGGTGCCGTTTGTGTCACTTTGCTCTATATTTGGTACAGTTTGTGCCACTTTGCCCAACATTCAGTTCAGTTTGTGGCACTTTGTTCCAACGTCGGTGCAGTTTGTGTCACTTTGCTCCACATTCGGTGCAGTTTGTGTCGCTACTCTCCACGTTGATACAATTTGTGTCACTTTGCCCCACGGTTAGTGCAGTTTGTATCACTTTGCTCCAGTCGTTGTAGTTTGTGTCCTCTTGTCACACAGTCGATGCAGTTAGTGTCACTTTGCTGCACAGTCGTTGCAGTTTGTGTCCACTTTGCCCCACAGTCATTGCAATTTGTGTTGCTTTGCTCCAAATTCTGTGCAGTTTGTGTCTTTTGCTCCACAGTTGGTGCAGTTTGTTTTGCTTTGCTCCACATTCGGTGCAGTTTGTTTCACTTTGTCCCACAGTCAGTGCCGTTTGTGTCACTTTGCTCTGTATTTGGTACAGTTTGTGCCACTTTGCCCAACATTCAGTTCAGTTTGTGGCACTTTGTTCCAACGTCGGTGCAGTTTGTGTCACTTTGCTCCACATTCGGTGCAGTTTGTGTCGCTACTCTCCACGTTGATACAATTTGTGTCACTTTGCCCCACGGTTAGTGCAGTTTGTATCACTTTGCTCCACAGTCATTGCAGATTGTGTCACTTTGTCCAACATTCAGTGCAGTTTGTGGCACTTTGTTCCACAGACTGTGCAGTTTGTGTCACTTTGCTCCAGTCGATGTAGTTTGTGTCACTTTGTCCCACAGTCGGTGCGGTTTGTGTCACTTTGCTCCACAGTCATTGCAGATTGTGTCACTTTGTCCAACATTCAGTGCAGTTTGTGGCACTTTGTTCCACAGACTGTGCAGTTTGTATCACTTTGCTCCACAATCGGTGCAGTTTGTGTCACTTTGATCCATAGTCGGAGCAGTTTGTGACGCTTTGCTCCACAGTTGATGCAATTTGTGTCACTTTTTACACAGTCGGGGCAGTTTGTGACGCTTTGCTCCACAGTCGGGGCAGTTTTTGTCATTTTGTCCCACAGTCTGTGCAGTTTGTGTCTCTTTGTCCCACAGTCGGTGCAGTTCGTGTCACTTTGTCCCACAGTCGGTGCGGTTTGTGTCATTTGCCCCACAGTCATTGAAGTTTGTGTCACTTTGCTCCACAGTCGTTGCAGATTATGTCACTTTGTCGAACATTCAGTGCAGTTTGTGGCACTTTGTTCCACAGACTGTGCAGTTTGTGTCACTTTGCTCCACAATCGGAGCAGTTTGAGTCACTTTGATCCACAGTCGGTGCAGTTTGTGTCACAATGCTCCACAATCAGTGCAGTTTGTGTCGCTTTGCTCCACAGTCGGTGCAGATTGTTTCACTTTGCTCCACAGTCGATGCAGTTTGTGTCAATTTGTCGCTCAGTCGGTGCAGTATGTGTCAGTTTGCGCTACAGTCGGTGCAGTTTGTGTCACTTTGCTCCAGTCATTGCAGTTGTGTCCTTGTGTCCCACAGTCTCATATTTGGTTCAGTTTGTGTCAATGTGCTCCACATCAGTTCAGTATGTCTCACATTCTCCCACAGTTGGTGCAGTTTGTCTCCACTTTGTCTCACAGTCAGTGTAGTATGTGTCAGTTTGCGCCACAGTCGGTGCAGTTTGTGTCATTTTGTCCCACAGTTAGTGCAGTTTGTGTCATTTTGTCCCACAGTTAGTGCAGTTTGTGTCACTTTGGTCCAGTCATTGCAGTTTGTGTTCTTTTGTCACACAGTCGATGCAGGTTGTGTCACTTTGCTCCACAGTTGGAGCAGTTTGTGTCACTTTGCTCCACAGTAGGTGCAGGTTGTGTCGCTTTGTTCCAAAATCGGTGCAGTTTGTGTCGTTTTGCTCCACAGTCGGTGCAATTTCTGTCCATTTGTCGCACAGTTGGTGCAGTTTGTTTCACTTTATCCCACAGTCAGTGCAGTTTGTGTCGCTTTGCTCCAGTCAGTGTAGTTTGAGTCACTTTGTTGCACAGTCGTAGCAGTTTGTCTCATTTTGCTCCACAGTAAGTGCAGTTAGTGTCACTTTGCTGCACAGTCATTGCAGTTTGTGTCACATTGCTCCTGTTGTTGTAGTTTGAGCCCTTTTGTCGCGCAGCCAATGCAGTTTGTATCCACTTTGCTCCACAGTGGGTGCTGTTTGTGTCACTTTGCTCTCCAGTCAGTTCAGTTTGTGTCACTTTGCCACACAGTCGGTGCTGTTTGTGTCATTTTGTCCCACAGTCGGTGCAGTTTGTGTCACTTTGTCCCACAATTAGTGCAATTTGTGTCACTTTCCTCCACAATCGGTGCAGTTTGTGTCACTTTGTCCCACAGTTGGTGCAGTTTGTGTCACTTTGTCCCACAGTCATTGCAGTTTGTGTCACTTTGCTCCACATCGGTGCATTTTGTGTCACTTTGTCCCACAGTTGGTGCAGTTTGTGTCAATTTTCTCCACATTGGTGCAGTTTGTGTCACTTTGCTCCAGTCGTTGTAGTTTGAGCCCTTTTGTCACACAGTCGATGCAGTTTGTGTCCACTTTGCCCGACAGTCATTGCAATTTGTGTCACTTTGCTCCACAGTCAGCGCAGTTTGTTTTGCTTTGCTCCACAGTTGGTGCAGTTTGTTTTGCTTTGCTCCACATTCGGTGCAGTTTGTGTCACTTTGCTCCACAGTCGGTGCAGTTTGTTTCACTTTGTCCCACAGTCGGTGCCGTTTGTGTCACTTTGCTCTATATTTGGTACAGTTTGTGTCACTTTGCCCAACATTCAGTTCAGTTTGTGGCACTTTGTTCCAACGTCGGTGCAGTTTGTGTCACTTTGCTCCACATTCGGTGCAGTTTGTGTCGCTACTCTCCACGTTGATACAATTTGTGTCACTTTGCCCTACGGTTAGTGCAGTTGTAACACTTTGCTCCAGTCGTTGTAGTTTGTGTCCTCCTGTCACACAGTCGATGCAGTTAGTGTCACTTTGCTGCACAGTCGTTGCAGTTTGTGTCCACTTTGCCCCACAGTCATTGCAATTTGTGTTGCTTTGCTCCACATTCTGTGCAGTTTGTGTCTTTTGCTCCACAGTTGGTGCAGTTTGTTTTGCTTTGCTCCACATTCGGTGCAGTTTGTTTCACTTTGTCCCACAGTCAGTGCCGTTTGTGTCACTTTGCTCTGTATTTGGTACAGTTTGTGCCACTTTGCCCAACATTCAGTTCAGTTTGTGGCACTTTGTTCCAACGTCGGTGCAGTTTGTGTCACTTTGCTCCACATTCGGTGCAGTTTGTGTCGCTACTCTCACGTATATACAATTTGTGTCACTTTGCCCCATGGTTAGTGCAGTTTGTATCACTTTGCTCCAGTCATTGTAGTTTGTGTCCTCTTGTCACCAGTCGATGCAGTTAGTGTCACTTTGCTGCACAGTCGTTGCAGTTTGTGTCACGTTGTTCCAGTTGTTGTAGTTTGAGCCCTTTTGTCATGCAGCTGATGCAGTTTGTATCCACTTTGCTGCACAGTCGGTGCTGTTTGTGTCGCTTTGTTCCCCAGTCAGTGCAGATTGTGTCACTTTGCTCCATAGCCATTGCAGTTTGTGTCGCTTTGCTCCACGATCGGTGCAGTTTGTGTCACTTTGACCCACAGTCAGTGCAGTTTGTGTCATTTTATCCTAAGTCATTGCAGTTTATGTCACTTTGCTCCACATCGGTGCAGTTTGTGTCAATGTGCTCCACAGTCGGTGCAGTTTGTGTTGCTTTGCTCCACAGTCGTTGCAGATTGTGTCACATTGCTCCACAGTTGGTACAGTTTGTGTCACTTTGTCCAACTGTCCATGCAGTTTGTGGCACTTTGGTCCACAGATTTTGCAGTTTGTGTCTCTTTGTCCCACAGTTTATGCAGTTTGTGTCACTTTGCTCCAGTCGTTGTAGTTTGTGTCCTCTTGTCACACTGTCGATGCAGTTTGTGTCACTTTGCTTCACAGTCGTTGCAGTTTGTGTCATGTTGCTCCACAGTCGGTGCAGTTTGTGTCACTTTGTTCCACATCGGTGCAGTTTCTGTCACTTTGCTCCACATCGGTGCATTTTGTGTCACTTTGCCCGAGAGTTGGTGCAGTTTGTTTCACTTTGCTGCTCAGGCGTTGCAGATGGTGTCGTTTTGCTCCACCGTCGGTGCAGTTTGTGTCGCTTGGCTCCACAGTCGTTGCAGTTTGTGTCACTTTGCTCCACAGTCGGTGCAGTTTGTGTCACTTTGTCCCACAGTCGTTGCAGTTTGTCTCACTTTGCTCCACAGTCGGTGCAGTTTGTGTCACTTTGCTCCACATTCGGTACTGTTCTTGTCATTTTGTCCCACAGTCGGTGCAGTTTGTGTCACTTTGCTCCAGTCGGTGCAGATTGTGTCACTTTGTCCCACAGTCGGTGCAGTTTGTGTTACTTTGTCCCACAGTCGATGCAGCTTGTGTCACTTTGCTCCAGTCAGTGCAGTTTCTGTCACTTTGTCCCACAGTTGGTGCAGTTTGTGTCACTTTGTGCTACATTCAGTGCAGTTTGTGGCACTTTGTTCCACAGTCATTGCAATTTGTGTTGCTTTGCTCCACATTCTGTGCAGTTTGTGTCTTTTGCTCCACAGTTGGTGCAGTTTGTTTTGCTTTGCTCCACATTCGGTGCAGTTTGTGTCACTTTGCTCCACAGTCGGTGCAGTTTGTTTCACTTTGTCCCACAGTCGGTGCCGTTTGTGTCACTTTGCTCTATATTTGGTACAGTTTGTGTCACTTTGCCCAACATTCAGTTCAGTTTGTGGCACTTTGTTCCAACGTCGGTGCAGTTTGTGTCACTTTGTTCCAACGTCGGTGCAGTTTGTGTCACTTTGCTCCACATTCGGTGCACTTTGTGTCGCTACTCTCCACGTTGATACAATTTGTGTCACTTTGCCCCACGGTTAGTGCAGTTTGTAACACTTTGCTCCAGTTGTTGTAGTTTGTGTCCTTCTGTCACACAGTCGATGCAGTTAGTGTCACTTTGCTGCACAGTCGTTGCAGTTTGTGTCCACTTTGCCCCACAGTCATTGCAATTTGTGTTGCTTTGCTCCACATTCTGTGCAGTTTGTGTCTTTTGCTCCACATTCGGTGCAGTTTGTTTCACTTTGTCCCACAGTCGGTGCCGTTTGTGTCACTTTGCTCTATATTTGGTACCGTTTGTGTCACTTTGCCCAACATTCAGTTCAGTTTGTGGCACTTTGTTCCAACGTCGGTGCAGTTTGTGTCACTTTGCTCCACATTCGGTGCAGTTTGTGTCGCTACTTTCCACGTTGATACAATTTGTGTCACTTTGCCCCATGGTTAGTGCAGTTTGTATCACTTTGCTCCAGTCATTGTAGTTTGTGTCCTCTTGTCACCAGTCGATGCAGTTAGTGTCACTTTGCTGCACAGTCGTTGCAGTTTGTGTCACGTTGTTCCAGTTGTTGTAGTTTGAGCCCTTTTTTTAATGCAGCTGATGCAGTTTGTATCCACTTTGCTGCACAGTCGGTGCTGTTTGTGTCGCTTTGTTCCCCAGTCAGTGCAGATTGTGTCACTTTGCTCCATAGCCATTGCAGTTTGTGTCGTTTTGCTCCACGATCGGTGCAGTTTGTGTCACTTTGACCCACAGTCGGTGCAGTTTGTGTCATTTTATCCTAAGTCATTGCAGTTTATGTCACTTTGCTCCACATCAGTGTAGTTTGTGTCAATGTGCTCCACAATCGGTGCAGTTTGTGTTGCTTTGCTCCACAGTCGGTGCAGTTTGTTTTGCTTTGCTCCACAGTCGTTGCAGATTGTGTCACTTTGCTCCACAGTTGGTACAGTTTGTGTCACTTTGTCCAACTGTCTGTGCAGTTTGTGGCACTTTGGTCCACAGATTTTGCAGTTTGTGTCTCTTTGTCCCACAGTTTATGCAGTTTGTGTCACTTTGCTCCAGTCGTTGTAGTTTGTGTCCTCTTGTCACACTGTCGATGCAGTTTGTGTCACTTTGCTTCACAGTCGGTGCAGTTTGTGTCACTTTGTTCCACATCGGTACAGTTTCTGTCACTTTGCTCCACATCGGTGCATTTTGTGTCACTTTGCCCCAGAGTTGGTGCAGTTTGTTTCACTTTGCTGCTCAGGCGTTGCAGATGGTGTCGTTTTGCTCCACCGTCGGTGCAGTTTGTGTCGCTTGGCTCCACAGTCGTTGCAGTTTGTGTCACTTTGCTCCACAGTCGATGCAGTTTGTGTCACTTTGTCCCACAGTCGTTGCAGTTTGTGTCACTTTGCTCCACATTCGGTACTGTTTTTGTCATTTTGTCCCACAGTCGGTGCAGTTTGTGTCACTTTGCTCCAGTCGGTGCAGATTGTGTCACTTTGTCTCACAGTCGGTGCAGTTTGTGTTACTTTGTCCCACAGTCGATGCAGCTTGTGTCACTTTGCTCCAGTCAGTGCTGTTTCTGTCACTTTGTCCCAGCATCGGTGCAGTTTGTGTCACTTTGTGCTACATTCAGTGCAGTTTGTGGCACTTTGTTCCACAGACTGTGCAGTTTGTGTCACTTTGATCCACAGTCGATGCAGCTTGTGTCACTTTGCTCCAGTCAGTGCAGTTTCTGTCACTTTGTCCCACAGTTGGTGCAGTTTGTGTCACTTTGTGCTACATTCAGTGCAGTTTCTGTCACTTTGTTCCACAGACTGTGCAGTTTGTGTCACTTTGATCCACAATCGGTGCAGTTTGTGTCACTTTGCTCCACCGTCGGTGCAGTTTGTGTCGCTTGGCTCCACAGTTGCTGCAAAATGTGTTCCTTTGCTCCACAGTTGGTGCCGTTTGTGTGACTTTGCACCACATGTCAGTGCAGTTGGTGTCACTTTGTTCCACATTTGATTCAGTTTGTGTCACTTTGCTCCACATCGGTTCTGTTTGTGTCACTTTCTCCCACAGTCGGTGCAGTTTGTGTTGTTTTGCTCCACAGTTTTTGCAGTTTGTGTCGATTTGCTCCACAGATGATGCTCTTTATATTACTTTGCTCCACAATCAGTGCAGTTTGTATCACTTTTTCCCACAGTTGGTGCCGTTTGTGTCACTTTGCTCCTCATCAGTTCAGTTTGTGTCACTTTGTCCCACAGTTGGTGCCGTTTGTGTCACTATGCTCCACATCAATATAGTTTGTGTCAATTTGCTCCACATCGGTGTGATTTGTGTCACATTGCTCCAGTCATTGTAGTTTGAGCCCTTTTGTTGCACAAGCGATGCCGTTTGTGTCCACTTTGGTCCACAGTCGGTGCAGTTTGTGTCGCTTTGCATGACAATCGATGCATCTTCTGACTTTTGCCCCGTAATCAGTGCAGATTTTGTACACTTTCTCTATAATTGGTGCAGTTTGTATCAATTTCTTCCGTATTGGTGCAGTTTGTGTCATTTTACCCCACAGTCAGTGCAACTTCTGTCACTTTGCTCCACCGTCATTTAAGTTTGTGTCACATTTCTGAAGAGTCATTGCATTTTGTGCCTTTTTCCTCCACAGTCGGTGCAGTTTGTGTCACATTGCTCTACATCGGTGCAGTTTGTATCACTTTGCTCCACAGTTGGTGCAGTTTGTGTCACTTTGTCCCAGAGTTGGTGCAGTTTGTGTCACTATGCTCCACATCAATACAGTTTGTGTTAGTTTGCTCCACTTCGGTGTAGATTGTGTCACTTTGCTCCAGTCTTTGTAATTTGAGCCCTTTTGTTGCACAGTCAATGCCGTTTGTGTCCACTTTGCCCCACAGTCATTGCAGTTTGTGTCACTTTACTCCACAGTCGGTCCAGTTTGTGTCGCTTTGCTCCACAGTCGGTGCAGTTTGTGATGCTTTGCACGACAATCGGTGCATCTTGTGACTTTTGCCCCCCGGTCAGTGCAGATTTTGTACACTTTCTCTATAATCGGTGCAGTTTGTATCACTTTCTTCTGCATCGGTCCAGTTTGTGTCACTGTACCCCACAGTCAGTGCAAATTCTGTCACTTTGTTCCACAGTCGTTTAAGTTTGTGTTACATTTCTCAACAGTCATTGCATTTTGTGCCTCTTTCCTCCACATTCGGTGCAGTTTGCATCACATTGCTCCACATTGGTGCAGCTTGTATCGCTTTGCTCCACAGTTGTGCAGGTTGTGTCACTTTGCTCCACTGTCGGTGCAGTTTATGTCATTTTCTCCCACAGTCGGTGACAGTTTGTGTCAATTTGCTCCACAGTTGGTGCAGTTTATGTCACTTTGGTCCATATCGGTGCTGGTCAGTTTGTGTCAGTTTGCTCCAGTTGGTGCAGTTTGAGTCACTTTGTTAAACAGTCGATGCAGTTTGTGTCTACTTTGCCCCACAGTCAGTGCAGTTTGTGTCGCTTTGCTCCACAATCGGTGCATTTTGTGTTGCTTTGCTCCCCAGTCATGCAGATTGTGTCACTTTGCTGCAGTCGTTGTAGTTTGAGCCCTTTTGTCGCACAGCCAAAGCAGATTGTATCTACTTTGCTCCACAGTCGGTGCTGTTTGTGTCACTTTGCTCACCAGTCAGTGCAGATTGTGTCACTTTGCTCCATAGCCGGTGCAGTTTGTGTCGCTTTGCTCCACATCGGTGCATTTTGTGTTGCTTTGCTCCCCAGTCATGCAGATTGTGTCACTTTGCTGCAGTCGTTGTAGTTTGAGCCTTTTTGTCGCACAGCTGATGCAGTTTGTATCCACTTTGCTCCACAATCGGTGCAGTTTGTGTCACTTTGTCCCACAGTCAGTGCAAATTGTGTCACTTTGCTCCACATTGGTGCATTTTGTGACACTTTGCTCCAGTCATTGTAGTTTGAGCCCTTTTCTCGCACAGTCGATGCCGTTTGTGTCCATCTTGCCCCACAGTCATTGCAGTTTGTGTCGCTTTGCTCCACAGTCAGTGCAGTTTGTGTTGCTTTGCTCCACAATCGGTGCAGTTTGTGTTGCTTTGATCCACAGTCGGTGCTGTTTGTGTCGCTTTGCACGACAATGAGTGCATCATGTGAGTTTTACCCCCTAGTCAGTGCAGATTTTGTACACTTTCTCTATAATCGGTGCAATTTGTATCACTTTCTTCTGCATCAGTGCAGTTTGTGTCACTTTACCCCACAGTCAGTGCAAATTCTGTCACTTTGCTCCACAGTCGTTTAAGTTTGTGTTACATTTCTCAACAGTCACCGCATTTTGTGCCTCTTTCCTCCACATTCAGTGCAGTTTGTGTCACACTGCTGCACAGTGTTGCAGCTTGTATCACTTTGCTCCCCAGTCATGCTATTTGTGTCACTTTGCTCCACTGTCGGTGCAGTTTGTGTCATTTTTTCCCACAGTCGGTGACAGTTTGTGTCACTTTGCTCCAGTCTGTGTAGTTTGAGTCACTTTGTCGCACAGTCGATGCAGTTTGTGTCCACTTTGCCCCACAGTCACTGCTATTTGTGTCGCTTTGCTCCACATCGGTGCATTTTGTGTTGCTTTGCTCCCCAGTCAGTGCAGATTGTGTCACTTTGCTGCAGTCGTTGTAGTTTGAGCCCTTTTGTCGCACAGCCGATGCAGTTTGTATCCACTTTGCTCCACAGTCGGTGCTGTTTGTGTTGCTTTGCTCACCAGTCAGTGCAGATTGTGTCACTTTGCTCCATAGCCGGTGCAGTTTGTGTTGCTTTGCTCCACAATTGGTGCAGTTTGTGTCACTTTGTCCCACAGTCAGTGCAAATTGTGTCACTTTGCTCCACATCGGTGCACTTTGTGACACTTTGCTCCAGTCATTGTAGTTTGAGCCCTTTTCTCGCACAGTCGATGCCGTTTGTGTCCACTTTGCCCCACAGTCGTTGCAGTTTGTGTCACTTCGCTCCACAGTCGGTGCAGTTTGTGTCGCTTTGCTCCACAGTCGGTTCAGTTTGTGATGCTTTGCACGACAATCGGTGCATCTTGTGACTTTTGCCCCCCGGTCAGTGCAGATTTTGTACACTTTCTCTATAATCGGTGCAGTTTGTATCACTTTCTTCCGCATCGGTGCACTTTGTGTCACTTTAATCCACAGTCAGTGCAAATTCTGTCACTTTGCGCCACAGTCGTTTAAGGTGGTGTCACATTTCTCAACAGTCGTTGCAGTTTGTGCCTCTTTCCTCCACAGTCGGTGCAGTTTGTGTCACTTTCACCCATAGTCGGTGCTGTTTGTGTCGCTTTGTCCCACAGTCGGTGCAGTTTGTGTCACTTAGTTCCACTTCGGTGCTGTTTGTGTCACTTTCACCCATAGTCGGTGCAGTTTGTGTTGTTTTGCTCCACAGTCGGTCCAGTTTGTGACACTTTCTTCCACAGTCGGTGCAGTTTTTGTTGCTATGCTCCACAGTCGGTGCAGTTTGTGTTGCTTTGCACGACAATCGGTGCACCTTGTGACTTTTGCCCCCCGGTCAGTGCAGATTTTGTTCACTTTCTCTATAATCGGGGCAGTTTGTATCACTTTCTTCCGCACCGGTGCTGTTTGTGTCACTTTAATCCACAGTCAGTGCAAATACTGTCACTTTGCGCCACAGTCGTTTAAGTTTGTGTCATATTTCTCAACAGTCGTTGCATTTTGTGCCTCTTTCCTCCACAGTCGTTGCTGTTTGTGTCACTTTGCTCCACAGTCGGTGCAGTTTGTGTCACTTTGTCCAACATTCAGTGCAGTTTGTGTCACTTTGCTCCACATTCGGTGCACTTTGTGTCGCTACTCTCCACGTTGATACAATTTGTGTCACTTTGCCCCACGGTTAGTGCAGTTTGTATCACTTTGCTCCAGTCGTTGTAGTTTGTGTCCTCCTGTCACACAGTCGATGCAGTTAGTGTCACTTTGCTGCACAGTCGTTGCAGTTTGTGTCACGTTGTTCCAGTTGTTGTAGTTTGAGCCCTTTTGTCGTGCAGCTGATGCAGTTTGTATCCACTTTGCTGCACAGTCGGTGCTGTTTGTGTCGCTTTGCTCCCCAGTCAGTGCAGATTGTGTCACTTTGCTCCACATCGGTGCAGTTTGTGTCACTTTATCCTAAGTCATTGCAGTTTATGTCACTTTGCTCCACATCGGTGCAGTTTGTGTCAATTTGCTCCACATCGATACAGTTTGTGTCAATGTGCTCCACAATTGGTGCAGTTTGTTTTGCTTTGCTCCACAGTCGGTGCAGTTTGTTTTGCGTTGCTCCACAGTCATTGCAGATTGTGTCACTTTGCTCCATTGTTGGTACAGTTTGTGTCACTTTGTCCAACTGTCCGTGCAGTTTGTAGCACTTTGGTCCACAGATTTTGCAGTTTGTGTCTCTTTGTCCCACAGTTTATGCAGTTTGTGTCACTTTGCTCCAGTCGTTGTAGTTTGTGTCCTCTTGTCACACTGTCGATGCAGTTTGTGTCACTTTGCTTCACAGTCGTTGCAGTTTGTGTCGTGTTGCTCCACAGTCGGTGCAGATTGTGTCACTTTGTCCCACAGTCGGTGCAGTTTGTGTTACTTTGTCCCACAGTCGATGCAGCTTGTGTCACTTTGCTCCAGTCAGTGCAGTTTGTGTCACTTTGTCCCACAGTCATTGCAGTTTGTGTCACTTTGCTCCACATCGGTGCATTTTGTGTCACTTTGTCCCACAGTTGGTGCAGTTTGTGTCAATTTTCTCCACATCGGTGTAGTTTGTGTCACTTTGCTCCAGTCGTTGTAGTTTGAGCCCTTTTGTCACACAGTCGATGAAGTTTCTGTCCACTTTGCCCGACAGTCATTGCAATTTGTGTCACTTTACTTCACAGTCGGTGCAGTTTGTGTCTCTTTGCTCCACAGTCAGCGCAGTTTGTTTTGCTTTGCTCCACAGTCGATGCAGTTTCTGTCCACTTTGCCCCACAGTCATTGCAATTTGTGTTGCTTTGCTCCACATTCTATGCAGTTTGTGTCTTTTGCTCCACAGTTGGTGCAGTTTGTTTTGCATTGCTCCACATTCGGTGCAGTTTGAGTCACTTTGCTCCACAGTCGGTGCAGTTTGTTTCACTTTGTCCCACAGTCGGTGCCATTTGTGTCACTTTGCTCTATATTTGGTACAGTTTGTGCCACTTTGCCCAACATTCAATTCAGTTTGTGGCACTTTGTTCCAACGTCGGTGCAGTTTGTGTCACTTTGCTCCACATTCGGTGCAGTTTGTGTCGCTACTCTCCACGTTGATACAATTTGTGTCACTTTGCTCCAGTCGTTGTAGTTTGTGTCCCCTTGTCACACTGTCAATGCAGTTTGTGTCACTTTGCTTCACAGTCGTTGCAGTTTGTGTCATGTTGCTGCACAGTCGGTGCAGTTTGTGTCACTTTGTTCCACATCGGTGCAGTTTCTGTCACTTTGCTCCACATCGGTGCATTTTGTGTCACTTTGCCCCAGAGTTGGTGCAGTTTGTTTCACTTTGCTGCTCAGGCGTTGCAGATGGTGTCGTTTTGCTCCACCGTCGGTGCAGTTTGTGTCGCTTGGCTCCACAGTCATTGCAGTTTGTGTCACTTTGCTCCACAGTCGATGCAGTTTGTGTCACTTTGTCCCACAGTCGTTGCAATTTGTGTCACTTTGCTCCACAGTCGGTGCAGTTTGTTTCACTTTGCTCCACATTCGGTACTATTTTTGTCATTTTGTCCCACAGTCGGTGCAGTTTGTGTCACTTTGCTCCAGTCGGTGCAGATTGTGTCACTTTGTCTCACAGTCGGTGCAGTTTGTGTTACTTTGTCCCACAGTCGATGCAGCTTGTGTCACTTTGCTCCAGTCAGTGCAGTTTCTGTCACTTTGTCCCAGCGTCGGTGCAGTTTGTGTCACTTTGTGCTACATTCAGTGCAGTTTGTGGCACTTTGTTCCACAGACTGTGCAGTTTGTGTCACTTTGATCCACATTCGGGGCAGTTTCTGTCACATTACTCCACAATCGGTGCAGTTTGTGTCGCTTTGCTCCACCGTCGGTGCAGTTTGTGTCGCTTGGCTCCACAGTCGTTGCAGTTTGTGTCACTTTGTTCCACAGTCGATGCAGTTTGTGTCACTTTGTCCCACAGTCATTGCAGTTTGTGTCACTTTGCTCCACAGTCGGTGCAGTTTGTGTCACTTTGCTCCACATTCGGTACTGCTTTTGTCATTTTGTCCCACAGTCGGTGCAGTTTGTTTTACTTTGTCCCACAGTCGCTGCAGCTTGTGTCACTTTGCTCCAGTCAGTGCAGTTTCTGTCACTTTGTCCCAACGTCGGTGCAGTTTGTGTCACTTTGTCCCACAGTCGGTGCAGTTTGTGTCTCTTTGTCCCACAGTTGTTGCAGTTTTGTCACTTTGCCCCACAGTCATTGAAGTTTCTGTCACTTTGCTCCACAGTCGTTGCAGATTGTGTCACTGTGTCCAACATTCAGTGCATTTTGTGGCACTTTGTTCCACAGACGGTGCAGTTTGTGTTCCACAGACGGTGCAGTTTGTGTCACTTTGCTCCACAGTCGGTGTAGTTTGTGTCTCTTTGCTCCACAGTCGGAGAACTTTGTGTTGCTTTGCTCCACAGTCGCTGCAGTTTGTGTCAATTTGTCGCACAGTCGGTGCAGTTTGTGTCACTTTGCTCCACATTCGGTGCAGTTTTTGTCATTTTGTCCCACAGTCGGTGCAGTTTGTGTCATTTTGTCCCACAGTCGGTACAGCTTGTGTCATTTTGTCCCACAATTAGTGCAGTTGGTGTCACTTTGCTCCATGCATTGCAGTTTGTATCCTTTTGTCACACAGTCGTTGCTATTTGTGTCACTCTGCTCCAAAATCAGTGTAGTTTGTGTCACTTTGCTCCACAGTCGTTGCAATTTCTGTCCATTTGTCCCACAGTTGCTGCAGTTTGTATCCTTTTGTCACACAGTCGTTGCTATTTGTGTCACTCTGCTCCAAAATCAGTGTAGTTTGTGTCACTTTGCTCCACAGTCGTTGCAATTTCTGTCCATTTGTCCCACAGTTGCTGCAGTTTGTGTCGCTTTGCTCCACAGTCAGTGCAGATTGTGTCACTTTGCTCCATAGCCGGTGCAGTTTGTGTCGCTTTGCTCCACAATCGGTGCAGTTTGTGTCACTTTGTCCCACAGTCGGTGCAGTTTGTGTCATTTTGTCCCACAGTCGG
This sequence comes from Isurus oxyrinchus, assembly GCA_026770705.1. Taxonomy (NCBI): domain Eukaryota; kingdom Metazoa; phylum Chordata; class Chondrichthyes; order Lamniformes; family Lamnidae; genus Isurus; species Isurus oxyrinchus. Next base: position 30,563,128 of record JANJGN010000025.1, read on the forward strand.
TACAGCTTGTGTCATTTTGTCCCACAATTAGAGCAGTTGGTGTCACTTTGCTCCAAGCATTGAAGTTTGTATCCTTTTGTCACACAGTCGTTGCCATTTGTGTCACTCTGCTCCAAAATCAGTGCAGTTTGTGTCACTTTGCTCCACAGTTGTTGCAATTTCTGTCCATTTGTCCCACAGTTGCTGCAGTTTGTGTCGCTTTGCTCCACAGTCGGTGCAGTTTGTGTCCTTTTGCTCCACAGTCGGTGCAGTTTGTGTCGCTTTGCTCCAGTTGGTGTAGTTTGAATCACTTTGTCGCACAGTCGATGCAGCTTGTGTCCACTTTGCCCCACAGTCAGTGCAGTTTGTGTCGCTTTGCGCCACATCAGTGAAGTTTGTGTCGCTTTGCTCCACAGTCCATGCAGATTGTGTCACTTTGCTGCAGTCGTTGTAGTTTGAGCTCTTTTGTCGCACAGCCGATGCAGTTTGTATCCACTTTGCTCCACAGTCGGTGCTGTTTGTGTCGCTTTGCTCACCAGTCAGTGCAGATTGTGTCACTTTGTTCCACATTCGGTGCAGTTTGTGTCACTTTGTCCCAAAGTCGGTGCATTTTCTGTTGCTTTGCTGCACAGTCGGTGCAGTTTATCTCACTTTGTTCAACAGTCGGTGCAGTTTGTGTCGCTTTGTACTACAATTGGTGCAGCTTGTGACTTTTGCTACCCAGTCAGTGCAGATATTGTCCACTTTTCCCTATAATCGGTGCACTTTGTATCACTTACTTACACATTGGTGAAATTTGTGTCACTTTACTCCACAGTTCAGGCAATTTCTGTCACTTTACTCCACAGTCGTTGCAGTATGTCTCGCTTTGCAGTTTGCGTCAATTTGCTCCATATTTGGTGCAGTTTATGTCACTTTGGTCCACATCGGTGCTGATTGTGCTGCTTTGTCCCACAGTTGGTGCAGTTTGTATCACCTTGCTCCAGTCGGTGTAGTTTGTGTCACTTTGTCACACAGTCGGTGCAGTTTGTGTCACTTTCACCCATAGTCGCTGCAGTTTGTGTCGCTTTGCTCCACAGTCGGTGCAGTTTATGTCACTTAGTTCCACTTCGCTGCCATTTCTGTCACCTTGTCCCACAGTTGGTGCAGTTTGTGTCTCTTTGTCCCACAGTCGGTGCAATTTGTGTCACTTTGCTGCACACTCGTTGCAGTTTGTGTCGCTTTGCTCCACATTGGTGCAGTTTCTGTCACTTTGCCCCATAGTCGGTGCAGTTTCTGTCACTTTGCCCCATAGTCGGTGCAGTTTGTGTCACTTTTACCCACAGTCAGTGCAGTTTGTGTCACTTTGGCCAACATTCAGTGCATTTTGTGGCACTTTGTTCCACAGACTGTGCAGTTTCTGTCACTTTGCTCCACAGTCAGTGCAGTTTGTGTCACTTAGCTCCACAATCGGAGCAGTTTGTGTCATTTTGCTCCACAGTTCGCTGCAGTTTGTGTCACTATGGTCCAGTTTGTGTCAATTTGTCGCACAGTCGGTGCTGTTTGTGTCGCTTTGCTCCACATTTGGTGCCATTTTTGTCATTTTGTCCCACAATCGGTGCAGTTTGTGTCATTTTGTCCCACAGACGGTACAGTTTGTGTCACTTTATCCCACAGTTAGTGCAGTTGGTGTCACTTTGCTCCAGTCATTGCAGTTTGTATCCTTTTGTCACACAGTCGTTGCCGTTTGTGTCACTTTGCTCCAAAATCAGTGCAGTTTGTGTCACTTTGCTCCACAGTCATTGCAATTTCCGTCCATTTGTCCCACAGTTGGTGCAGTTTGTGTCACTTTATCCCACAGTCGGTGCAGTTTGTTTCGCTTTGCTCCACAGTCGGTGCAGTTTGTGTCCTTTTGCTCCACAGTCGGTGCAGTTTGTGTCACTTTGCTCCAGTTGGTGTAGTTTGAATCACTTTGTCGCACAGCCGATGCAGTTTGTATCCACTTTGCTCCACAGTCGGTGCTGTTTGTGTCGCTTTGCTCACCAGTCAGTGCAGATTGTGTCACTTTGCTCCATAGCCGGTGCAGTTTGTGTTGCTTTGCTCCACAATTGGTGCAGTTTGTGTCACTTTGTCCCACAGTCAGTGCAAATTGTGTCACTTTGCTCCACATCGGTGCACTTTGTGACACTTTGCTCCAGTCATTGTAGTTTGAGCCCTTTTCTCGCACAGTCGATGCCGTTTGTGTCCACTTTGCCCCACAGTCGTTGCAGTTTGTGTCACTTCGCTCCACAGTCGGTGCAGTTTGTGTCGCTTTGCTCCACAGTCGGTTCAGTTTGTGATGCTTTGCACGACAATCGGTGCATCTTGTGACTTTTGCCCCCCGGTCAGTGCAGATTTTGTACACTTTCTCTATAATCGGTGCAGTTTGTATCACTTTCTTCCGCATCGGTGCACTTTGTGTCACTTTAATCTACAGTCAGTGCAAATTCTGTCACTTTGCTCCACAGTCGTTTAAGGTGGTGTCACATTTCTCAACAGTCGTTGCAGTTTGTGCCTCTTTCCTCCACAGTCGTTGCTGTTTGTGTCACTTTGCTCCACAGTCGGTGCAGTTCGTGTCACTTTCACCCATAGTCGGTGCAGTTTGTGTCGCTTTGTCCCACAGTCGGTGCAGTTTGTGACACTTTCTTCCACAGTCGGTGCAGTTTTTATCGCTTTGCTCCACAGTCGGTGCAGTTTGTGTCACTTTGCTCCATATTTGGTACAGTTTCTGCCACTTTGTCCAACATTCATTCCATTTTATGGCACTTTGCTCCACATTCGGTGCAGTTTGTGTCGCTACTCTCCATGTTGATGCAATTTGTGTCACTTTGCCCCGCGGTTAGTGCAGTTTGTGTCACTTTGCTCCAGTCATTGTAGTTTGTGTCCTCTTGACACACAGTCGATGCAGTTTGTGTCACTTTGCTGCACTGTCGTTGCAGTTTGTGTTGCTTTGCTCCACAGTCAGTGCAGTTTCTGTCACTTTGCTCCACATCGGTGAAATTTGTGTCATTTGCCCCACAGTCAGTGCAGTTTGTGTCACTTTGCTCCACACCGGTGGAGTTTGTGTCACTTTATTCCAAAGTCGGTGCAATTTGTGTCACTTTGTCCCACAGTCGGTGAAGTTTGTTTCACTTTGTTCCACAGTCGATGCAGTTTGTGTCACTTTGCTCCAGTCGATGTAGTTTGTGTCACTTTGTCCCACAGTCGGTCTAGTTTGTGTCACTTTGTCCCACAGTCGGTGCGGTTTGTGTCACTTTGCTCCACAGTCGTTGAAGTTTGTGTCACTTTGCTCCACGGTCATTGCAGATTGTGTCACTTTGTCCAACATTCAGTGCAGTTTGTGGCACTTTGTTCCACAGACTGTGCAGTTTGTATCACTTTGCTCCACAATCGGTGCAGTTTGTGTCACTTTGATCCATAGTCGGTGCAGTTTGTGTCACTTTGCTCCACAGTCGGAGCAGTTTGTGACGCTTTGCTCCACAGTTGATGCAATTTGTGTCACTTTTTACACAGTCGGAGCAGTTTGTGATGCTTTGCTCCACAGTCGGGGCAGTTTGTGACGCTTTGCTCCTGATTCGGTGCAGTTTTTGTCATTTTGTCCCACAGTCTGTGCAGTTTGTGTCTCTTTGTCCCACAGTCAGTGCAGTTCGTGTCACTTTGTCCCACAGTCGGTGCGGTTTGTGTCATTTGCCCCACGGTCATTGAAGTTTGTGTCACTTTGCTCCACAGTCGTTGCAGATTATGTCACTTTGTCGAACATTCAGTGCAGTTTGTGGCACTTTGTTCCACAGTCGGTGCAGTTTGTGTCACTTTGCTCCACAATCGGAGCAGTTTGAGTCACTTTGATCCACAGTCGGTGCAGTTTGTGTCACAATGCTCCACAATCAGTGCAGTTTGTGTCGCTTTGCTGCACAGTCGATGCAGTTTGTGTCTCTTTGTCCCACAGTCAGTGCAGTTCGTGTCACTTTGTCCCACAGTTGGTGCGGTTTGTGTCATTTGCCCCACGGTCATTGAAGTTTGTGTCACTTTGCTCCACAGTCGTTGCAGATTATGTCACTTTGTCGAACATTCAGTGCAGTTCGTGTCACTTTGTCCCACAGTCGGTGCAGTTTGTGTCATTTGCCCCACAGTCATTGAAGTTTGTGTCACTTTGCTCCACAGTCGTTGCAGATTATGTCACTTTGTCGAACATTCAGTGCAGTTTGTGGCACTTTGTTCCACAGTCGGTGCAGTTTGTGTCACTTTGCTCCACAATCGGAGCAGTTTGAGTCACTTTGATCCACAGTCGGTGCAGTTTGTGTCACAATGCTCCACAATCAGTGCAGTTTGTGTCGCTTTGCTGCACAGTCGATGCAGTTTGTGTCAATTTGTCGCTCAGTCAGTGCAGTTTGTGTCATATTGTCCCACAGTTGGTGCAGTTTGTGTCACTTTGCTCCAGTCATTGCAGTTGTGTCCTTGTGTCCCACAGTCTCATATTTGGTTCAGTTTGTGTCAATGTGCTCCACATCGGTTCAGTTTGTCTCACATTCTCCCACAGTTGGTGCAGTTTGTCTCCACTTTGTCTCACAGTCAGTGTAGTATGTGTCAGTTTGCGCCACAGTCGGTGCAGTTTGTGTCATTTTGTCCCACAGTTAGTGCAGTTTGTGTCATTTTGTCCCACAGTTAGTGCAGTTTGTGTCACTTTGGTCCAGTCATTGCAGTTTGTGTTTTTTTGTCACACAGTCGATGCAGGTTGTGTCACTTTGCTCCACAGTTGGAGCAGTTTGTGTCACTTTGCTCCACAGTAGGTGCAGGTTGTGTCGCTTTGTTCCAAAATCGGTGCAGTTTGTGTCGTTTTGCTCCACAGTCGGTGCAATTTCTGTCCATTTGTCGCACAGTTGGTGCAGTTTGTTTCACTTTATCCCACAGTCGGTGCAGTTTGTGTCGCTTTGCTCCAGTCAGTGTAGTTTGAGTCACTTTGTTGCACAATCGATGCAGTTTGTCTCATTTTGCTCTACAGTAAGTGCAGTTTGTTTTGCTTTGCTCCACAGTCGATGCAGTTTCTGTCCACTTTGCCCCACAGTCATTGCAATTTGTGTTGCTTTGCTCCACATTCTGTGCAGTTTGTGTCTTTTGCTCCACAGTTGGTGCAGTTTGTTTTGCTTTGCTCCACATTCGGTGCAGTTTGTTTCACTTTGTCCCACAGTCGGTGCCGTTTGTGTCACTTTGCTCTATATTTGGTACAGTTTGTGCCACTTTGCCCAACATTCAGTTCAGTTTGTGCCACTTTGCCCAACATTCAGTTCAGTTTGTGGCACTTTGTTCTAACGTCGGTGCAGTTTGTGTCACTTTGCTCCACATTCGGTGCAGTTTGTGTCGCTACTCTCCACGTTGATACAATTTGTGTCACTTTGCCCCACGGTTAGTGCAGTTTGTATCACTTTGCTCCAGTCATTGTAGTTTGTGTCCTCCTGTCACACAGTCGATGCAGTTAGTGTCACTTTGCTGCACAGTCGTTGCAGTTTGTGTCACGTTGTTCCAGTTGTTGTAGTTTGAGCCCTTTTGTCGCACAGCCAATGCAGTTTGTATCCACTTTGCTCCACAGTGGGTGCTGTTTGTGTCACTTTGCTCTCCAGTCAGTTCAGTTTGTGTCACTTTGCCACACAGTCGGTGCTGTTTGTGTCATTTTGTCCCACAGTCGGTGCAGTTTGTGTCACTTTGTCCCACAATTAGTGCAATTGGTGTCACTTTCCTCCACAGTCGGTGCAGTTTGTGTCACTTTGTCCCACAGTTGGTGCAGTTTGTGTCACTTTGTCCCACAGTCATTGCAGTTTGTGTCACTTTGCACCACATCGGTGCATTTTGTGTCACTTTGTCCCACAGTTGGTGCAGTTTGTGTCAATTTTCTCCACATCAGTGTAGTTTGTATCACTTTGCTCCAGTCATTGTAGGTTGAGCCCTTTTGTCACACAGTCGATGCAGTTTGTGTCCACTTTGCCCGACAGTCAGTGCAGTTTGTGTCACTTTGCTCCACACCGGTGGAGTTTGTGTCACTTTATTCCAAAGTCGGTGCAATTTGTGTCACTTTGTCCCACAGTCGGTGAAGTTTGTTTCACTTTGTTCCACAGTCGATGCAGTTTGTGTCACTTTGCTCCAGTCGATGTAGTTTGTGTCACTTTGTCCCACAGTCGGTCTAGTTTGTGTCACTTTGTCCCACAGTCGGTGCGGTTTGTGTCACTTTGCTCCACAGTCGTTGAAGTTTGTGTCACTTTGCTCCACGGTCATTGCAGATTGTGTCACTTTGTCCAACATTCAGTGCAGTTTGTGGCACTTTGTTCCACAGACTGTGCAGTTTGTATCACTTTGCTCCACAATCGGTGCAGTTTGTGTCACTTTGATCCATAGTCGGTGCAGTTTGTGTCACTTTGCTCCACAGTCGGAGCAGTTTGTGACGCTTTGCTCCACAGTTGATGCAATTTGTGTCACTTTTTACACAGTCGGAGCAGTTTGTGATGCTTTGCTCCACAGTCGGGGCAGTTTGTGACGCTTTGCTCCTGATTCGGTGCAGTTTTTGTCATTTTGTCCCACAGTCTGTGCAGTTTGTGTCTCTTTGTCCCACAGTCAGTGCAGTTCGTGTCACTTTGTCCCACAGTCGGTGCGGTTTGTGTCATTTGCCCCACGGTCATTGAAGTTTGTGTCACTTTGCTCCACAGTCGTTGCAGATTATGTCACTTTGTCGAACATTCAGTGCAGTTTGTGGCACTTTGTTCCACAGTCGGTGCAGTTTGTGTCACTTTGCTCCACAATCGGAGCAGTTTGAGTCACTTTGATCCACAGTCGGTGCAGTTTGTGTCACAATGCTCCACAATCAGTGCAGTTTGTGTCGCTTTGCTGCACAGTCGATGCAGTTTGTGTCAATTTGTCGCTCAGTCAGTGCAGTTTGTGTCATATTGTCCCACAGTTGGTGCAGTTTGTGTCACTTTGCTCCAGTCATTGCAGTTGTGTCCTTGTGTCCCACAGTCTCATATTTGGTTCAGTTTGTGTCAATGTGCTCCACATCGGTTCAGTTTGTCTCACATTCTCCCACAGTTGGTGCAGTTTGTCTCCACTTTGTCTCACAGTCAGTGTAGTATGTGTCAGTTTGCGCCACAGTCGGTGCAGTTTGTGTCATTTTGTCCCACAGTTAGTGCAGTTTGTGTCATTTTGTCCCACAGTTAGTGCAGTTTGTGTCACTTTGGTCCAGTCATTGCAGTTTGTGTTTTTTTGTCACACAGTCGATGCAGGTTGTGTCACTTTGCTCCACAGTTGGAGCAGTTTGTGTCACTTTGCTCCACAGTAGGTGCAGGTTGTGTCGCTTTGTTCCAAAATCGGTGCAGTTTGTGTCGTTTTGCTCCACAGTCGGTGCAATTTCTGTCCATTTGTCGCACAGTTGGTGCAGTTTGTTTCACTTTATCCCACAGTCGGTGCAGTTTGTGTCGCTTTGCTCCAGTCAGTGTAGTTTGAGTCACTTTGTTGCACAATCGATGCAGTTTGTCTCATTTTGCTCTACAGTAAGTGCAGTTTGTTTTGCTTTGCTCCACAGTCGATGCAGTTTCTGTCCACTTTGCCCCACAGTCATTGCAATTTGTGTTGCTTTGCTCCACATTCTGTGCAGTTTGTGTCTTTTGCTCCACAGTTGGTGCAGTTTGTTTTGCTTTGCTCCACATTCGGTGCAGTTTGTTTCACTTTGTCCCACAGTCGGTGCCGTTTGTGTCACTTTGCTCTATATTTGGTACAGTTTGTGCCACTTTGCCCAACATTCAGTTCAGTTTGTGGCACTTTGTTCTAACGTCGGTGCAGTTTGTGTCACTTTGCTCCACATTCGGTGCAGTTTGTGTCGCTACTCTCCACGTTGATACAATTTGTGTCACTTTGCCCCACGGTTAGTGCAGTTTGTATCACTTTGCTCCAGTCGTTGTAGTTTGTGTCCTCCTGTCACACAGTCGATGCAGTTAGTGTCACTTTGCTGCACAGTCGTTGCAGTTTGTGTCACGTTGTTCCAGTTGTTGTAGTTTGAGCCCTTTTGTCGCACAGCCAATGCAGTTTGTATCCACTTTGCTCCACAGTGGGTGCTGTTTGTGTCACTTTGCTCTCCAGGCAGTTCAGTTTGTGTCACTTTGCCACACAGTCGGTGCTGTTTGTGTCATTTTGTCCCACAGTCGGTGCAGTTTGTGTCACTTTGTCCCACAATTAGTGCAATTGGTGTCACTTTCCTCCACAGTCGGTGCAGTTTGTGTCACTTTGTCCCACAGTTGGTGCAGTTTGTGTCACTTTGTCCCACAGTCATTGCAGTTTGTGTCACTTTGCACCACATCGGTGCATTTTGTGTCACTTTGTCCCACAGTTGGTGCAGTTTGTGTCAATTTTCTCCACATCGGTGTAGTTTGTATCACTTTGCTCCAGTCATTGTAGGTTGAGCCCTTTTGTCACACAGTCGATGCAGTTTGTGTCCACTTTGCCCGACAGTCAGTGCAGTTTGTGTCACTTTGCTCCACACCGGTGGAGTTTGTGTCACTTTATTCCAAAGTCGGTGCAATTTGTGTCACTTTGTCCCACAGTCGGTGAAGTTTGTTTCACTTTGTTCCACAGTCGATGCAGTTTGTGTCACTTCGCTCCAGTCGATGTAGTTTGTGTCACTTTGTCCCACAGTCGGTCTAGTTTGTGTCACTTTGTCCCACAGTCGGTGCGGTTTGTGTCACTTTGCTCCACAGTCGTTGAAGTTTGTGTCACTTTGCTCCACGGTCATTGCAGATTGTGTCACTTTGTCCAACATTCAGTGCAGTTTGTGGCACTTTGTTCCACAGACTGTGCAGTTTGTATCACTTTGCTCCACAATCGGTGCAGTTTGTGTCACTTTGATCCATAGTCGGTGCAGTTTGTGTCACTTTGCTCCACAGTCGGAGCAGTTTGTGACGCTTTGCTCCACAGTTGATGCAATTTGTGTCACTTTTTACACAGTCGGAGCAGTTTGTGATGCTTTGCTCCACAGTCGGGGCAGTTTGTGACGCTTTGCTCCTGATTCGGTGCAGTTTTTGTCATTTTGTCCCACAGTCTGTGCAGTTTGTGTCTCTTTGTCCCACAGTCAGTGCAGTTCGTGTCACTTTGTCCCACAGTCGGTGCGGTTTGTGTCATTTGCCCCACGGTCATTGAAGTTTGTGTCACTTTGCTCCACAGTCGTTGCAGATTATGTCACTTTGTCGAACATTCAGTGCAGTTTGTGGCACTTTGTTCCACAGTCGGTGCAGTTTGTGTCACTTTGCTCCACAATCGGAGCAGTTTGAGTCACTTTGATCCACAGTCGGTGCAGTTTGTGTCACAATGCTCCACAATCAGTGCAGTTTGTGTCGCTTTGCTGCACAGTCGATGCAGTTTGTGTCAATTTGTCGCTCAGTCAGTGCAGTTTGTGTCATATTGTCCCACAGTTGGTGCAGTTTGTGTCACTTTGCTCCAGTCATTGCAGTTGTGTCCTTGTGTCCCACAGTCTCATATTTGGTTCAGTTTGTGTCAATGTGCTCCACATCGGTTCAGTTTGTCTCACATTCTCCCACAGTTGGTGCAGTTTGTCTCCACTTTGTCTCACAGTCAGTGTAGTATGTGTCAGTTTGCGCCACAGTCGGTGCAGTTTGTGTCATTTTGTCCCACAGTTAGTGCAGTTTGTGTCATTTTGTCCCACAGTTAGTGCAGTTTGTGTCACTTTGGTCCAGTCATTGCAGTTTGTGTTTTTTTGTCACACAGTCGATGCAGGTTGTGTCACTTTGCTCCACAGTTGGAGCAGTTTGTGTCACTTTGCTCCACAGTAGGTGCAGGTTGTGTCGCTTTGTTCCAAAATCGGTGCAGTTTGTGTCGTTTTGCTCCACAGTCAGTGCAATTTCTGTCCATTTGTCGCACAGTTGGTGCAGTTTGTTTCACTTTATCCCACAGTCGGTGCAGTTTGTGTCGCTTTGCTCCAGTCAGTGTAGTTTGAGTCACTTTGTTGCACAATCGATGCAGTTTGTCTCATTTTGCTCTACAGTAAGTGCAGTTTGTTTTGCTTTGCTCCACAGTCGATGCAGTTTCTGTCCACTTTGCCCCACAGTCATTGCAATTTGTGTTGCTTTGCTCCACATTCTGTGCAGTTTGTGTCTTTTGCTCCACAGTTGGTGCAGTTTGTTTTGCTTTGCTCCACATTCGGTGCAGTTTGTTTCACTTTGTCCCACAGTCGGTGCCGTTTGTGTCACTTTGCTCTATATTTGGTACAGTTTGTGCCACTTTGCCCAACATTCAGTTTAGTTTGTGGCACTTTGTTCTAACGTCGGTGCAGTTTGTGTCACTTTGCTCCACATTCGGTGCAGTTTGTGTCGCTACTCTCCACGTTGATACAATTTGTGTCACTTTGCCCCACGGTTAGTGCAGTTTGTATCACTTTGCTCCAGTCGTTGTAGTTTGTGTCCTCCTGTCACACAGTCGATGCAGTTAGTATCACTTTGCTGCACAGTCGTTGCAGTTTGTGTCACGTTGTTCCAGTTGTTGTAGTTTGAGCCCTTTTGTCGCACAGCCAATGCAGTTTGTATCCACTTTGCTCCACAGTGGGTGCTGTTTGTGTCACTTTGCTCTCCAGTCAGTTCAGTTTGTGTCACTTTGCCACACAGTCGGTGCTGTTTGTGTCATTTTGTCCCACAGTCGGTGCAGTTTGTGTCACTTTGTCCCACAATTAGTGCAATTGGTGTCACTTTCCTCCACAGTCGGTGCAGTTTGTGTCACTTTGTCCCACAGTTGGTGCAGTTTGTGTCACTTTGTCCCACAGTCATTGCAGTTTGTGTCACTTTGCACCACATCGGTGCATTTTGTGTCACTTTGTCCCACAGTTGGTGCAGTTTGTGTCAATTTTCTCCACATCGGTGTAGTTTGTATCACTTTGCTCCAGTCATTGTAGGTTGAGCCCTTTTGTCACACAGTCGATGCAGTTTGTGTCCACTTTGCCGACAGTCATTGCAATTTGTGTCACTTTGCTCCACAGTCGGTGCAGTTTGTGTCTCTTTGCTCCACAGTCAGCGCAGTTTGTTTTGCTTTGCTCCACAGTCGATGCAGTTTCTGTCCACTTTGCCCCACAGTCATTGCAATTTGTGTTGCTTTGCTCCACATTCTGCGCAGTTTGTGTCTTTTGCTCCACAGTTGGTGCAGTTTGTTTTGCTTTGCTCCACATTCGGTGCAGTTTGTGTCACTTTGCTCCACAGTCGGTGCAGTTTGTTTCACTTTGTCCCACAGTCGGTCCCGTTTGTGTCAATTTGCTCTATATTTGGTACAGTTTGTGCCACTTTGCCCAACATTCAGTTCAGTTTGTGGCACTTTGTTCCAACGTCGGTGCAGTTTGTGTCACTTTGTTCCAACGTCGGTGCAGTTTGTGTCACTTTGCTCCACATTCGGTGCACTTTGTGTCGCTACTCTCCACGTTGATACAATTTGTGTCACTTTGCCCCACGGTTAGTGCAGTTTGTATCACTTTGCTCCAGTCGTTGTAGTTTGTGTCCTCCTGTCACACAGTCGATGCAGTTAGTGTCACTTTGCTGCACAGTCGTTGCAGTTTGTGTCACGTTGTTCCAGTTGTTGTAGTTTGAGCCCTTTTGTCGTGCAGCTGATGCAGTTTGTATCCACTTTGCTGCACAGTCGGTGCTGTTTGTGTCGCTTTGCTCCCCAGTCAGTGCAGATTGTGTCACTTTGCTCCACATCGGTGCAGTTTGTGTCACTTTATCCTAAGTCATTGCAGTTTATGTCACTTTGCTCCACATCGGTGCAGTTTGTGTCAATTTGCTCCACATCGATACAGTTTGTGTCAATGTGCTCCACACTTGGTGCAATTTGTGTTGCTTTGCTCCACAGTCGGTGCAGTTTGTTTTGCGTTGCTCCACAGTCATTGCAGATTGTGTCACTTTGCTCCATTGTTGGTACAGTTTGTGTCACTTTGTCCAACTGTCCGTGCAGTTTGTAGCACTTTGGTCCACAGATTTTGCAGTTTGTGTCTCTTTGTCCCACAGTTTATGCAGTTTGTGTCACTTTGCTCCAGTCGTTGTAGTTTGTGTCCTCTTGTCACACTGTCGATGCAGTTTGTGTCACTTTGCTTCACAGTCGTTGCAGTTTGTGTCGTGTTGCTCCACAGTCGGTGCAGATTGTGTCACTTTGTCCCACAGTCGGTGCAGTTTGTGTTACTTTGTCCCACAGTCGATGCAGCTTGTGTCACTTTGCTCCAGTCAGTGCAGTTTGTGTCACTTTGTCCCACAGTCATTGCAGTTTGTGTCACTTTGCTCCACATCGGTGCATTTTGTGTCACTTTGTCCCACAGTTGGTGCAGTTTGTGTCAATTTTCTCCACATCGGTGTAGTTTGTGTCACTTTGCTCCAGTCGTTGTAGTTTGAGCCCTTTTGTCACACAGTCGATGAAGTTTCTGTCCACTTTGCCCGACAGTCATTGCAATTTGTGTCACTTTACTTCACAGTCGGTGCAGTTTGTGTCTCTTTGCTCCACAGTCAGCGCAGTTTGTTTTGCTTTGCTCCACAGTCGATGCAGTTTCTGTCCACTTTGCCCCACAGTCATTGCAATTTGTGTTGCTTTGCTCCACATTCTATGCAGTTTGTGTCTTTTGCTCCACAGTTGGTGCAGTTTGTTTTGCTTTGCTCCACATTCGGTGCAGTTTGTGTCACTTTGCTCCACAGTCGGTGCAGTTTGTTTCACTTTGTCCCACAGTCGGTGCCGTTTGTGTCACTTTGCTCTATATTTGGTACAGTTTGTGCCACTTTGCCCAACATTCAATTCAGTTTGTGGCACTTTGTTCCAACGTCGGTGCAGTTTGTGTCACTTTGCTCCACATTCGGTGCAGTTTGTGTCGCTACTCTCCACGTTGATACAATTTGTGTCACTTTGCTCCAGTCGTTGTAGTTTGTGTCCCCTTGTCACACTGTCAATGCAGTTTGTGTCACTTTGCTTCACAGTCGTTGCAGTTTGTGTCATGTTGCTGCACAGTCGGTGCAGTTTGTGTCACTTTGTTCCACATCGGTGCAGTTTCTGTCACTTTGTTCCACATCGGTGCATTTTGTGTCACTTTGCCCCAGAGTTGGTGCAGTTTGTTTCACTTTGCTGCTCAGGCGTTGCAGATGGTGTCGTTTTGCTCCACCGTCGGTGCAGTTTGTGTCGCTTGGCTCCACAGTCATTGCAGTTTGTGTCACTTTGCTCCACAGTCGATACAGTTTGTGTCACTTTGTCCCACAGTCGTTGCAATTTGTGTCACTTTGCTCCACAGTCGGTGCAGTTTGTTTCACTTTGCTCCACATTCGGTACTATTTTTGTCATTTTGTCCCACAGTCGGTGCAGTTTGTGTCACTTTGCTCCAGTCGGTGCAGATTGTGTCACTTTGTCTCACAGTCGGTGCAGTTTGTGTTACTTTGTCCCACAGTCGATGCAGCTTGTGTCACTTTGCTCCAGTCAGTGCAGTTTCTGTCACTTTGTCCCAGCGTCGGTGCAGTTTGTGTCACTTTGTGCTACATTCAGTGCAGTTTGTGGCACTTTGTTCCACAGACTGTGCAGTTTGTGTCACTTTGATCCACATTCGGGGCAGTTTCTGTCACATTACTCCACAATCGGTGCAGTTTGTGTCGCTTTGCTCCACCGTCGGTGCAGTTTGTGTCGCTTGGCTCCACAGTCGTTGCAGTTTGTGTCACTTTGTTCCACAGTCGATGCAGTTTGTGTCACTTTGTCCCACAGTCATTGCAGTTTGTGTCACTTTGCTCCACAGTCGGTGCAGTTTGTGTCACTTTGCTCCACATTCGGTACTGCTTTTGTCATTTTGTCCCACAGTCGGTGCAGTTTGTTTTACTTTGTCCCACAGTCGCTGCAGCTTGTGTCACTTTGCTCCAGTCAGTGCAGTTTCTGTCACTTTGTCCCAACGTCGGTGCAGTTTGTGTCACTTTGTCCCACAGTCGGTGCAGTTTGTGTCTCTTTGTCCCACAGTTGTTGCAGTTTTGTCACTTTGCCCCACAGTCATTGAAGTTTCTGTCACTTTGCTCCACAGTCGTTGCAGATTGTGTCACTGTGTCCAACATTCAGTGCATTTTGTGGCACTTTGCTCCACAGTCGGTGTAGTTTGTGTCTCTTTGCTCCACAGTCGGAGAACTTTGTGTTGCTTTGCTCCACAGTCGCTGCAGTTTTTGTCATTTTGTCCCACAGTCGGTGCAGTTTGTGTCATTTTGTCCCACAGTCGGTACAGCTTGTGTCATTTTGTCCCACAATTAGTGCAGTTGGTGTCACTTTGCTCCATGCATTGCAGTTTGTATCCTTTTGTCACACAGTCGTTGCTATTTGTGTCACTCTGCTCCAAAATCAGTGTAGTTTGTGTCACTTTGCTCCACAGTCGTTGCAATTTCTGTCCATTTGTCCCACAGTTGCTGCAGTTTGTATCCTTTTGTCACACAGTCGTTGCTATTTGTGTCACTCTGCTCCAAAATCAGTGTAGTTTGTGTCACTTTGCTCCACAGTCGTTGCAATTTCTGTCCATTTGTCCCACAGTTGCTGCAGTTTGTGTCGCTTTGCTCCACAGTCAGTGCAGATTGTGTCACTTTGCTCCATAGCCGGTGCAGTTTGTGTCGCTTTGCTCCACAATCGGTGCAGTTTGTGTCACTTTGTCCCACAGTCGGTGCAGTTTGTGTCATTTTGTCCCACAGTCGGTACAGCTTGTGTCATTTTGTCCCACAATTAGAGCAGTTGGTGTCACTTTGCTCCAAGCATTGAAGTTTGTATCCTTTTGTCACACAGTCGTTGCCATTTGTGTCACTCTGCTCCAAAATCAGTGCAGTTTGTGTCACTTTGCTTCACAGTCGTTGCAGTTTGTGTCATGTTGCTGCACAGTCGGTGCAGTTTGTGTCACTTTGTTCCACATCGGTGCAGTTTCTGTCACTTTGTTCCACATCGGTGCATTTTGTGTCACTTTGCCCCAGAGTTGGTGCAGTTTGTTTCACTTTGCTGCTCAGGCGTTGCAGATGGTGTTGTTTTGCTCCACCGTCGGTGCAGTTTGTGTCGCTTGGCTCCACAGTCATTGCAGTTTGTGTCACTTTGCTCCACAGTCGATGCAGTTTGTGTCACTTTGTCCCACAGTCGTTGCAATTTGTGTCACTTTGCTCCACAGTCGGTGCAGTTTGTTTCACTTTGCTCCACATTCGGTACTATTTTTGTCATTTTGTCCCACAGTCGGTGCAGTTTGTGTCACTTTGCTCCAGTCGGTGCAGATTGTGTCACTTTGTCTCACAGTCGGTGCAGTTTGTGTTACTTTGTCCCACAGTCGATGCAGCTTGTGTCACTTTGCTCCAGTCAGTGCAGTTTCTGTCACTTTGTCCCAGCGTCGGTGCAGTTTGTGTCACTTTGTGCTACATTCAGTGCAGTTTGTGGCACTTTGTTCCACAGACTGTGCAGTTTGTGTCACTTTGATCCACATTCGGGGCAGTTTCTGTCACATCACTCCACAATCGGTGCAGTTTGTGTCGCTTTGCTCCACCGTCGGTGCAGTTTGTGTCGCTTGGCTCCACAGTCGTTGCAGTTTGTGTCACTTTGTTCCACAGTCGATGCAGTTTGTGTCACTTTGTCCCACAGTCATTGCAGTTTGTGTCACTTTGCTCCACAGTCGGTGCAGTTTGTGTCACTTTGCTCCACATTCGGTACTGCTTTTGTCATTTTGTCCCACAGTCGGTGCAGTTTGTTTTACTTTGTCCCACAGTCGCTGCAGCTTGTGTCACTTTGCTCCAGTCAGTGCAGTTTCTGTCACTTTGTCCCAACGTCGGTGCAGTTTGTGTCACTTTGTCCCACAGTCGGTGCAGTTTGTGTCTCTTTGTCCCACAGTTGTTGCAGTTTTGTCACTTTGCCCCACAGTCATTGAAGTTTCTGTCACTTTGCTCCACAGTCGTTGCAGATTGTGTCACTGTGTCCAACATTCAGTGCATTTTGTGGCACTTTGTTCCACAGACGGTGCAGTTTGTGTTCCACAGACGGTGCAGTTTGTGTCACTTTGCTCCACAGTCGGTGTAGTTTGTGTCTCTTTGCTCCACAGTCGGAGAACTTTGTGTTGCTTTGCTCCACAGTCGCTGCAGTTTGTCTCAATTTGTCGCACAGTCGGTGCAGTTTGTGTCACTTTGCTCCACATTCGGTGCAGTTTTTGTCATTTTGTCCCACAGTCGGTGCAGTTTGTGTCATTTTGTCCCACAGTCGGTACAGCTTGTGTCATTTTGTCCCACAATTAGTGCAGTTGGTGTCACTTTGCTCCATGCATTGCAGTTTGTATCCTTTTGTCACACAGTCGTTGCTATTTGTGTCACTCTGCTCCAAAATCAGTGTAGTTTGTGTCACTTTGCTCCACAGTCGTTGCAATTTCTGTCCATTTGTCCCACAGTTGCTGCAGTTTGTATCCTTTTGTCACACAGTCGTTGCTATTTGTGTCACTCTGCTCCAAAATCAGTGTAGTTTGTGTCACTTTGCTCCACAGTCGTTGCAATTTCTGTCCATTTGTCCCACAGTTGCTGCAGTTTGTGTCGCTTTGCTCCACAGTCAGTGCAGATTGTGTCACTTTGCTCCATAGCCGGTGCAGTTTGTGTCGCTTTGCTCCACAATCGGTGCAGTTTGTGTCACTTTGTCCCACAGTCGGTGCAGTTTGTGTCATTTTGTCCCACAGTCGGTACAGCTTGTGTCATTTTGTCCCACAATTAGAGCAGTTGGTGTCACTTTGCTCCAAGCATTGAAGTTTGTATCCTTTTGTCACACAGTCGTTGCCATTTGTGTCACTCTGCTCCAAAATCAGTGCAGTTTGTGTCACTTTGCTTCACAGTCGTTGCAGTTTGTGTCATGTTGCTGCACAGTCGGTGCAGTTTGTGTCACTTTGTTCCACATCGGTGCAGTTTCTGTCACTTTGTTCCACATCGGTGCATTTTGTGTCACTTTGCCCCAGAGTTGGTGCAGTTTGTTTCACTTTGCTGCTCAGGCGTTGCAGATGGTGTTGTTTTGCTCCACCGTCGGTGCAGTTTGTGTCGCTTGGCTCCACAGTCATTGCAGTTTGTGTCACTTTGCTCCACAGTCGATGCAGTTTGTGTCACTTTGTCCCACAGTCGTTGCAATTTGTGTCACTTTGCTCCACAGTCGGTGCAGTTTGTTTCACTTTGCTCCACATTCGGTACTATTTTTGTCATTTTGTCCCACAGTCGGTGCAGTTTGTGTCACTTTGCTCCAGTCGGTGCAGATTGTGTCACTTTGTCTCACAGTCGGTGCAGTTTGTGTTACTTTGTCCCACAGTCGATGCAGCTTGTGTCACTTTGCTCCAGTCAGTGCAGTTTCTGTCACTTTGTCCCAGCGTCGGTGCAGTTTGTGTCACTTTGTGCTACATTCAGTGCAGTTTGTGGCACTTTGTTCCACAGACTGTGCAGTTTGTGTCACTTTGATCCACATTCGGGGCAGTTTCTGTCACATTACTCCACAATCGGTGCAGTTTGTGTCGCTTTGCTCCACCGTCGGTGCAGTTTGTGTCGCTTGGCTCCACAGTCGTTGCAGTTTGTGTCACTTTGTTCCACAGTCGATGCAGTTTGTGTCACTTTGTCCCACAGTCATTGCAGTTTGTGTCACTTTGCTCCACAGTCGGTGCAGTTTGTGTCACTTTGCTCCACATTCGGTACTGCTTTTGTCATTTTGTCCCACAGTCGGTGCAGTTTGTTTTACTTTGTCCCACAGTCGCTGCAGCTTGTGTCACTTTGCTCCAGTCAGTGCAGTTTCTGTCACTTTGTCCCAACGTCGGTGCAGTTTGTGTCACTTTGTCCCACAGTCGGTGCAGTTTGTGTCTCTTTGTCCCACAGTTGTTGCAGTTTTGTCACTTTGCCCCACAGTCATTGAAGTTTCTGTCACTTTGCTCCACAGTCGTTGCAGATTGTGTCACTGTGTCCAACATTCAGTGCATTTTGTGGCACTTTGTTCCACAGACGGTGCAGTTTGTGTTCCACAGACGGTGCAGTTTGTGTCACTTTGCTCCACAGTCGGTGTAGTTTGTGTCTCTTTGCTCCACAGTCGGAGAACTTTGTGTTGCTTTGCTCCACAGTCGCTGCAGTTTGTGTCAATTTGTCGCACAGTCGGTGCAGTTTGTGTCACTTTGCTCCACATTCGGTGCAGTTTTTGTCATTTTGTCCCACAGTCGGTGCAGTTTGTGTCATTTTGTCCCACAGTCGGTACAGCTTGTGTCATTTTGTCCCACAATTAGTGCAGTTGGTGTCACTTTGCTCCATGCATTGCAGTTTGTATCCTTTTGTCACACAGTCGTTGCTATTTGTGTCACTCTGCTCCAAAATCAGTGTAGTTTGTGTCACTTTGCTCCACAGTCGTTGCAATTTCTGTCCATTTGTCCCACAGTTGCTGCAGTTTGTATCCTTTTGTCACACAGTCGTTGCTATTTGTGTCACTCTGCTCCAAAATCAGTGTAGTTTGTGTCACTTTGCTCCACAGTCGTTGCAATTTCTGTCCATTTGTCCCACAGTTGCTGCAGTTTGTGTCGCTTTGCTCCACAGTCAGTGCAGATTGTGTCACTTTGCTCCATAGCCGGTGCAGTTTGTGTCGCTTTGCTCCACAATCGGTGCAGTTTGTGTCACTTTGTCCCACAGTCGGTGCAGTTTGTGTCATTTTCCACAGTCGGTACAGCTTGTGTCATTTTGTCCCACAATTAGAGCAGTTGGTGTCACTTTGCTCCAAGCATTGAAGTTTGTATCCTTTGTCACACAGTCGTTGCCATTTGTGTCACTCTGCTCCAAAATCAGTGCAGTTTGTGTCACTTTGCTCCACAGTTGTTGCAATTTCTGTCCATTTGTCCCACAGTTGCTGCAGTTTGTGTCACTTTGCTCCACAGTCGGTGCAGTTTGTGTCCTTTTGCTCCACAGTCGGTGCAGTTTGTGTCGCTTTGCTCCAGTTGGTGTAGTTTGAATCACTTTGTCGCACAGTCGATGCAGCTTGTGTCCACTTTGCCCCACAGTCAGTGCAGTTTGTGTCGCTTTGCGCCACATCAGTGAAGTTTGTGTCGCTTTGCTCCACAGTCCATGCAGATTGTGTCACTTTGCTGCAGTCGTTGTAGTTTGAGCTCTTTTGTCGCACAGCCGATGCAGTTTGTATCCACTTTGCTCCACAGTCGGTGCTGTTTGTGTCGCTTTGCTCACCAGTCAGTGCAGATTGGTGTCACTTTGTTCCACATTCGGTGCAGTTTGTGTCACTTTGTCCCAAAGTCGGTGCATTTTCTGTTGCTTTGCTGCACAGTCGGTGCAGTTTATCTCACTTTGTTCAAACAGTCGGTGCAGTTTGTGTCGCTTTGTACTACAATTGGTGCAGCTTGTGACTTTTGCTACCAGTCAGTGCAGATATTGTCCACTTTTCCCTATAATCGGTGCACTTTGTATCACTTACTTACACATTGGTGAAATTTGTGTCACTTTACTCCACAGTTCAGGCAATTTCTGTCACTTTACTCCACAGTCGTTGCAGTATGTCTCGCTTTGCAGTTTGCGTCAATTTGCTCCATATTTGGTGCAGTTTATGTCACTTTGGTCCACATCGGTGCTGATTGTGCTGCTTTGTCCCACAGTTGGTGCAATTTGTATCACCTTGCTCCAGTCGGTGTAGTTTGTGTCACTTTGTCACACAGTCGGTGCAGTTTGTGTCACTTTCACCCATAGTCGCTGCAGTTTGTGTCGCTTTGCTCCACAGTCGGTGCAGTTTATGTCACTTAGTTCCACTTCGCTGCCATTTCTGTCACCTTGTCCCACAGTTGGTGCAGTTTGTGTCTCTTTGTCCCACAGTCGGTGCAATTTGTGTCACTTTGCTGCACACTCGTTGCAGTTTGTGTCGCTTTGCTCCACATTGGTGCAGTTTCTGTCACTTTGCCCCATAGTCGGTGCAGTTTCTGTCACTTTGCCCCATAGTCGGTGCAGTTTGTGTCACTTTTACCCACAGTCAGTGCAGTTTGTGTCACTTTGGGCCAACATTCAGTGCATTTTTGTGGCACTTTGTTCCACAGACTGTGCAGTTTCTGTCACTTTGCTCCACAGTCAGTGCAGTTTGTGTCACTTAGCTCCACAATCGGAGCAGTTTGTGTCATTTTGCTCCACAGTTCGCTGCAGTTTGTGTCACTATGGTCCAGTTTGTGTCAATTTGTCGCACAGTCGGTGCTGTTTGTGTCGCTTTGCTCCACATTTGGTGCCATTTTTGTCATTTTGTCCCACAATCGGTGCAGTTTGTGTCATTTTGTCCCCACAGACGGTACAGTTTGTGTCACTTTATCCCACAGTTAGTGCAGTTGGTGTCACTTTGCTCCAGTCATTGCAGTTTGTATCCTTTTGTCACACAGTCGTTGCCGTTTGTGTCACTTTGCTCCAAAATCAGTGCAGTTTGTGTCACTTTGCTCCACAGTCATTGCAATTTCCGTCCATTTGTCCCACAGTTGGTGCAGTTTGTGTCACTTTATCCCACAGTCGGTGCAGTTTGTTTCGCTTTGCTCCACAGTCGGTGCAGTTTGTGTCCTTTTGCTCCACAGTCAGTGCAGTTTGTGTCACTTTGCTCCAGTTGGTGTAGTTTGAATCACTTTGTCGCACAGCCGATGCAGTTTGTATCCACTTTGCTCCACAGTCGGTGCTGTTTGTGTCGCTTTGCTCACCAGTCAGTGCAGATTGTGTCACTTTGCTCCATAGCCGGTGCAGTTTGTGTTGCTTTGCTCCACAATTGGTGCAGTTTGTGTCACTTTGTCCCACAGTCAGTGCAAATTGTGTCACTTTGCTCCACATCGGTGCACTTTGTGACACTTTGCTCCAGTCATTGTAGTTTGAGCCCTTTTCTCGCACAGTCGATGCCGTTTGTGTCCACTTTGCCCCACAGTCGTTGCAGTTTGTGTCACTTCGCTCCACAGTCGGTGCAGTTTGTGTCGCTTTGCTCCACAGTCGGTTCAGTTTGTGATGCTTTGCACGACAATCGGTGCATCTTGTGACTTTTGCCCCCCGGTCAGTGCAGATTTTGTACACTTTCTCTATAATCGGTGCAGTTTGTATCACTTTCTTCCGCATCGGTGCACTTTGTGTCACTTTAATCTACAGTCAGTGCAAATTCTGTCACTTTGCTCCACAGTCGTTTAAGGTGGTGTCACATTTCTCAACAGTCGTTGCAGTTTGTGCCTCTTTCCTCCACAGTCGTTGCTGTTTGTGTCACTTTGCTCCACAGTCGGTGCAGTTCGTGTCACTTTCACCCATAGTCGGTGCAGTTTGTGTCGCTTTGTCCCACAGTCGGTGCAGTTTGTGACACTTTCTTCCACAGTCGGTGCAGTTTTTATCGCTTTGCTCCACAGTCGGTGCAGTTTGTGTCACTTTGCTCCATATTTGGTACAGTTTCTGCCACTTTGTCCAACATTCATTCCATTTTATGGCACTTTGCTCCACATTCGGTGCAGTTTGTGTCGCTACTCTCCATGTTGATGCAATTTGTGTCACTTTGCCCCGCGGTTAGTGCAGTTTGTGTCACTTTGCTCCAGTCATTGTAGTTTGTGTCCTCTTGACACACAGTCGATGCAGTTTGTGTCACTTTGCTGCACTGTCGTTGCAGTTTGTGTTGCTTTGCTCCACAGTCAGTGCAGTTTCTGTCACTTTGCTCCACATCGGTGAAATTTGTGTCATTTGCCCCACAGTCAGTGCAGTTTGTGTCACTTTGCTCCACACCGGTGGAGTTTGTGTCACTTTATTCCAAAGTCGGTGCAATTTGTGTCACTTTGTCCCACAGTCGGTGAAGTTTGTTTCACTTTGTTCCACAGTCGATGCAGTTTGTGTCACTTTGCTCCAGTCGATGTAGTTTGTGTCACTTTGTCCCACAGTCGGTCTAGTTTGTGTCACTTTGTCCCACAGTCGGTGCGGTTTGTGTCACTTTGCTCCACAGTCGTTGAAGTTTGTGTCACTTTGCTCCACGGTCATTGCAGATTGTGTCACTTTGTCCAACATTCAGTGCAGTTTGTGGCACTTTGTTCCACAGACTGTGCAGTTTGTATCACTTTGCTCCACAATCGGTGCAGTTTGTGTCACTTTGCTCCACAGTCGGAGCAGTTTGTGACGCTTTGCTCCACAGTTGATGCAATTTGTGTCACTTTTTACACAGTCGGAGCAGTTTGTGATGCTTTGCTCCACAGTCGGGGCAGTTTGTGACGCTTTGCTCCTGATTCGGTGCAGTTTTTGTCATTTTGTCCCACAGTCTGTGCAGTTTGTGTCTCTTTGTCCCACAGTCAGTGCAGTTCGTGTCACTTTGTCCCACAGTCGGTGCGGTTTGTGTCATTTGCCCCACGGTCATTGAAGTTTGTGTCACTTTGCTCCACAGTCGTTGCAGATTATGTCACTTTGTCGAACATTCAGTGCAGTTTGTGGCACTTTGTTCCACAGTCGGTGCAGTTTGTGTCACTTTGCTCCACAATCGGAGCAGTTTGAGTCACTTTGATCCACAGTCGGTGCAGTTTGTGTCACAATGCTCCACAATCAGTGCAGTTTGTGTCGCTTTGCTGCACAGTCGATGCAGTTTGTGTCTCTTTGTCCCACAGTCAGTGCAGTTCGTGTCACTTTGTCCCACAGTCGGTGCGGTTTGTGTCATTTGCCCCACGGTCATTGAAGTTTGTGTCACTTTGCTCCACAGTCGTTGCAGATTATGTCACTTTGTCGAACATTCAGTGCAGTTCGTGTCACTTTGTCCCACAGTCGGTGCAGTTTGTGTCATTTGCCCCACAGTCATTGAAGTTTGTGTCACTTTGCTCCACAGTCGTTGCAGATTATGTCACTTTGTCGAACATTCAGTGCAGTTTGTGGCACTTTGTTCCACAGTCGGTGCAGTTTGTGTCACTTTGCTCCACAATCGGAGCAGTTTGAGTCACTTTGATCCACAGTCGGTGCAGTTTGTGTCACAATGCTCCACAATCAGTGCAGTTTGTGTCGCTTTGCTGCACAGTCGATGCAGTTTGTGTCAATTTGTCGCTCAGTCAGTGCAGTTTGTGTCATATTGTCCCACAGTTGGTGCAGTTTGTGTCACTTTGCTCCAGTCATTGCAGTTGTGTCCTTGTGTCCCACAGTCTCATATTTGGTTCAGTTTGTGTCAATGTGCTCCACATCGGTTCAGTTTGTCTCACATTCTCCCACAGTTGGTGCAGTTTGTCTCCACTTTGTCTCACAGTCAGTGTAGTATGTGTCAGTTTGCGCCACAGTCGGTGCAGTTTGTGTCATTTTGTCCCACAGTTAGTGCAGTTTGTGTCATTTTGTCCCACAGATAGTGCAGTTTGTGTCACTTTGGTCCAGTCATTGCAGTTTGTGTTTTTTTGTCACACAGTCGATGCAGGTTGTGTCACTTTGCTCCACAGTTGGAGCAGTTTGTGTCACTTTGCTCCACAGTAGGTGCAGGTTGTGTCGCTTTGTTCCAAAATCGGTGCAGTTTGTGTCGTTTTGCTCCACAGTCGGTGCAATTTCTGTCCATTTGTCGCACAGTTGGTGCAGTTTGTTTCACTTTATCCCACAGTCGGTGCAGTTTGTGTCGCTTTGCTCCAGTCAGTGTAGTTTGAGTCACTTTGTTGCACAATCGATGCAGTTTGTCTCATTTTGCTCTACAGTAAGTGCAGTTTGTTTTGCTTTGCTCCACAGTCGATGCAGTTTCTGTCCACTTTGCCCCACAGTCATTGCAATTTGTGTTGCTTTGCTCCACATTCTGTGCAGTTTGTGTCTTTTGCTCCACAGTTGGTGCAGTTTGTTTTGCTTTGCTCCACATTCGGTGCAGTTTGTTTCACTTTGTCCCACAGTCGGTGCCGTTTGTGTCACTTTGCTCTGTATTTGGTACAGTTTGTGCCACTTTGCCCAACATTCAGTTCAGTTTGTGGCACTTTGTTCTAACGTCGGTGCAGTTTGTGTCACTTTGCTCCACATTCGGTGCAGTTTGTGTCGCTACTCTCCACGTTGATACAATTTGTGTCACTTTGCCCCACGGTTAGTGCAGTTTGTATCACTTTGCTCCAGTCGTTGTAGTTTGTGTCCTCCTGTCACACAGTCGATGCAGTTAGTGTCACTTTGCTGCACAGTCGTTGCAGTTTGTGTCACGTTGTTCCAGTTGTTGTAGTTTGAGCCCTTTTGTCGCACAGCCAATGCAGTTTGTATCCACTTTGCTCCACAGTGGGTGCTGTTTGTGTCACTTTGCTCTCCAGTCAGTTCAGTTTGTGTCACTTTGCCACACAGTCGGTGCTGTTTGTGTCATTTTGTCCCACAGTCGGTGCAGTTTGTGTCACTTTGTCCCACAATTAGTGCAATTGGTGTCACTTTCCTCCACAGTCGGTGCAGTTTGTGTCACTTTGTCCCACAGTTGGTGCAGTTTGTGTCACTTTGTCCCACAGTCATTGCAGTTTGTGTCACTTTGCACCACATCGGTGCATTTTGTGTCACTTTGTCCCACAGTTGGTGCAGTTTGTGTCAATTTTCTCCACATCAGTGTAGTTTGTATCACTTTGCTCCAGTCATTGTAGGTTGAGCCCTTTTGTCACACAGTCGATGCAGTTTGTGTCCACTTTGCCCGACAGTCAGTGCAGTTTGTGTCACTTTGCTCCACACCGGTGGAGTTTGTGTCACTTTATTCCAAAGTCGGTGCAATTTGTGTCACTTTGTCCCACAGTCGGTGAAGTTTGTTTCACTTTGTTCCACAGTCGATGCAGTTTGTGTCACTTTGCTCCAGTCGATGTAGTTTGTGTCACTTTGTCCCACAGTCGGTCTAGTTTGTGTCACTTTGTCCCACAGTCGGTGCGGTTTGTGTCACTTTGCTCCACAGTCGTTGAAGTTTGTGTCACTTTGCTCCACGGTCATTGCAGATTGTGTCACTTTGTCCAACATTCAGTGCAGTTTGTGGCACTTTGTTCCACAGACTGTGCAGTTTGTATCACTTTGCTCCACAATCGGTGCAGTTTGTGTCACTTTGATCCATAGTCGGTGCAGTTTGTGTCACTTTGCTCCACAGTCGGAGCAGTTTGTGACGCTTTGCTCCACAGTTGATGCAATTTGTGTCACTTTTTACACAGTCGGAGCAGTTTGTGATGCTTTGCTCCACAGTCGGGGCAGTTTGTGACGCTTTGCTCCTGATTCGGTGCAGTTTTTGTCATTTTGTCCCACAGTCTGTGCAGTTTGTGTCTCTTTGTCCCACAGTCAGTGCAGTTCGTGTCACTTTGTCCCACAGTCGGTGCGGTTTGTGTCATTTGCCCCACGGTCATTGAAGTTTGTGTCACTTTGCTCCACAGTCGTTGCAGATTATGTCACTTTGTCGAACATTCAGTGCAGTTTGTGGCACTTTGTTCCACAGTCGGTGCAGTTTGTGTCACTTTGCTCCACAATCGGAGCAGTTTGAGTCACTTTGATCCACAGTCGGTGCAGTTTGTGTCACAATGCTCCACAATCAGTGCAGTTTGTGTCGCTTTGCTGCACAGTCGATGCAGTTTGTGTCAATTTGTCGCTCAGTCAGTGCAGTTTGTGTCATATTGTCCCACAGTTGGTGCAGTTTGTGTCACTTTGCTCCAGTCATTGCAGTTGTGTCCTTGTGTCCCACAGTCTCATATTTGGTTCAGTTTGTGTCAATGTGCTCCACATCGGTTCAGTTTGTCTCACATTCTCCCACAGTTGGTGCAGTTTGTCTCCACTTTGTCTCACAGTCAGTGTAGTATGTGTCAGTTTGCGCCACAGTCGGTGCAGTTTGTGTCATTTTGTCCCACAGTTAGTGCAGTTTGTGTCATTTTGTCCCACAGTTAGTGCAGTTTGTGTCACTTTGGTCCAGTCATTGCAGTTTGTGTTTTTTTGTCACACAGTCGATGCAGGTTGTGTCACTTTGCTCCACAGTTGGAGCAGTTTGTGTCACTTTGCTCCACAGTAGGTGCAGGTTGTGTCGCTTTGTTCCAAAATCGGTGCAGTTTGTGTCGTTTTGCTCCACAGTCGGTGCAATTTCTGTCCATTTGTCGCACAGTTGGTGCAGTTTGTTTCACTTTATCCCACAGTCGGTGCAGTTTGTGTCGCTTTGCTCCAGTCAGTGTAGTTTGAGTCACTTTGTTGCACAATCGATGCAGTTTGTCTCATTTTGCTCTACAGTAAGTGCAGTTTGTTTTGCTTTGCTCCACAGTCGATGCAGTTTCTGTCCACTTTGCCCCACAGTCATTGCAATTTGTGTTGCTTTGCTCCACATTCTGTGCAGTTTGTGTCTTTTGCTCCACAGTTGGTGCAGTTTGTTTTGCTTTGCTCCACATTCGGTGCAGTTTGTTTCACTTTGTCCCACAGTCGGTGCCGTTTGTGTCACTTTGCTCTATATTTGGTACAGTTTGTGCCACTTTGCCCAACATTCAGTTCAGTTTGTGCCACTTTGTTCTAACGTCGGTGCAGTTTGTGTCACTTTGCTCCACATTCGGTGCAGTTTGTGTCGCTACTCTCCACGTTGATACAATTTGTGTCACTTTGCCCCACGGTTAGTGCAGTTTGTATCACTTTGCTCCAGTCGTTGTAGTTTGTGTCCTCCTGTCACACAGTCGATGCAGTTAGTGTCACTTTGCTGCACAGTCGTTGCAGTTTGTGTCACGTTGTTCCAGTTGTTGTAGTTTGAGCCCTTTTGTCGCACAGCCAATGCAGTTTGTATCCACTTTGCTCCACAGTGGGTGCTGTTTGTGTCACTTTGCTCTCCAGTCAGTTCAGTTTGTGTCACTTTGCCACACAGTCGGTGCTGTTTGTGTCATTTTGTCCCACAGTCGGTGCAGTTTGTGTCACTTTGTCCCACAATTAGTGCAATTGGTGTCACTTTCCTCCACAGTCGGTGCAGTTTGTGTCACTTTGTCCCACAGTTGGTGCAGTTTGTGTCACTTTGTCCCACAGTCATTGCAGTTTGTGTCACTTTGCACCACATCGGTGCATTTTGTGTCACTTTGTCCCACAGTTGGTGCAGTTTGTGTCAATTTTCTCCACATCGGTGTAGTTTGTATCACTTTGCTCCAGTCATTGTAGGTTGAGCCTTTGTCACACAGTCGATGCAGTTTGTGTCCACTTTGCCCGACAGTCATTGCAATTTGTGTCACTTTGCTCCACAGTCGGTGCAGTTTGTGTCTCTTTGCTCCACAGTCAGCGCAGTTTGTTTTGCTTTGCTCCACAGTCGATGCAGTTTCTGTCCACTTTGCCCCACAGTCATTGCAATTTGTGTTGCTTTGCTCCACATTCTGCGCAGTTTGTGTCTTTTGCTCCACAGTTGGTGCAGTTTGTTTTGCTTTGCTCCACATTCGGTGCAGTTTGTGTCACTTTGCTCCACAGTCGGTGCAGTTTGTTTCACTTTGTCCCACAGTCGGTGCCGTTTGTGTCAATTTGCTCTATATTTGGTACAGTTTGTGCCACTTTGCCCAACATTCAGTTCAGTTTGTGGCACTTTGTTCCAACGTCGGTGCAGTTTGTGTCACTTTGTTCCAACGTCGGTGCAGTTTGTGTCACTTTGCTCCACATTCGGTGCACTTTGTGTCGCTACTCTCCACGTTGATACAATTTGTGTCACTTTGCCCCACGGTTAGTGCAGTTTGTATCACTTTGCTCCAGTCGTTGTAGTTTGTGTCCTCCTGTCACACAGTCGATGCAGTTAGTGTCACTTTGCTGCACAGTCGTTGCAGTTTGTGTCACGTTGTTCCAGTTGTTGTAGTTTGAGCCCTTTTGTCGTGCAGCTGATGCAGTTTGTATCCACTTTGCTGCACAGTCGGTGCTGTTTGTGTCGCTTTGCTCCCCAGTCAGTGCAGATTGTGTCACTTTGCTCCACATCGGTGCAGTTTGTGTCACTTTATCCTAAGTCATTGCAGTTTATGTCACTTTGCTCCACATCGGTGCAGTTTGTGTCAATTTGCTCCACATCGATACAGTTTGTGTCAATGTGCTCCACAATTGGTGCAGTTTGTGTTGCTTTGCTCCACAGTCGGTGCAGTTTGTTTTGCGTTGCTCCACAGTCATTGCAGATTGTGTCACTTTGCTCCATTGTTGGTACAGTTTGTGTCACTTTGTCCAACTGTCCGTGCAGTTTGTAGCACTTTGGTCCACAGATTTTGCAGTTTGTGTCTCTTTGTCCCACAGTTTATGCAGTTTGTGTCACTTTGCTCCAGTCGTTGTAGTTTGTGTCCTCTTGTCACACTGTCGATGCAGTTAGTGTCACTTTGCTTCACAGTCGTTGCAGTTTGTGTCGTGTTGCTCCACAGTCGGTGCAGATTGTGTCACTTTGTCCCACAGTCGGTGCAGTTTGTGTTACTTTGTCCCACAGTCGATGCAGCTTGTGTCACTTTGCTCCAGTCAGTGCAGTTTGTGTCACTTTGTCCCACAGTCATTGCAGTTTGTGTCACTTTGCTCCACATCGGTGCATTTTGTGTCACTTTGTCCCACAGTTGGTGCAGTTTGTGTCAATTTTCTCCACATCGGTGTAGTTTGTGTCACTTTGCTCCAGTCGTTGTAGTTTGAGCCCTTTTGTCACACAGTCGATGAAGTTTCTGTCCACTTTGCCCGACAGTCATTGCAATTTGTGTCACTTTACTTCACAGTCGGTGCAGTTTGTGTCTCTTTGCTCCACAGTCAGCGCAGTTTGTTTTGCTTTGCTCCACAGTCGATGCAGTTTCTGTCCACTTTGCCCCACAGTCATTGCAATTTGTGTTGCTTTGCTCCACATTCTATGCAGTTTGTGTCTTTTGCTCCACAGTTGGTGCAGTTTGTTTTGCTTTGCTCCACATTCGGTGCAGTTTGTGTCACTTTGCTCCACAGTCGGTGCAGTTTGTTTCACTTTGTCCCACAGTCGGTGCCGTTTGTGTCACTTTGCTCTATATTTGGTACAGTTTGTGCCACTTTGCCCAACATTCAATTCAGTTTGTGGCACTTTGTTCCAACGTCGGTGCAGTTTGTGTCACTTTGCTCCACATTCGGTGCAGTTTGTGTCGCTACTCTCCACGTTGATACAATTTGTGTCACTTTGCCCCACGGTTAGTGCAGTTTGTATCACTTTGCTCCAGTCGTTGTAGTTTGTGTCCTCCTGTCACACAGTCGATGCAGTTAGTGTCATGTTGCTGCACAGTCGGTGCAGTTTGTGTCACTTTGATCCACATTCGGGGCAGTTTCTGTCACATTACTCCACAATCGGTGCAGTTTGTGTCGCTTTGCTCCACCGTCGGTGCAGTTTGTGTCGCTTGGCTCCACAGTCGTTGCAGTTTGTGTCACTTTGTTCCACAGTCGATGCAGTTTGTGTCACTTTGTCCCACAGTCATTGCAGTTTGTGTCACTTTGCTCCACAGTCGGTGCAGTTTGTGTCACTTTGCTCCACATTCGGTA
This sequence comes from Isurus oxyrinchus, assembly GCA_026770705.1. Taxonomy (NCBI): domain Eukaryota; kingdom Metazoa; phylum Chordata; class Chondrichthyes; order Lamniformes; family Lamnidae; genus Isurus; species Isurus oxyrinchus. The sequence continues at coordinate 30,592,521 of JANJGN010000025.1, forward strand.
CTGCTTTTGTCATTTTGTCCCACAGTCGGTGCAGTTTGTTTTACTTTGTCCCACAGTCGCTGCAGCTTGTGTCACTTTGCTCCAGTCAGTGCAGTTTCTGTCACTTTGTCCCAACGTCGGTGCAGTTTGTGTCACTTTGTCCCACAGTCGGTGCAGTTTGTGTCTCTTTGTCCCACAGTTGTTGCAGTTTTGTCACTTTGCCCCACAGTCATTGAAGTTTCTGTCACTTTGCTCCACAGTCGTTGCAGATTGTGTCACTGTGTCCAACATTCAGTGCATTTTGTGGCACTTTGTTCCACAGACGGTGCAGTTTGTGTTCCACAGACGGTGCAGTTTGTGTCACTTTGCTCCACAGTCGGTGTAGTTTGTGTCTCTTTGCTCCACAGTCGGAGAACTTTGTGTTGCTTTGCTCCACAGTCGCTGCAGTTTGTGTCAATTTGTCGCACAGTCGGTGCAGTTTGTGTCACTTTGCTCCACATTCGGTGCAGTTTTTGTCATTTTGTCCCACAGTCGGTGCAGTTTGTGTCATTTTGTCCCACAGTCGGTACAGCTTGTGTCATTTTGTCCCACAATTAGTGCAGTTGGTGTCACTTTGCTCCATGCATTGCAGTTTGTATCCTTTTGTCACACAGTCGTTGCTATTTGTGTCACTCTGCTCCAAAATCAGTGTAGTTTGTGTCACTTTGCTCCACAGTCGTTGCAATTTCTGTCCATTTGTCCCACAGTTGCTGCAGTTTGTATCCTTTTGTCACACAGTCGTTGCTATTTGTGTCACTCTGCTCCAAAATCAGTGTAGTTTGTGTCACTTTGCTCCACAGTCGTTGCAATTTCTGTCCATTTGTCCCACAGTTGCTGCAGTTTGTGTCGCTTTGCTCCACAGTCAGTGCAGATTGTGTCACTTTGCTCCATAGCCGGTGCAGTTTGTGTCGCTTTGCTCCACAATCGGTGCAGTTTGTGTCACTTTGTCCCACAGTCGGTGCAGTTTGTGTCATTTTGTCCCACAGTCGGTACAGCTTGTGTCATTTTGTCCCACAATTAGAGCAGTTGGTGTCACTTTGCTCCAAGCATTGAAGTTTGTATCCTTTTGTCACACAGTCGTTGCCATTTGTGTCACTCTGCTCCAAAATCAGTGCAGTTTGTGTCACTTTGCTCCACAGTTGTTGCAATTTCTGTCCATTTGTCCCACAGTTGCTGCAGTTTGTGTCGCTTTGCTCCACAGTCGGTGCAGTTTGTGTCCTTTTGCTCCACAGTCGGTGCAGTTTGTGTCGCTTTGCTCCAGTTGGTGTAGTTTGAATCACTTTGTCGCACAGTCGATGCAGCTTGTGTCCACTTTGCCCCACAGTCAGTGCAGTTTGTGTCGCTTTGCGCCACATCAGTGAAGTTTGTGTCGCTTTGCTCCACAGTCCATGCAGATTGTGTCACTTTGCTGCAGTCGTTGTAGTTTGAGCTCTTTTGTCGCACAGCCGATGCAGTTTGTATCCACTTTGCTCCACAGTCGGTGCTGTTTGTGTCGCTTTGCTCACCAGTCAGTGCAGATTGTGTCACTTTGTTCCACATTCGGTGCAGTTTGTGTCACTTTGTCCCAAAGTCGGTGCATTTTCTGTTGCTTTGCTGCACAGTCGGTGCAGTTTATCTCACTTTGTTCAACAGTCGGTGCAGTTTGTGTCGCTTTGTACTACAATTGGTGCAGCTTGTGACTTTTGCTACCCAGTCAGTGCAGATATTGTCCACTTTTCCCTATAATCGGTGCACTTTGTATCACTTACTTACACATTGGTGAAATTTGTGTCACTTTACTCCACAGTTCAGGCAATTTCTGTCACTTTACTCCACAGTCGTTGCAGTATGTCTCGCTTTGCAGTTTGCGTCAATTTGCTCCATATTTGGTGCAGTTTATGTCACTTTGGTCCACATCGGTGCTGATTGTGCTGCTTTGTCCCACAGTTGGTGCAGTTTGTATCACCTTGCTCCAGTCGGTGTAGTTTGTGTCACTTTGTCACACAGTCGGTGCAGTTTGTGTCACTTTCACCCATAGTCGCTGCAGTTTGTGTCGCTTTGCTCCACAGTCGGTGCAGTTTATGTCACTTAGTTCCACTTCGCTGCCATTTCTGTCACCTTGTCCCACAGTTGGTGCAGTTTGTGTCTCTTTGTCCCACAGTCGGTGCAATTTGTGTCACTTTGCTGCACACTCGTTGCAGTTTGTGTCGCTTTGCTCCACATTGGTGCAGTTTCTGTCACTTTGCCCCATAGTCGGTGCAGTTTCTGTCACTTTGCCCCATAGTCGGTGCAGTTTGTGTCACTTTTACCCACAGTCAGTGCAGTTTGTGTCACTTTGGCCAACATTCAGTGCATTTTGTGGCACTTTGTTCCACAGACTGTGCAGTTTCTGTCACTTTGCTCCACAGTCAGTGCAGTTTGTGTCACTTAGCTCCACAATCGGAGCAGTTTGTGTCATTTTGCTCCACAGTTCGCTGCAGTTTGTGTCACTATGGTCCAGTTTGTGTCAATTTGTCGCACAGTCGGTGCTGTTTGTGTCGCTTTGCTCCACATTTGGTGCCATTTTTGTCATTTTGTCCCACAATCGGTGCAGTTTGTGTCATTTTGTCCCACAGACGGTACAGTTTGTGTCACTTTATCCCACAGTTAGTGCAGTTGGTGTCACTTTGCTCCAGTCATTGCAGTTTGTATCCTTTTGTCACACAGTCGTTGCCGTTTGTGTCACTTTGCTCCAAAATCAGTGCAGTTTGTGTCACTTTGCTCCACAGTCATTGCAATTTCCGTCCATTTGTCCCACAGTTGGTGCAGTTTGTGTCACTTTATCCCACAGTCGGTGCAGTTTGTTTCGCTTTGCTCCACAGTCGGTGCAGTTTGTGTCCTTTTGCTCCACAGTCAGTGCAGTTTGTGTCACTTTGCTCCAGTTGGTGTAGTTTGAATCACTTTGTCGCACAGCCGATGCAGTTTGTATCCACTTTGCTCCACAGTCGGTGCTGTTTGTGTCGCTTTGCTCACCAGTCAGTGCAGATTGTGTCACTTTGCTCCATAGCCGGTGCAGTTTGTGTTGCTTTGCTCCACAATTGGTGCAGTTTGTGTCACTTTGTCCCACAGTCAGTGCAAATTGTGTCACTTTGCTCCACATCGGTGCACTTTGTGACACTTTGCTCCAGTCATTGTAGTTTGAGCCCTTTTCTCGCACAGTCGATGCCGTTTGTGTCCACTTTGCCCCACAGTCGTTGCAGTTTGTGTCACTTCGCTCCACAGTCGGTGCAGTTTGTGTCGCTTTGCTCCACAGTCGGTTCAGTTTGTGATGCTTTGCACGACAATCGGTGCATCTTGTGACTTTTGCCCCCCGGTCAGTGCAGATTTTGTACACTTTCTCTATAATCGGTGCAGTTTGTATCACTTTCTTCCGCATCGGTGCACTTTGTGTCACTTTAATCTACAGTCAGTGCAAATTCTGTCACTTTGCTCCACAGTCGTTTAAGGTGGTGTCACATTTCTCAACAGTCGTTGCAGTTTGTGCCTCTTTCCTCCACAGTCGTTGCTGTTTGTGTCACTTTGCTCCACAGTCGGTGCAGTTCGTGTCACTTTCACCCATAGTCGGTGCAGTTTGTGTCGCTTTGTCCCACAGTCGGTGCAGTTTGTGACACTTTCTTCCACAGTCGGTGCAGTTTTTATCGCTTTGCTCCACAGTCGGTGCAGTTTGTGTCACTTTGCTCCATATTTGGTACAGTTTCTGCCACTTTGTCCAACATTCATTCCATTTTATGGCACTTTGCTCCACATTCGGTGCAGTTTGTGTCGCTACTCTCCATGTTGATGCAATTTGTGTCACTTTGCCCCGCGGTTAGTGCAGTTTGTGTCACTTTGCTCCAGTCATTGTAGTTTGTGTCCTCTTGACACACAGTCGATGCAGTTTGTGTCACTTTGCTGCACTGTCGTTGCAGTTTGTGTTGCTTTGCTCCACAGTCAGTGCAGTTTCTGTCACTTTGCTCCACATCGGTGAAATTTGTGTCATTTGCCCCACAGTCAGTGCAGTTTGTGTCACTTTGCTCCACACCGGTGGAGTTTGTGTCACTTTATTCCAAAGTCGGTGCAATTTGTGTCACTTTGTCCCACAGTCGGTGAAGTTTGTTTCACTTTGTTCCACAGTCGATGCAGTTTGTGTCACTTTGCTCCAGTCGATGTAGTTTGTGTCACTTTGTCCCACAGTCGGTCTAGTTTGTGTCACTTTGTCCCACAGTCGGTGCGGTTTGTGTCACTTTGCTCCACAGTCGTTGAAGTTTGTGTCACTTTGCTCCACGGTCATTGCAGATTGTGTCACTTTGTCCAACATTCAGTGCAGTTTGTGGCACTTTGTTCCACAGACTGTGCAGTTTGTATCACTTTGCTCCACAATCGGTGCAGTTTGTGTCACTTTGCTCCACAGTCGGAGCAGTTTGTGACGCTTTGCTCCACAGTTGATGCAATTTGTGTCACTTTTTACACAGTCGGAGCAGTTTGTGATGCTTTGCTCCACAGTCGGGGCAGTTTGTGACGCTTTGCTCCTGATTCGGTGCAGTTTTTGTCATTTTGTCCCACAGTCTGTGCAGTTTGTGTCTCTTTGTCCCACAGTCAGTGCAGTTCGTGTCACTTTGTCCCACAGTCGGTGCGGTTTGTGTCATTTGCCCCACGGTCATTGAAGTTTGTGTCACTTTGCTCCACAGTCGTTGCAGATTATGTCACTTTGTCGAACATTCAGTGCAGTTTGTGGCACTTTGTTCCACAGTCGGTGCAGTTTGTGTCACTTTGCTCCACAATCGGAGCAGTTTGAGTCACTTTGATCCACAGTCGGTGCAGTTTGTGTCACAATGCTCCACAATCAGTGCAGTTTGTGTCGCTTTGCTGCACAGTCGATGCAGTTTGTGTCTCTTTGTCCCACAGTCAGTGCAGTTCGTGTCACTTTGTCCCACAGTCGGTGCGGTTTGTGTCATTTGCCCCACGGTCATTGAAGTTTGTGTCACTTTGCTCCACAGTCGTTGCAGATTATGTCACTTTGTCGAACATTCAGTGCAGTTCGTGTCACTTTGTCCCACAGTCGGTGCAGTTTGTGTCATTTGCCCCACAGTCATTGAAGTTTGTGTCACTTTGCTCCACAGTCGTTGCAGATTATGTCACTTTGTCGAACATTCAGTGCAGTTTGTGGCACTTTGTTCCACAGTCGGTGCAGTTTGTGTCACTTTGCTCCACAATCGGAGCAGTTTGAGTCACTTTGATCCACAGTCGGTGCAGTTTGTGTCACAATGCTCCACAATCAGTGCAGTTTGTGTCGCTTTGCTGCACAGTCGATGCAGTTTGTGTCAATTTGTCGCTCAGTCAGTGCAGTTTGTGTCATATTGTCCCACAGTTGGTGCAGTTTGTGTCACTTTGCTCCAGTCATTGCAGTTGTGTCCTTGTGTCCCACAGTCTCATATTTGGTTCAGTTTGTGTCAATGTGCTCCACATCGGTTCAGTTTGTCTCACATTCTCCCACAGTTGGTGCAGTTTGTCTCCACTTTGTCTCACAGTCAGTGTAGTATGTGTCAGTTTGCGCCACAGTCGGTGCAGTTTGTGTCATTTTGTCCCACAGTTAGTGCAGTTTGTGTCATTTTGTCCCACAGATAGTGCAGTTTGTGTCACTTTGGTCCAGTCATTGCAGTTTGTGTTTTTTTGTCACACAGTCGATGCAGGTTGTGTCACTTTGCTCCACAGTTGGAGCAGTTTGTGTCACTTTGCTCCACAGTAGGTGCAGGTTGTGTCGCTTTGTTCCAAAATCGGTGCAGTTTGTGTCGTTTTGCTCCACAGTCGGTGCAATTTCTGTCCATTTGTCGCACAGTTGGTGCAGTTTGTTTCACTTTATCCCACAGTCGGTGCAGTTTGTGTCGCTTTGCTCCAGTCAGTGTAGTTTGAGTCACTTTGTTGCACAATCGATGCAGTTTGTCTCATTTTGCTCTACAGTAAGTGCAGTTTGTTTTGCTTTGCTCCACAGTCGATGCAGTTTCTGTCCACTTTGCCCCACAGTCATTGCAATTTGTGTTGCTTTGCTCCACATTCTGTGCAGTTTGTGTCTTTTGCTCCACAGTTGGTGCAGTTTGTTTTGCTTTGCTCCACATTCGGTGCAGTTTGTTTCACTTTGTCCCACAGTCGGTGCCGTTTGTGTCACTTTGCTCTGTATTTGGTACAGTTTGTGCCACTTTGCCCAACATTCAGTTCAGTTTGTGGCACTTTGTTCTAACGTCGGTGCAGTTTGTGTCACTTTGCTCCACATTCGGTGCAGTTTGTGTCGCTACTCTCCACGTTGATACAATTTGTGTCACTTTGCCCCACGGTTAGTGCAGTTTGTATCACTTTGCTCCAGTCGTTGTAGTTTGTGTCCTCCTGTCACACAGTCGATGCAGTTAGTGTCACTTTGCTGCACAGTCGTTGCAGTTTGTGTCACGTTGTTCCAGTTGTTGTAGTTTGAGCCCTTTTGTCGCACAGCCAATGCAGTTTGTATCCACTTTGCTCCACAGTGGGTGCTGTTTGTGTCACTTTGCTCTCCAGTCAGTTCAGTTTGTGTCACTTTGCCACACAGTCGGTGCTGTTTGTGTCATTTTGTCCCACAGTCGGTGCAGTTTGTGTCACTTTGTCCCACAATTAGTGCAATTGGTGTCACTTTCCTCCACAGTCGGTGCAGTTTGTGTCACTTTGTCCCACAGTTGGTGCAGTTTGTGTCACTTTGTCCCACAGTCATTGCAGTTTGTGTCACTTTGCACCACATCGGTGCATTTTGTGTCACTTTGTCCCACAGTTGGTGCAGTTTGTGTCAATTTTCTCCACATCAGTGTAGTTTGTATCACTTTGCTCCAGTCATTGTAGGTTGAGCCCTTTTGTCACACAGTCGATGCAGTTTGTGTCCACTTTGCCCGACAGTCAGTGCAGTTTGTGTCACTTTGCTCCACACCGGTGGAGTTTGTGTCACTTTATTCCAAAGTCGGTGCAATTTGTGTCACTTTGTCCCACAGTCGGTGAAGTTTGTTTCACTTTGTTCCACAGTCGATGCAGTTTGTGTCACTTTGCTCCAGTCGATGTAGTTTGTGTCACTTTGTCCCACAGTCGGTCTAGTTTGTGTCACTTTGTCCCACAGTCGGTGCGGTTTGTGTCACTTTGCTCCACAGTCGTTGAAGTTTGTGTCACTTTGCTCCACGGTCATTGCAGATTGTGTCACTTTGTCCAACATTCAGTGCAGTTTGTGGCACTTTGTTCCACAGACTGTGCAGTTTGTATCACTTTGCTCCACAATCGGTGCAGTTTGTGTCACTTTGATCCATAGTCGGTGCAGTTTGTGTCACTTTGCTCCACAGTCGGAGCAGTTTGTGACGCTTTGCTCCACAGTTGATGCAATTTGTGTCACTTTTTACACAGTCGGAGCAGTTTGTGATGCTTTGCTCCACAGTCGGGGCAGTTTGTGACGCTTTGCTCCTGATTCGGTGCAGTTTTTGTCATTTTGTCCCACAGTCTGTGCAGTTTGTGTCTCTTTGTCCCACAGTCAGTGCAGTTCGTGTCACTTTGTCCCACAGTCGGTGCGGTTTGTGTCATTTGCCCCACGGTCATTGAAGTTTGTGTCACTTTGCTCCACAGTCGTTGCAGATTATGTCACTTTGTCGAACATTCAGTGCAGTTTGTGGCACTTTGTTCCACAGTCGGTGCAGTTTGTGTCACTTTGCTCCACAATCGGAGCAGTTTGAGTCACTTTGATCCACAGTCGGTGCAGTTTGTGTCACAATGCTCCACAATCAGTGCAGTTTGTGTCGCTTTGCTGCACAGTCGATGCAGTTTGTGTCAATTTGTCGCTCAGTCAGTGCAGTTTGTGTCATATTGTCCCACAGTTGGTGCAGTTTGTGTCACTTTGCTCCAGTCATTGCAGTTGTGTCCTTGTGTCCCACAGTCTCATATTTGGTTCAGTTTGTGTCAATGTGCTCCACATCGGTTCAGTTTGTCTCACATTCTCCCACAGTTGGTGCAGTTTGTCTCCACTTTGTCTCACAGTCAGTGTAGTATGTGTCAGTTTGCGCCACAGTCGGTGCAGTTTGTGTCATTTTGTCCCACAGTTAGTGCAGTTTGTGTCATTTTGTCCCACAGTTAGTGCAGTTTGTGTCACTTTGGTCCAGTCATTGCAGTTTGTGTTTTTTTGTCACACAGTCGATGCAGGTTGTGTCACTTTGCTCCACAGTTGGAGCAGTTTGTGTCACTTTGCTCCACAGTAGGTGCAGGTTGTGTCGCTTTGTTCCAAAATCGGTGCAGTTTGTGTCGTTTTGCTCCACAGTCGGTGCAATTTCTGTCCATTTGTCGCACAGTTGGTGCAGTTTGTTTCACTTTATCCCACAGTCGGTGCAGTTTGTGTCGCTTTGCTCCAGTCAGTGTAGTTTGAGTCACTTTGTTGCACAATCGATGCAGTTTGTCTCATTTTGCTCTACAGTAAGTGCAGTTTGTTTTGCTTTGCTCCACAGTCGATGCAGTTTCTGTCCACTTTGCCCCACAGTCATTGCAATTTGTGTTGCTTTGCTCCACATTCTGTGCAGTTTGTGTCTTTTGCTCCACAGTTGGTGCAGTTTGTTTTGCTTTGCTCCACATTCGGTGCAGTTTGTTTCACTTTGTCCCACAGTCGGTGCCGTTTGTGTCACTTTGCTCTATATTTGGTACAGTTTGTGCCACTTTGCCCAACATTCAGTTCAGTTTGTGCCACTTTGTTCTAACGTCGGTGCAGTTTGTGTCACTTTGCTCCACATTCGGTGCAGTTTGTGTCGCTACTCTCCACGTTGATACAATTTGTGTCACTTTGCCCCACGGTTAGTGCAGTTTGTATCACTTTGCTCCAGTCGTTGTAGTTTGTGTCCTCCTGTCACACAGTCGATGCAGTTAGTGTCACTTTGCTGCACAGTCGTTGCAGTTTGTGTCACGTTGTTCCAGTTGTTGTAGTTTGAGCCCTTTTGTCGCACAGCCAATGCAGTTTGTATCCACTTTGCTCCACAGTGGGTGCTGTTTGTGTCACTTTGCTCTCCAGTCAGTTCAGTTTGTGTCACTTTGCCACACAGTCGGTGCTGTTTGTGTCATTTTGTCCCACAGTCGGTGCAGTTTGTGTCACTTTGTCCCACAATTAGTGCAATTGGTGTCACTTTCCTCCACAGTCGGTGCAGTTTGTGTCACTTTGTCCCACAGTTGGTGCAGTTTGTGTCACTTTGTCCCACAGTCATTGCAGTTTGTGTCACTTTGCACCACATCGGTGCATTTTGTGTCACTTTGTCCCACAGTTGGTGCAGTTTGTGTCAATTTTCTCCACATCGGTGTAGTTTGTATCACTTTGCTCCAGTCATTGTAGGTTGAGCCTTTGTCACACAGTCGATGCAGTTTGTGTCCACTTTGCCCGACAGTCATTGCAATTTGTGTCACTTTGCTCCACAGTCGGTGCAGTTTGTGTCTCTTTGCTCCACAGTCAGCGCAGTTTGTTTTGCTTTGCTCCACAGTCGATGCAGTTTCTGTCCACTTTGCCCCACAGTCATTGCAATTTGTGTTGCTTTGCTCCACATTCTGCGCAGTTTGTGTCTTTTGCTCCACAGTTGGTGCAGTTTGTTTTGCTTTGCTCCACATTCGGTGCAGTTTGTGTCACTTTGCTCCACAGTCGGTGCAGTTTGTTTCACTTTGTCCCACAGTCGGTGCCGTTTGTGTCAATTTGCTCTATATTTGGTACAGTTTGTGCCACTTTGCCCAACATTCAGTTCAGTTTGTGGCACTTTGTTCCAACGTCGGTGCAGTTTGTGTCACTTTGTTCCAACGTCGGTGCAGTTTGTGTCACTTTGCTCCACATTCGGTGCACTTTGTGTCGCTACTCTCCACGTTGATACAATTTGTGTCACTTTGCCCCACGGTTAGTGCAGTTTGTATCACTTTGCTCCAGTCGTTGTAGTTTGTGTCCTCCTGTCACACAGTCGATGCAGTTAGTGTCACTTTGCTGCACAGTCGTTGCAGTTTGTGTCACGTTGTTCCAGTTGTTGTAGTTTGAGCCCTTTTGTCGTGCAGCTGATGCAGTTTGTATCCACTTTGCTGCACAGTCGGTGCTGTTTGTGTCGCTTTGCTCCCCAGTCAGTGCAGATTGTGTCACTTTGCTCCACATCGGTGCAGTTTGTGTCACTTTATCCTAAGTCATTGCAGTTTATGTCACTTTGCTCCACATCGGTGCAGTTTGTGTCAATTTGCTCCACATCGATACAGTTTGTGTCAATGTGCTCCACAATTGGTGCAGTTTGTGTTGCTTTGCTCCACAGTCGGTGCAGTTTGTTTTGCGTTGCTCCACAGTCATTGCAGATTGTGTCACTTTGCTCCATTGTTGGTACAGTTTGTGTCACTTTGTCCAACTGTCCGTGCAGTTTGTAGCACTTTGGTCCACAGATTTTGCAGTTTGTGTCTCTTTGTCCCACAGTTTATGCAGTTTGTGTCACTTTGCTCCAGTCGTTGTAGTTTGTGTCCTCTTGTCACACTGTCGATGCAGTTAGTGTCACTTTGCTTCACAGTCGTTGCAGTTTGTGTCGTGTTGCTCCACAGTCGGTGCAGATTGTGTCACTTTGTCCCACAGTCGGTGCAGTTTGTGTTACTTTGTCCCACAGTCGATGCAGCTTGTGTCACTTTGCTCCAGTCAGTGCAGTTTGTGTCACTTTGTCCCACAGTCATTGCAGTTTGTGTCACTTTGCTCCACATCGGTGCATTTTGTGTCACTTTGTCCCACAGTTGGTGCAGTTTGTGTCAATTTTCTCCACATCGGTGTAGTTTGTGTCACTTTGCTCCAGTCGTTGTAGTTTGAGCCCTTTTGTCACACAGTCGATGAAGTTTCTGTCCACTTTGCCCGACAGTCATTGCAATTTGTGTCACTTTACTTCACAGTCGGTGCAGTTTGTGTCTCTTTGCTCCACAGTCAGCGCAGTTTGTTTTGCTTTGCTCCACAGTCGATGCAGTTTCTGTCCACTTTGCCCCACAGTCATTGCAATTTGTGTTGCTTTGCTCCACATTCTATGCAGTTTGTGTCTTTTGCTCCACAGTTGGTGCAGTTTGTTTTGCTTTGCTCCACATTCGGTGCAGTTTGTGTCACTTTGCTCCACAGTCGGTGCAGTTTGTTTCACTTTGTCCCACAGTCGGTGCCGTTTGTGTCACTTTGCTCTATATTTGGTACAGTTTGTGCCACTTTGCCCAACATTCAATTCAGTTTGTGGCACTTTGTTCCAACGTCGGTGCAGTTTGTGTCACTTTGCTCCACATTCGGTGCAGTTTGTGTCGCTACTCTCCACGTTGATACAATTTGTGTCACTTTGCTCCAGTCGTTGTAGTTTGTGTCCCCTTGTCACACTGTCAATGCAGTTTGTGTCACTTTGCTTCACAGTCGTTGCAGTTTGTGTCATGTTGCTGCACAGTCGGTGCAGTTTGTGTCACTTTGTTCCACATCGGTGCAGTTTCTGTCACTTTGTTCCACATCGGTGCATTTTGTGTCACTTTGCCCCAGAGTTGGTGCAGTTTGTTTCACTTTGCTGCTCAGGCGTTGCAGATGGTGTCGTTTTGCTCCACCGTCGGTGCAGTTTGTGTCGCTTGGCTCCACAGTCATTGCAGTTTGTGTCACTTTGCTCCACAGTCGATACAGTTTGTGTCACTTTGTCCCACAGTCGTTGCAATTTGTGTCACTTTGCTCCACAGTCGGTGCAGTTTGTTTCACTTTGCTCCACATTCGGTACTATTTTTGTCATTTTGTCCCACAGTCGGTGCAGTTTGTGTCACTTTGCTCCAGTCGGTGCAGATTGTGTCACTTTGTCTCACAGTCGGTGCAGTTTGTGTTACTTTGTCCCACAGTCGATGCAGCTTGTGTCACTTTGCTCCAGTCAGTGCAGTTTCTGTCACTTTGTCCCAGCGTCGGTGCAGTTTCTGTCACTTTGTGCTACATTCAGTGCAGTTTGTGGCACTTTGTTCCACAGACTGTGCAGTTTGTGTCACTTTGATCCACATTCGGGGCAGTTTCTGTCACATTACTCCACAATCGGTGCAGTTTGTGTCGCTTTGCTCCACCGTCGGTGCAGTTTGTGTCGCTTGGCTCCACAGTCGTTGCAGTTTGTGTCACTTTGTTCCACAGTCGATGCAGTTTGTGTCACTTTGTCCCACAGTCATTGCAGTTTGTGTCACTTTGCTCCACAGTCGGTGCAGTTTGTGTCACTTTGCTCCACATTCGGTACTGCTTTTGTCATTTTGTCCCACAGTCGGTGCAGTTTGTTTTACTTTGTCCCACAGTCGCTGCAGCTTGTGTCACTTTGCTCCAGTCAGTGCAGTTTCTGTCACTTTGTCCCAACGTCGGTGCAGTTTGTGTCACTTTGTCCCACAGTCGGTGCAGTTTGTGTCTCTTTGTCCCACAGTTGTTGCAGTTTTGTCACTTTGCCCCACAGTCATTGAAGTTTCTGTCACTTTGCTCCACAGTCGTTGCAGATTGTGTCACCGTGTCCAACATTCAGTGCATTTTGTGGCACTTTGTTCCACAGACGGTGCAGTTTGTGTTCCACAGACGGTGCAGTTTGTGTCACTTTGCTCCACAGTCGGTGTAGTTTGTGTCTCTTTGCTCCACAGTCGGAGAACTTTGTGTTGCTTTGCTCCACAGTCGCTGCAGTTTGTGTCAATTTGTCGCACAGTCGGTGCAGTTTGTGTCACTTTGCTCCACATTCGGTGCAGTTTTTGTCATTTTGTCCCACAGTCGGTGCAGTTTGTGTCATTTTGTCCCACAGTCGGTACAGCTTGTGTCATTTTGTCCCACAATTAGTGCAGTTGGTGTCACTTTGCTCCATGCATTGCAGTTTGTATCCTTTTGTCACACAGTCGTTGCTATTTGTGTCACTCTGCTCCAAAATCAGTGTAGTTTGTGTCACTTTGCTCCACAGTCGTTGCAATTTCTGTCCATTTGTCCCACAGTTGCTGCAGTTTGTATCCTTTTGTCACACAGTCGTTGCTATTTGTGTCACTCTGCTCCAAAATCAGTGTAGTTTGTGTCACTTTGCTCCACAGTCGTTGCAATTTCTGTCCATTTGTCCCACAGTTGCTGCAGTTTGTGTCGCTTTGCTCCACAGTCAGTGCAGATTGTGTCACTTTGCTCCATAGCCGGTGCAGTTTGTGTCGCTTTGCTCCACAATCGGTGCAGTTTGTGTCACTTTGTCCCACAGTCGGTGCAGTTTGTGTCATTTTGTCCCACAGTCGGTACAGCTTGTGTCATTTTGTCCCACAATTAGAGCAGTTGGTGTCACTTTGCTCCAAGCATTGAAGTTTGTATCCTTTTGTCACACAGTTGTTGCCATTTGTGTCACTCTGCTCCAAAATCAGTGCAGTTTGTGTCACTTTGCTTCACAGTCGTTGCAGTTTGTGTCATGTTGCTGCACAGTCGGTGCAGTTTGTGTCACTTTGTTCCACATCGGTGCAGTTTCTGTCACTTTGTTCCACATCGGTGCATTTTGTGTCACTTTGCCCCAGAGTTGGTGCAGTTTGTTTCACTTTGCTGCTCAGGCGTTGCAGATGGTGTTGTTTTGCTCCACCGTCGGTGCAGTTTGTGTCGCTTGGCTCCACAGTCATTGCAGTTTGTGTCACTTTGCTCCACAGTCGATGCAGTTTGTGTCACTTTGTCCCACAGTCGTTGCAATTTGTGTCACTTTGCTCCACAGTCGGTGCAGTTTGTTTCACTTTGCTCCACATTCGGTACTATTTTTGTCATTTTGTCCCACAGTCGGTGCAGTTTGTGTCACTTTGCTCCAGTCGGTGCAGATTGTGTCACTTTGTCTCACAGTCGGTGCAGTTTGTGTTACTTTGTCCCACAGTCGATGCAGCTTGTGTCACTTTGCTCCAGTCAGTGCAGTTTCTGTCACTTTGTCCCAGCGTCGGTGCAGTTTGTGTCACTTTGTGCTACATTCAGTGCAGTTTGTGGCACTTTGTTCCACAGACTGTGCAGTTTGTGTCACTTTGATCCACATTCGGGGCAGTTTCTGTCACATTACTCCACAATCGGTGCAGTTTGTGTCGCTTTGCTCCACCGTCGGTGCAGTTTGTGTCGCTTGGCTCCACAGTCGTTGCAGTTTGTGTCACTTTGTTCCACAGTCGATGCAGTTTGTGTCACTTTGTCCCACAGTCATTGCAGTTTGTGTCACTTTGCTCCACAGTCGGTGCAGTTTGTGTCACTTTGCTCCACATTCGGTACTGCTTTTGTCATTTTGTCCCACAGTCGGTGCAGTTTGTTTTACTTTGTCCCACAGTCGCTGCAGCTTGTGTCACTTTGCTCCAGTCAGTGCAGTTTCTGTCACTTTGTCCCAACGTCGGTGCAGTTTGTGTCACTTTGTCCCACAGTCGGTGCAGTTTGTGTCTCTTTGTCCCACAGTTGTTGCAGTTTTGTCACTTTGCCCCACAGTCATTGAAGTTTCTGTCACTTTGCTCCACAGTCGTTGCAGATTGTGTCACTGTGTCCAACATTCAGTGCATTTTGTGGCACTTTGTTCCACAGACGGTGCAGTTTGTGTTCCACAGACGGTGCAGTTTGTGTCACTTTGCTCCACAGTCGGTGTAGTTTGTGTCTCTTTGCTCCACAGTCGGAGAACTTTGTGTTGCTTTGCTCCACAGTCGCTGCAGTTTGTGTCAATTTGTCGCACAGTCGGTGCAGTTTGTGTCACTTTGCTCCACATTCGGTGCAGTTTTTGTCATTTTGTCCCACAGTCGGTGCAGTTTGTGTCATTTTGTCCCACAGTCGGTACAGCTTGTGTCATTTTGTCCCACAATTAGTGCAGTTGGTGTCACTTTGCTCCATGCATTGCAGTTTGTATCCTTTTGTCACACAGTCGTTGCTATTTGTGTCACTCTGCTCCAAAATCAGTGTAGTTTGTGTCACTTTGCTCCACAGTCGTTGCAATTTCTGTCCATTTGTCCCACAGTTGCTGCAGTTTGTATCCTTTTGTCACACAGTCGTTGCTATTTGTGTCACTCTGCTCCAAAATCAGTGTAGTTTGTGTCACTTTGCTCCACAGTCGTTGCAATTTCTGTCCATTTGTCCCACAGTTGCTGCAGTTTGTGTCGCTTTGCTCCACAGTCAGTGCAGATTGTGTCACTTTGCTCCATAGCCGGTGCAGTTTGTGTCGCTTTGCTCCACAATCGGTGCAGTTTGTGTCACTTTGTCCCACAGTCGGTGCAGTTTGTGTCATTTTGTCCCACAGTCGGTACAGCTTGTGTCATTTTGTCCCACAATTAGAGCAGTTGGTGTCACTTTGCTCCAAGCATTGAAGTTTGTATCCTTTTGTCACACAGTCGTTGCCATTTGTGTCACTCTGCTCCAAAATCAGTGCAGTTTGTGTCACTTTGCTCCACAGTTGTTGCAATTTCTGTCCATTTGTCCCACAGTTGCTGCAGTTTGTGTCGCTTTGCTCCACAGTCGGTGCAGTTTGTGTCCTTTTGCTCCACAGTCGGTGCAGTTTGTGTCGCTTTGCTCCAGTTGGTGTAGTTTGAATCACTTTGTCGCACAGTCGATGCAGCTTGTGTCCACTTTGCCCCACAGTCAGTGCAGTTTGTGTCGCTTTGCGCCACATCAGTGAAGTTTGTGTCGCTTTGCTCCACAGTCCATGCAGATTGTGTCACTTTGCTGCAGTCGTTGTAGTTTGAGCTCTTTTGTCGCACAGCCGATGCAGTTTGTATCCACTTTGCTCCACAGTGGGTGCTGTTTGTGTCGCTTTGCTCACCAGTCAGTGCAGATTGTGTCACTTTGTTCCACATTCGGTGCAGTTTGTGTCACTTTGCTCCAGTTGGTGTAGTTTGAATCACTTTGTCGCACAGTCGATGCAGTTTGTGTCCACTTTGCCCCACAGACGGTGTAGTTTGTGTCACTTTGCTGCACATTCGTTGCAGATTGTGTCTCTTTGCTCCACAGTCGGTGCAGTTTGTGTCACTTTGTTCCACATTGGTGCAGTTTGTGTCACTTTGCCCCAGAGTCAGTGCAGTTTGTGTCACTTTGCTCCACATTGGTACAATTTGTGTCACTTTGTCCCACAGTCGGTGCAGTTTGTGTCACTTTGCTCCAGTCGGTGCAGTTTGTGTCACTTTGTCGCACAGTTGGTGCAGTTTGTTTCACTTTATCCCACAGTCAGTGCAGTTTGTGTCGCTTTGCTCCAGTCAGTGTAGTTTGAGTCACTTTGTTGCACAATCGATGCAGTTTGTCTCATTTTGCTCCACAGTAAGTGCAGTTAGTGTCACTTTGCTGCACAGTCGTTGCAGTTTGTGTCACATTGCTCCTGTTGTTGTAGTTTGAGCCCTTTTGTCGCGCAGCCAATGCAGTTTGTATCCACTTTGCTCCACAGTGGATGCTGTTTGTGTCACTTTGCTCTCCAGTCAGTTCAGTTTGTGTCACTTTGCCACACAGTCGGTGCTGTTTGTGTCATTTTGTCCCACAGTCAGTGCAGTTTGTGTCACTTTGTCCCACAATTAGTGCAATTTGTGTCACTTTCCTCCACAATCGGTGCAGTTTGTGTCACTTTGTCCCACAGTTGGTGCAGTTTGTGTCACTTTGTCCCACAGTCATTGCAGTTTGTGTCACTTTGCTCCACATCGGTGCATTTTGTGTCACTTTGTCCCACAGTTGGTGCAGTTTGTGTCACTTTTCTCCACATCGGTGTAGTTTGTATCACTTTGCTCCAGTCATTGTAGTTTGAGCCCTTTTGTCACACAGTCGATGCAGTTTGTGTCCACTTTGCCCGACAGTCATTGCAATTTGTGTCACTTTGCTCCACAGTCGGTGCAGTTTGTGTCTTTTTGCTCCACAGTCAGCGCAGTTTGTTTTGCTTTGCTCCACAGTCGATGCATTTTCTGTCCACTTTGCCCCACAGTCATTGCAATTTGTGTTGCTTTGCTCCACATTCTGTGCAGTTTGTGTCTTTTGCTCCACAGTTGGTGCAGTTTGTTTTGCTTTGCTCCACATTCGGTGCAGTTTGTGTCACTTTGCTCCACAGTCGGTGCAGTTTGTTTCACTTTGTCCCACAGTCGGTGCCGTTTGTGTCACTTTGCTCTATATTTGGTACAGTTTGTGCCACTTTGCCCAACATTCAGTTCAGTTTGTGGCACTTTGTTCCAACGTCGGTGCAGTTTGTGTCACTTTGCTCCACATTCGGTGCAGTTTGTGTCGCTACTCTCCACGTTGATACAATTTGTGTCACTTTGCCCCATGGTTAGTGCAGTTTGTATCACTTTGCTCCAGTCGTTGTAGTTTGTGTCCTCCTGTCACACAGTCGATGCAGTTAGTGTCACTTTGCTGCACAGTCGTTGCAGTTTGTGTCACGTTGTTCCAGTTGTTGTAGTTTGAGTCCTTTTGTCGCGCAGCCAATGCAGTTTGTATCCACTTTGCTCCACAGTGGGTGCTGTTTGTGTCACTTTGCTCTCCAGTCAGTTCAGTTTGTGTCACTTTGCCACACAGTCGGTGCTGTTTGTGTCATTTTGTCCCACAGTCGGTGCAGTTTGTGTCACTTTGTCCCACAATTAATGCAATTTGTGTCACTTTCCTCCACAATCGGTGCAGTTTGTGTCACTTTGTCCCACAGTTGGTGCAGTTTGTGTCACTTTGTCCCACAGTCATTGCAGTTTGTGTCACTTTGCTCCACATCGGTGCATTTTGTGTCACTTTGTCCCACAGTTGGTGCAGTTTGTGTCAATTTTCTCCACATCGGTGTAGTTTGTATCACTTTGCTCCAGTCATTGTAGTTTGAGCGCTTTTGTCACACAGTCGATGCAGTTTGTGTCCACTTTGCCCGACAGTCATTGCAATTTGTGTCACTTTGCTCCACAGTCGGTGCAGTTTGTGTCTCTTTGCTCCACAGTCAGCGCAGTTTGTTTTGCTTTGCTCCACAGTCGATGCAGTTTCTGTCCACTTTGCCCCACAGTCATTGCAATTTGTGTTGCTTTGCTCCACATTCTGCGCAGTTTGTGTCTTTTGCTCCACAGTTGGTGCAGTTTGTTTTGCTTTGCTCCACATTCGGTGCAGTTTGTTTCACTTTGCTCCACAGTCGGTGCAGTTTGTTTCACTTTGTCCCACAGTCGGTGCCGTTTGTGTCACTTTGCTCTATATTTGGTACAGTTTGTGCCACTTTGCCCAACATTCAGTTCAGTTTGTGGCACTTTGTTCCAACGTCGGTGCAGTTTGTGTCACTTTGCTCCACATTTGGTGCAGTTTGTGTCGCTACTCTCCACGTTGATACAATTTGTGTCACTTTGCCCCACGGTTAGTGCAGTTTGTATCACTTTGCTCCAGTTGTTGTAGTTTGTGTCCTCCTGTCACACAGTCGATGCAGTTAGTGTCACTTTGCTGCACAGTCGTTGCAGTTTATGTCACGTTGTTCCAGTTGTTGTAGTTTGAGTCCTTTTGTCGCGCAGCCAATGCAGTTTCTATCCACTTTGCTCCACAGTGGGTGCTGTTTGTGTCACTTTGCTCTCCAGTCAGTTCAGTTTGTGTCACTTTGCCACACAGTCGGTGCTGTTTGTGTCATTTTGTCCCACAGTCGGTGCAGTTTGTGTCACTTTGTCCCACAATTAGTGCAATTTGTGTCACTTTCCTCCACAATCGGTGCAGTTTGTGTCACTTTGTCCCACAGTTGGTGCAGTTTGTGTCACTTTGTCCCACAGTCATTGCAGTTTGTGTCACTTTGCTCCACATCGGTGCATTTTGTGTCACTTTGTCCCACAGTTGGTGCAGTTTGTGTCAATTTTCTCCACATCAGTGTAGTTTGTATCACTTTGCTCCAGTCATTGTAGTTTGAGCCCTTTTGTCACACAGTCGATGCAGTTTGTGTCCACTTTGCCCGACAGTCATTGCAATTTGTGTCACTTTGCTCCACAGTCAGAGCAGTTTGTGTCTCTTTGCTCCACAGTCAGCGCAGTTTGTTTTGCTTTGCTCCACATTCGGTGCAGTTTGTGTCACTTTGCTCCACATTTGGTGCAGTTTGTGTCGCTACTCTCCACGTTGATACAATTTGTGTCACTTTGCCCCACGGTTAGTGCAGTTTGTATCACTTTGCTCCAGTCGTTGTAGTTTGTGTCCTCCTGTCACACAGTCGATGCAGTTAGTGTCACTTTGCTGCACAGTCGTTGCAGTTTGTGTCACGTTGTTCCAGTTGTTGTAGTTTGAGCCCTTTTGTCGTGCAGCTGATGCAGTTTGTATCCACTTTGCTGCACAGTCGGTGCTGTTTGTGTCGCTTTGCTCCCCAGTCAGTGCAGATTGTGTCACTTTGCTCCATAGCCGTTGCAGTTTGTGTCGCTTTGCTCCACATCGGTGCAGTTTGTGTCACTTTATCCTAAGTCATTGCAGTTTATGTCACTTTGCTCCACATCGGTGCAGTTTGTGTCAATTTGCTCCACATCGATACAGTTTGTGTCAATGTGCTCCACAATCGGTGCAGTTTGTGTTGCTTTGCTCCACAGTCGGTGCAGTTTGTTTTGCTTTGCTCCACAGTCGGTGCAGATTGTGTCACTTTGCTCCATAGTTGGTACAGTTTGTGTCACTTTGTCCAACTGTCTGTGCAGTTTGTGGCACTTTGGTCCACAGATTTTGCAGTTTGTGTCTCTTTGTCCCACAGTTTATGCAGTTTGTGTCACTTTGCTCCAGTCGTTGTAGTTTGTGTCCTCTTGTCACACTGTCGATGCAGTTTGTGTCACTTTGCTTCACAGTCGTTGCAGTTTGTGTCGTGTTGCTCCACAGTCGGTGCAGATTGTGTCACTTTGTCCCACAGTCGGTGCAGTTTGTGTTACTTTGTCCCACAGTCGATGCAGCTTGTGTCACTTTGCTCCAGTCAGTGCAGTTTGTGTCACTTTGTCCCACAGTTGGTGCAGTTTGTGTCACTTTGTCCCACAGTCATTGCAGTTTGTGTCACTTTGCTCCACATCGGTGCATTTTGTGTCACTTTGTCCCACAGTTGGTGCAGTTTGTGTCAATTTTCTCCACATCGGTGTAGTTTGTGTCACTTTGCTCCAGTCGTTGTAGTTTGAGCCCTTTTGTCACACAGTCGATGCAGTTTGTGTCCACTTTGCCCGACTGTCATTGCAATTTGTGTCACTTTGCTCCACAGTCGGTGCAGTTTGTGTCTCTTTGCTCCACAGTCAGCGCAGTTTGTTTTGCTTTGCTCCACAGTCGATGAAGTTTCTGTCCACTTTGCCCCACAGTCATTGCAATTTGTGTTGCTTTGCTCCACATTCTGTGCAGTTTGTGTCTTTTGCTCCACAGTTGGTGCAGTTTGTTTTGCTTTGCTCCACATTCGGTGCAGTTTGTGTCACTTTGCTCCACAGTCGGTGCAGTTTGTTTCACTTTGTCCCACAGTCGGTGCCGTTTGTGTCACTTTGCTCTATATTTGGTACAGTTTGTGCCACTTTGCCCAACATTCAGTTCAGTTTGTGGCACTTTGTTCCAACGTCGGTGCAGTTTGTGTCACTTTGCTCCACATTCGGTGCAGTTTGTGTCGCTACTCTCCACGTTGATACAATTTGTGTCACTTTGCTCCAGTCGTTGTAGTTTGTGTCCTCTTGTCACACTGTCGATGCAGTTTGTGTCACTTTGCTTCACAGTCGTTGCAGTTTGTGTCATGTTGCTCCACAGTCGGTGCGGTTTGTGTCACTTTGTTCCACATCGGTGCAGTTTCTGTCACTTTGCTCCACATCGGTGCATTTTGTGTCACTTTGCCCCAGAGTTGGTGCAATTTGTTTCACTTTGCTGCTCAGGCGTTGCAGATGGTGTTGTTTTGCTCCACCGTCGGTGCAGTTTGTGTCACTTGGCTCCACAGTCGTTGCAGTTTGTGTCACTTTGCTCCACAGTCGATGCAGTTTGTGTCACTTTGTCCCACAGTCGTTGCAATTTGTGTCACTTTGCTCCACATTCGGTACTGTTTTTGTCATTTTGTCCCACAGTCGGTGCAGTTTGTGTCACTTTGCTCCAGTCGGTGCAGATTGTGTCACTTTGTCTCACAGTCGGTGCAGTTTGTGTTACTTTGTCCCACAGTCGATGCAGCTTGTGTCACTTTGCTCCAGTCAGTGCTGTTTCTGTCACTTTGTCCCAGCATCGGTGCAGTTTGTGTCACTTTGTGCTACATTCAGTGCAGTTTGTGGCACTTTGTTCCACAGACTGTGCAGTTTGTGTCACTTTGATCCACATTCGGGGCAGTTTCTGTCACATTACTCCACAATCGGTGCAGTTTGTGTCGCTTTGCTCCACCGTCGGTGCAGTTTGTGTCGCTTGGCTCCACAGTCGTTGCGGTTTGTGTCACTTTGTTCCACAGTCGATGCAGTTTGTGTCACTTTGTCCCACAGTCATTGCAGTTTGTGTCACTGTGCTCCACAGTCGGTGCAGTTTGTGTCACTTTGCTCCACATTCGGTACTGCTTTTGTCATTTTGTCCCACAGTCGGTGCAGTTTGTGTCACTTTGCTCCAGTCGGTGCAGATTGTGTCACTTTGTCCCACAGTCGGTGCAGTTTGTGTTACTTTGTCCCACAGTCGCTGCAGCTTGTGTCACTTTGTCCCACAGTCGGTGCAGTTTGTGTCTCTTTGTCCCACAGTTGTTGCAGTTTGTGTCACTTTGCCCCACAGTCGTTGAAGTTTCTGTCACTTTGCTCCACAGTCGTTGCAGATTGTGTCACTGTGTCCAACATTCAGTGCATTTTGTGGCACTTTGTTCCACAGACGGTGCAGTTTGTGTCACTTTGCTCCACAGTCGGTGTAGTTTGTGTCTCTTTGCTCCACAGTCGCTGCAGTTTGTGTCAATTTGTCGCACAGTCGGTGCAGTTTGTGTCACTTTGCTCCACATTCGGTGCAGTTTTTGTCATTTTGTCCCACAGTCGGTGCAGTTTGTGTCATTTTGTCCCACAGTCGGTACAGCTTGTGTCATTTTGTCCCACAATTAGTGCAGTTGGTGTCACTTTGCTCCATGCATTGCAGTTTGTATCCTTTTGTCACACAGTCGTTGCTATTTGTGTCACTCTGCTCCAAAATCAGTGTAGTTTGTGTCACTTTGCTCCACAGTCGTTGCAATTTCTGTCCATTTGTCCCACAGTTGCTGCAGTTTGTATCCTTTTGTCACACAGTCGTTGCTATTTGTATCACTCTGCTCCAAAATCAGTGTAGTTTGTGTCACTTTGCTCCACAGTCGTTGCAATTTCTGTCCATTTGTCCCACAGTTGCTGCAGTTTGTGTCGCTTTGCTCCACAGTCAGTGCAGATTGTGTCACTTTGCTCCATAGCCGGTGCAGTTTGTGTCGCTTTGCTCCACAATCGGTGCAGTTTGTGTCACTTTGTCCCACAGTCGGTGCAGTTTGTGTCATTTTGTCCCACAGTCGGTACAGCTTGTGTCATTTTGTCCCACAATTAGAGCAGTTGGTGTCACTTTGCTCCAAGCATTGAAGTTTGTATCCTTTTGTCACACAGTCGTTGCCATTTGTGTCACTCTGCTCCAAAATCAGTGCAGTTTGTGTCACTTTGCTCCACAGTTGTTGCAATTTCTGTCCATTTGTCCCACAGTTGCTGCAGTTTGTGTCGCTTTGCTCCACAGTCGGTGCAGTTTGTGTCGCTTTGCTCCAGTTGGTGTAGTTTGAATCACTTTGTCACACAGTCGATGCAGTTTGTGTCCACTTTGCCCCACAGTCGGTGCAGTTTGTGTCGCTTTGCTCCAGTTGGTGTAGTTTGAATCACTTTGTCACACAGTCGATGCAGCTTGTGTCCACTTTGCCCCACAGTTGGTGCAGTTTGTGTCATTTTGTCCCACAGTCGGTACAGCTTGTGTCATTTTGTCCCACAATTAGAGCAGTTGGTGTCACTTTGCTCCAAGCATTGAAGTTTGTATCCTTTTGTCACACAGTCGTTGCCATTTGTGTCACTCTGCTCCAAAATCAGTGCAGTTTGTGTCACTTTGCTCCACAGTCGTTGCAATTTCTGTCCATTTGTCCCACAGTTGCTGCAGTTTGTGTCGCTTTGCTCCACAGTCGGTGCAGTTTGTGTCCTTTTGCTCCACAGTCGGTGCAGTTTGTGTCGCTTTGCTCCAGTTGGTGTAGTTTGAATCACTTTGTCGCACAGTCGATGCAGCTTGTGTCCACTTTGCCCCACAGTCAGTGCAGTTTGTGTCGCTTTGCGCCACATCAGTGAAGTTTGTGTCGCTTTGCTCCACAGTCCATGCAGATTGTGTCACTTTGCTGCAGTCGTTGTAGTTTGAGCTCTTTTGTTGCACAGCCGATGCAGTTTGTATCCACTTTGCTCCACAGTCGGTGCTGTTTGTGTCGCTTTGCTCACCAGTCAGTGCAGATTGTGTCACTTTGTTCCACATTCGGTGCAGTTTGTGTCACTTTGTCCCAAAGTCGGTGCATTTTCTGTCGCTTTGCTGCACAGTCGGTGCAGTTTATCTCACTTTGTTCAACAGTCGGTGCAGTTTGTGTCGCTTTGTACTACAATTGGTGCAGCTTGTGACTTTTGCTACCCAGTCAGTGCAGATATTGTCCACTTTTCCCTATAATCGGTGCACTTTGTATCACTTACTTACACACTGGTGAAATTTGTGTCACTTTACTCCACAGTTCAGGCAATTTCTGTCACTTTACTCCACAGTCGTTGCAGTATGTCTCGCTTTGCAGTTTGCGTCAATTTGCTCCATATTTGGTGCAGTTTATGTCACTTTGGTCCACATCGGTGCTGATTGTGCTGCTTTGTCCCACAGTTGGTGCAGTTTGTGTCACCTTGCTCCAGTCGGTGTAGTTTGTGTCACTTTGTCGCACAGTCGGTGCAGTTTGTGTCACTTTCACCCATAGTCGCTGCAGTTTGTGTCGCTTTGCTCCACAGTCGGTGCAGTTTATGTCACTTAGTTCCACTTCGCTGCCATTTCTGTCACCTTGTCCCACAGTTGGTGCAGTTTGTGTCGCTTTGCTCCACAGTCGGTGCAGTTTGTTTTGCTTTGGTCCACAGTCGGTGCAGTTTCTGTTGCTTTGCTGCACAGTCATTGCAGTTGATGTCACTTTGCCCCCCAGTCAGTGCAGATTGTGTCCACTTTCTCTATAATCGGTGCAGTTTGTATTCACTCTCTTCCGCATCGCTGCAGTTTGTGTCACTTTAATCCACAGTCTGTGCAAATTCTGTCACTTTGCTCCACAGTCGTTTAAGTTTGTGTCACATTTCTCAACAGTCATTGCATTTTGTGCCTCTTTCCTCCACAGTCGTTGCTGTTTGTGTCACTTTGCTCCACAGTCGGTGCACTTTGTGTCATTTTACTCCAAAGTCGGTGCAGTGTGTGTCGTTTTGCTCCACAGTCGGTGCAGTTTGTGTCACTTTGCTCCACATCGGTGCATTTTGTGTCACTTTGTCCCACAGTTGGTGCAGTTTGTGTCAATTTTCTCCACATCGGTGTAGTTTGTGTCACTTTGCTCCAGTCGTTGTAGTTTGAGCCCTTTTGTCACACAGTCGATGCAGTTTGTGTCCACTTTGCCCGACTGTCATTGCAATTTGTGTCACTTTGCTCCACAGTCGGTGCAGTTTGTGTCTCTTTGCTCCACAGTCAGCGCAGTTTGTTTTGCTTTGCTCCACAGTCGATGAAGTTTCTGTCCACTTTGCCCCACAGTCATTGCAATTTGTGTTGCTTTGCTCCACATTCTGTGCAGTTTGTGTCTTTTGCTCCACAGTTGGTGCAGTTTGTTTTGCTTTGCTCCACATTCGGTGCAGTTTGTGTCACTTTGCTCCACAGTCGGTGCAGTTTGTTTCACTTTGTCCCACAGTCGGTGCCGTTTGTGTCACTTTGCTCTATATTTGGTACAGTTTGTGCCACTTTGCCCAACATTCAGTTCAGTTTGTGGCACTTTGTTCCAACGTCGGTGCAGTTTGTGTCACTTTGCTCCACATTCGGTGCAGTTTGTGTCGCTACTCTCCACGTTGATACAATTTGTGTCACTTTGCTCCAGTCGTTGTAGTTTGTGTCCTCTTGTCACACTGTCGATGCAGTTTGTGTCACTTTGCTTCACAGTCGTTGCAGTTTGTGTCATGTTGCTCCACAGTCGGTGCGGTTTGTGTCACTTTGTTCCACATCGGTGCAGTTTCTGTCACTTTGCTCCACATCGGTGCATTTTGTGTCACTTTGCCCCAGAGTTGGTGCAATTTGTTTCACTTTGCTGCTCAGGCGTTGCAGATGGTGTTGTTTTGCTCCACCGTCGGTGCAGTTTGTGTCACTTGGCTCCACAGTCGTTGCAGTTTGTGTCACTTTGCTCCACAGTCGATGCAGTTTGTGTCACTTTGTCCCACAGTCGTTGCAATTTGTGTCACTTTGCTCCACATTCGGTACTGTTTTTGTCATTTTGTCCCACAGTCGGTGCAGTTTGTGTCACTTTGCTCCAGTCGGTGCAGATTGTGTCACTTTGTCTCACAGTCGGTGCAGTTTGTGTTACTTTGTCCCACAGTCGATGCAGCTTGTGTCACTTTGCTCCAGTCAGTGCTGTTTCTGTCACTTTGTCCCAGCATCGGTGCAGTTTGTGTCACTTTGTGCTACATTCAGTGCAGTTTGTGGCACTTTGTTCCACAGACTGTGCAGTTTGTGTCACTTTGATCCACATTCGGGGCAGTTTCTGTCACATTACTCCACAATCGGTGCAGTTTGTGTCGCTTTGCTCCACCGTCGGTGCAGTTTGTGTCGCTTGGCTCCACAGTCGTTGCAGTTTGTGTCACTTTGTTCCACAGTCGATGCAGTTTGTGTCACTTTGTCCCACAGTCATTGCAGTTTGTGTCACTGTGCTCCACAGTCGGTGCAGTTTGTGTCACTTTGCTCCACATTCGGTACTGCTTTTGTCATTTTGTCCCACAGTCGGTGCAGTTTGTGTCACTTTGCTCCAGTCGGTGCAGATTGTGTCACTTTGTCCCACAGTTGGTGCAGTTTGTGTTACTTTGTCCCACAGTCGCTGCAGCTTGTGTCACTTTGTCCCACAGTCGGTGCAGTTTGTGTCTCTTTGTCCCACAGTTGTTGCAGTTTGTGTCACTTTGCCCCACAGTCGTTGAAGTTTCTGTCACTTTGCTCCACAGTCGTTGCAGATTGTGTCACTGTGTCCAACATTCAGTGCATTTTGTGGCACTTTGTTCCACAGACGGTGCAGTTTGTGTCACTTTGCTCCACAGTCGGTGTAGTTTGTGTCTCTTTGCTCCACAGTCGCTGCAGTTTGTGTCAATTTGTCGCACAGTCGGTGCAGTTTGTGTCACTTTGCTCCACATTCGGTGCAGTTTTTGTCATTTTGTCCCACAGTCGGTGCAGTTTGTGTCATTTTGTCCCACAGTCGGTACAGCTTGTGTCATTTTGTCCCACAATTAGTGCAGTTGGTGTCACTTTGCTCCATGCATTGCAGTTTGTATCCTTTTGTCACACAGTCGTTGCTATTTGTGTCACTCTGCTCCAAAATCAGTGTAGTTTGTGTCACTTTGCTCCACAGTCGTTGCAATTTCTGTCCATTTGTCCCACAGTTGCTGCAGTTTGTATCCTTTTGTCACACAGTCGTTGCTATTTGTATCACTCTGCTCCAAAATCAGTGTAGTTTGTGTCACTTTGCTCCACAGTCGTTGCAATTTCTGTCCATTTGTCCCACAGTTGCTGCAGTTTGTGTCGCTTTGCTCCACAGTCAGTGCAGATTGTGTCACTTTGCTCCATAGCCGGTGCAGTTTGTGTCGCTTTGCTCCACAATCGGTGCAGTTTGTGTCACTTTGTCCCACAGTCGGTGCAGTTTGTGTCATTTTGTCCCACAGTCGGTACAGCTTGTGTCATTTTGTCCCACAATTAGAGCAGTTGGTGTCACTTTGCTCCAAGCATTGAAGTTTGTATCCTTTTGTCACACAGTCGTTGCCATTTGTGTCACTCTGCTCCAAAATCAGTGCAGTTTGTGTCACTTTGCTCCACAGTTGTTGCAATTTCTGTCCATTTGTCCCACAGTTGCTGCAGTTTGTGTCGCTTTGCTCCACAGTCGGTGCAGTTTGTGTCGCTTTGCTCCAGTTGGTGTAGTTTGAATCACTTTGTCACACAGTCGATGCAGTTTGTGTCCACTTTGCCCCACAGTCGGTGCAGTTTGTGTCGCTTTGCTCCAGTTGGTGTAGTTTGAATCACTTTGTCACACAGTCGATGCAGCTTGTGTCCACTTTGCCCCACAGTTGGTGCAGTTTGTGTCATTTTGTCCCACAGTCGGTACAGCTTGTGTCATTTTGTCCCACAATTAGAGCAGTTGGTGTCACTTTGCTCCAAGCATTGAAGTTTGTATCCTTTTGTCACACAGTCGTTGCCATTTGTGTCACTCTGCTCCAAAATCAGTGCAGTTTGTGTCACTTTGCTCCACAGTCGTTGCAATTTCTGTCCATTTGTCCCACAGTTGCTGCAGTTTGTGTCGCTTTGCTCCACAGTCGGTGCAGTTTGTGTCCTTTTGCTCCACAGTCGGTGCAGTTTGTGTCGCTTTGCTCCAGTTGGTGTAGTTTGAATCACTTTGTCGCACAGTCGATGCAGCTTGTGTCCACTTTGCCCCACAGTCAGTGCAGTTTGTGTCGCTTTGCGCCACATCAGTGAAGTTTGTGTCGCTTTGCTCCACAGTCCATGCAGATTGTGTCACTTTGCTGCAGTCGTTGTAGTTTGAGCTCTTTTGTTGCACAGCCGATGCAGTTTGTATCCACTTTGCTCCACAGTCGGTGCTGTTTGTGTCGCTTTGCTCACCAGTCAGTGCAGATTGTGTCACTTTGTTCCACATTCGGTGCAGTTTGTGTCACTTTGTCCCAAAGTCGGTGCATTTTCTGTCGCTTTGCTGCACAGTCGGTGCAGTTTATCTCACTTTGTTCAACAGTCGGTGCAGTTTGTGTCGCTTTGTACTACAATTGGTGCAGCTTGTGACTTTTGCTACCCAGTCAGTGCAGATATTGTCCACTTTTCCCTATAATCGGTGCACTTTGTATCACTTACTTACACACTGGTGAAATTTGTGTCACTTTACTCCACAGTTCAGGCAATTTCTGTCACTTTACTCCACAGTCGTTGCAGTATGTCTCGCTTTGCAGTTTGCGTCAATTTGCTCCATATTTGGTGCAGTTTATGTCACTTTGGTCCACATCGGTGCTGATTGTGCTGCTTTGTCCCACAGTTGGTGCAGTTTGTGTCACCTTGCTCCAGTCGGTGTAGTTTGTGTCACTTTGTCGCACAGTCGGTGCAGTTTGTGTCACTTTCACCCATAGTCGCTGCAGTTTGTGTCGCTTTGCTCCACAGTCGGTGCAGTTTATGTCACTTAGTTCCACTTCGCTGCCATTTCTGTCACCTTGTCCCACAGTTGGTGCAGTTTGTGTCGCTTTGCTCCACAGTCGGTGCAGTTTGTTTTGCTTTGGTCCACAGTCGGTGCAGTTTCTGTTGCTTTGCTGCACAGTCATTGCAGTTGATGTCACTTTGCCCCCCAGTCAGTGCAGATTGTGTCCACTTTCTCTATAATCGGTGCAGTTTGTATTCACTCTCTTCCGCATCGCTGCAGTTTGTGTCACTTTAATCCACAGTCTGTGCAAATTCTGTCACTTTGCTCCACAGTCGTTTAAGTTTGTGTCACATTTCTCAACAGTCATTGCATTTTGTGCCTCTTTCCTCCACAGTCGTTGCTGTTTGTGTCACTTTGCTCCACAGTCGGTGCAGTTTGTGTCACTTTGTCCCAGCATCGGGGCAGTTTGTGACAATTTGTCCCACAGTTGGTGTAGTTCGTGTCTCTTTGTCCCACAGTCGGTGCAGTTTGTGTCACTTTGCCCCACAGTCATTGCAGTTTGTGTCACTTTGCTCCACATCGGTGTACTTTGAGTTGCTTTGCTCCACAGTCAGTACAGTTTGTGTCACTATGCTCCATATCGATACCGTTTGTGTCAATTTGCTACACATCAGTGTAGTTTGTGTCATTTCGCTCCAGTCATTGTAGTTTGAGCCCTTTTGTCACACGGTCGATGCAGTTTGTGTCCCCTTTGCCCCACAGTCGTTGCAAATTGTGTCGCTTTGCTCCTCAGTCTGTGCAGTTTGTGTCACTTTGCTCTACATCGGTGTACTTTGTGTCACTTTGTTCCACAGTTGGTGCAGTTTGTGTCACTAGTCTCCATATCGATACAGTTTGTGTCAATTTGCTACACATCGGTGTAGTTTGTGTCACATTGCTCCAGTCATTGTAGTTTGAGCTCTTGGGTCACACGGTCGATGCAGTTTGTGACCCCTTTGCCACAGAGTCGTTGCAATTTGTGTCGCTTTGCTCCACAGTCGGTGCAGTTTGTGTCGCTTTGCTCCACAGTCGGTGCAGTTTGTGTCACTTTGTCCCACAGTCATTGCAGTTTGTGTCACTTTGCTCCATATCGATACAGTTTGTGTCAATTTGCTACACATCGGAAGTAGTTTGTGTCATTTTGCTCCATTTATTGTAGTTTGAGCCCTTTTGTCACACAGTCGATGCAGTTTGTGTCCCCTTTGCCCCACAGTCGTTGCGAATTGTGTCGCTTTGCTCCTCAGTCGGTGCATTTGTGTCACTTTGCTCCACATCGGTGTACTTTGTGTCAATTTGTCCCACAGTCGGTGCAGTTTGTGTCACTAGTCTCCATATCGATATAGTTTGTGTCAATTTGCTACACATCGGTGTAGTTTGTGTCACATTGCTCCAGTCATTGTAGTTTGAGCTCTTTTGTCGCACGGTTGATGCAGTTTGTGACCCCTTTGCCACAGAGTCGTTGCAATTTGTGACGCTTTGCTCCTCAGTCGGTGCAGTTTGTGTTGCTTTGCTCCTCAGTCGGTGCAGTTTGTGTCGCTTTGCTCCACAGTCGGTGCAGTTTGTGTCGCTTTGACCCACGGTCTCTGCAGACTGTGTCACTTTGCTCCATAGCCGGTGCAGTTTGTGTCGCTCTGCTCCACAATCGGTGCAGTTTGTATCCTTTTGTCCCACAGTTGGTGCAGTTTTTGTCACTTTGTCCCACAGTCATTGCAATTTGTGTCACTTTGCTCCACATCGGTGTACTTTGTGTCACTTTGTCCCACAGTTGTTGCAGTTTGTGTCACTATACTCCATGTCGATATAGTTTGTGTCAATTTGCTACACATCGGTGTAGTTTGTGTCACATTGCTCCAGTCATTGTATTTTGAGCCCTTTTGTCGCACGGTCGATGCAGTTTGTGTCCCCTTTGCCCCACAGTCATTGCAAATTGTGTCGCTTTGCTCCTCAGTCTGTGTGGTTTGTGTCACTGTGCCCTACACTCGTTGAAGTTTATGTCACTTTGCTCCACAGTCGTTCCAGATTGTGTCACTTTGTCCAACATTCAGTGCAGTTTGTGTCACTTTATTCCACAGACTGTGCAGTTTGTGTCACTTTGCTCCACAGTCGGTGCAGTTTGTGTCACTTTGCTCCACAGTCGGTGCAGTTTGTGTCGCTTTGGTTGACAATCGGTGCATCTTGTGACTTTTGCCCCCCAGTCAGTGCAGATTGTGTCCACTTTCTCTATAATCGGTGCAGTTTGTATTCACTCTCTTCTGCATCGCTGCAGTTTGTGTCACTTTAATCCACAGTCTGTGCAAATACTGTCACTTTGCTGCGCAGTCGTTTAAGTTTGTGTCACATTTCTCAACAGTCATTGCATTTTCTGCCTCTTTCCTCCACAGTCGGTGCACTTTGTGTCACTTTACTCCACAGTCATTGCTGTTTGTGTCACTTTACGCCACAGTCGGTGCAGTGTGTGTCGTTTTGCTCCACAGTCATTGCTGTTTGTGGCACTTTTCCCTATAATCGGTGCACTTTGTATCACTTACTTCCACACTGGGGAAATTTGTGTCACTTTATTCCACAGTTGTTGCAGTATGTGTCGCTTTGCACCACAGTTGTTGCAGATTGTTTAGCTTTGCTCCACAGTCGGTGCAGTTTGTGTCACTTTGCTCCACAGTCGGTGCAGTTTGTCTTGCTTTGGTCCACAGTCAGTGCAGTTTCTGTCGCTTTGCTGCACAGTCATTGCAGTTATTGTCACTTTGCTCCACAGTCGGTGCAGTTTGTGTTGCTTTGCTTGACAATCGGTGCATCTTGTGACTTTTGCCCCCCAGTCAGTGCAGATTGTGTCCACTTTCTCTATAATCGGTGCAGTTTGTATTCACTCTCTTCTGCATCGCTGCAGTTTGTGTCACTTTAATCCACAGTCTGTGCAAATACTGTCGCTTTGCTCCACAGTCGTTTAAGTTTGTGTCACATTTCTCAACAGTCATTGCATTTTGTGCCTCTTTCCTCCACAGTCGTTGCTGTTTGTGTCACTTTGCTCCACAGTCGGTGCAGTTTGTGTCACTTTACTCCACAGTCGGTGCAGTGTGTGTCGTTTTGCTCCACAGTCGGTGCAGTTTGTGTCACTTTGTCCCAGCGTCGGGGCAGTTTGTGTCACTTTGTCCCTCAGTCGGTGCGGTTCATGTCTCTTTGTCCCACATTCGGTGCAGTTTGTGTCACTTTGCCCCACAGTCGTTGAAGTTTGTGTCACTTTGCTCCACAGTCGTTGCTGATTGTGTCACTTTGTCCAACATTCAGTGCAGGTTGTGTCACTTTGTTCCACAGATGGCGCAGTTTGTGTCACTTTGCTCCATAGCCGGTGCAGTTTGTGTCACTCTGCTCCACAATCGGTGCAGTTTGTGTCCCTTTGTCCCACAGTCGGTGCAGTTTGTGTCACTTTGTCCCACAGTTGGTGCAGTTTTTGTCACTTTGTCCCACAGTCATTGCAATTTGTGTCACTTTGCTCCACATCGGTGTACTTTGTGTCACTTTTTTCCACAGTTGGTGCAGTTTGTGTCACTAGTCTCCATATCGATATAGTTTGTGTCAATTTGCTACACATCGGTGTAGTTTGTGTCACATTGCTCCAGTCATTGTATTTTGAGCCCTTTTGTCGCACGGTCGATGAAGTTTGTGTCCCCTTTGCCCCACAGTCATTGCAAATTGCGTCGCTTTGCTCCTCAGTCTGTGTGGTTTGTGTCACTGTGCCCTACACTCGTTGAAGTTTATGTCACTTTGCTCCACAGTCGTTCCAGATTGTGTCACTTTGTCCAACATTCAGTGCAGATTGTGTCACTTTATTCCACAGACTGTGCAGTTTGTGTCACTTTGCTCCACAGTTGGTGCAGTTTGTGTCGCTTTGCTCCACAGACTGTGCAGTTTGTCTTGCTTTGGTCCACAGTTGGTGCAGTTTCTGTCGCTTTGCTGCACAGTCATTGCAGTTGATGTCACTTTGCTCCACAGTCGGTGCAGTTTGTGTCCCCTTTGCCCCACAGTCATTGCAAATTGTGTCGCTTTGCTCCTCAGTCTGTGCAGTTTGTGTCACTTTGCTCCACATCGGTGTACTTTGTGTCACTTTGTTCCACAGTTGGTGCAGTTTGTGTCACTAGTCTCCATATCGATACAGTTTGTGTCAATTTGCTACACATCGGTGTAGTTTGTGTCACATTGCTCCAGTCATTGTAGTTTGAGCTCTTGGGTCGCACGGTCGATGCAGTTTGTGACCACTTTGCCACAGAGTCATTGCAATTTGTGTCGCTTTGCTCCACAGTGGGTGCAGTTTGTGTCACTTTGCTCCACAGTCGGTGCAGTTTGTGTCACTTTGTCCCACAGTCATTGCAGTTTGTGTCACTATGCTCCATATCGATACAGTTTGTGTCAATTTGCTACACATCGGTGTAGTTTGTGTCATTTTGCTCCAGTCATTGTAGTTTGAGCCCTTTTGTCGCACGGTCGATGCAGTTTGTGTCCCCTTTGCCCCACAGTCGTTGCAAATTGTGTCGCTTTGCTCCTCAGTCGGTGCATTTGTGTCACTTTGCTCCACATCGGTGTACTTTGTGTCAATTTGTCCCACAGTCGGTGCAGTTTGTGTCACTAGTCTCCATATCGATATAGTTTGTGTCAATTTGCTACACATCGGTGTAGTTTGTGTCACATTGCTCCAGTCATTGTAGTTTGAGCTCTTTTGTCGCACGGTCGATGCAGTTTGTGACCCCTTTGCCACAGAGTCGTTGCAATTTGTGTCGCTTTGCTCCTCAGTCGGTGCAGTTTGTGTCACTAGTCTCCATATCGATATAGTTTGTGTCAATTTGCTACACATCGGTGTAGTTTGTGTCACATTGCTCCAGTCATTGTAGTTTGAGCTCTTTTGTCGCACGGTCGATGCAGTTTGTGACCCCTTTGCCACAGAGTCGTTGCAATTTGGGTCGCTTTGCTCCTCAGTCGGTGCAGTTTGTGTCGCTTTGCTCCACCGTCGGTGCAGTTTGTGTCGCTTTGACCCACGGTCTCTGCAGACTGTGTCACTTTGCTCCATAGCCGGTGCAGTTTGTGTCGCTCTGCTCCACAATCGGTGCAGTTTGTATCCTTTTGTCCCACAGTTGGTGCAGTTTTTGTCACTTTGTCCCACAGTCATTGCAATTTGTGTCACTTTGCTCCACATCGGTGTACTTTGTGTCACTTTGTCCCACAGTTGTTGCAGTTTGTGTCACTATACTCCATGTCGATATAGTTTGTGTCAATTTGCTACACATCGGTGTAGTTTGTGTCACATTGCTCCAGTCATTGTATTTTGAGCCCTTTTGTCGCACGGTCGATGAAGTTTGTGTCCCCTTTGCCCCACAGTCATTGCAAATTGTGTCGCTTTGCTCCTCAGTCTGTGTGGTTTGTGTCACTGTGCCCTACACTCGTTGAAGTTTATGTCACTTTGCTCCACAGTCGTTCCAGATTGTGTCACTTTGTCCAACATTCAGTGCAGTTTGTGTCACTTTATTCCACAGACTGTGCAATTTGTGTCACTTTATTCCACAGACTGTGCAGTTTGTGTCACTTTGCTCCACACTGGGGAAATTTGTGTCACTTTATTCCACAGTTGTTGCAGTATGTGTCGCTTTGCACCACAGTTGTTGCAGATTGTTTAGCTTTGCTCCACAGTCGGTGCAGTTTGTGTCACTTTGCTCCACAGTCGGTGCAGTTTGTCTTGCTTTGGTCCACAGTCAGTGCAGTTTCTGTCGCTTTGCTGCACAGTCATTGCAGTTAATGTCACTTTGCTCCACAGTCGGTGCAGTTTGTGTTGCTTTGCTTGACAATCGGTGCATCTTGTGACTTTTGCCCCCCAGTCTGTGCAGATTGTGTCCACTTTCTCTATAATCGGTGCAGTTTGTATTCACTCTCTTCTGCATCGCTGCAGTTTGTGTCACTTTAATCCACAGTCTGTGCAAATACTGTCGCTTTGCTCCACAGTCGTTTAAGTTTGTGTCACATTTCTCAACAGTCATTGCATTTTGTGCCTCTTTCCTCCACAGTCGTTGCTGTTTGTGTCACTTTGCTCCACAGTCGGTGCAGTTTGTGTCACTTTACTCCACAGTCGGTGCAGTGTGTGTCGTTTTGCTCCACAGTCGGTGCAGTTTGTGTCACTTTGTCCCAGCGTCGGGGCAGTTTGTGTCACTTTGTCCCTCAGTCGGTGCAGTTCGTGTCTCTTTGTCCCACATTCGGTGCAGTTTGTGTCACTTTGCCCCACAGTCGTTGAAGTTTGTGTCACTTTGCTCCACAGTCGTTGCAGATTGTGTCACTTTGTCCAACATTCAGTGCAGTTTGTGACACTTTGTTCCACAGACGGCGCAGTTTGTGTCACTTTGCTCCATAGCCGGTGCAGTTTGTGTCACTCTGCTCCACAATCGGTGCAGTTTGTGTCCCTTTGTCCCACAGTCGGTGCAGTTTGTGTCACTTTGTCCCACAGTTGGTGCAGTTTTTGTCACTTTGTCCCACAGTCATTGCAATTTGTGTCACTTTGCTCCACATCGGTGTACTTTGTGTCACTTTGTCCCACAGTTGGTGCAGTTTGTGTCACTAGTCTCCATATCGATATAGTTTGTGTCAATTTGCTACACATCGGTGTAGTTTGTGTCACATTGCTCCAGTCATTGTATTTTGAGCCCTTTTGTCGCAGGGTCGATGAGGTTTGTGTCCCCTTTGCCCCACAGTCATTGCAAATTGTGTCGCTTTGCTCCTCAGTCTGTGTGGTTTGTGTCACTGTGCCCTACACTCGTTGAAGTTTATGTCACTTTGCTCCACAGTCGTTCCAGATTGTGTCACTTTGTCCAACATTCAGTGCAGTTTGTGTCACTTTATTCCACAGACTGTGCAGTTTGTGTCACTTTGCTCCACAGTTGGTGCAGTTTGTGTCACTTTGCTCCACAGACTGTGCAGTTTGTCTTGCTTTGGTCCACAGTTGGTGCAGTTTCTGTCGCTTTGCTGCACAGTCATTGCAGTTGATGTCACTTTGCTCCACAGTCGGTGCAGTTTGTGTCCCCTTTGCCCCACAGTCGTTGCAAATTGTGTCGCTTTGCTCCTCAGTCTGTGCAGTTTGTGTCACTTTGCTCCACATCGGTGTACTTTGTGTCACTTTGTTCCACAGTTGGTGCAGTTTGTGTCACTAGTCTCCATATCGATACAGTTTGTGTCAATTTGCTACACATCGGTGTAGTTTGTGTCACATTGCTCCAGTCATTGTAGTTTGAGCTCTTGGGTCGCACGGTCGATGCAGTTTGTGACCCCTTTGCCACAGAGTCGTTGCAATTTGTGTCGCTTTGCTCCACAGTCGGTGCAGTTTGTGTCGCTTTGCTCCACAGTCGGTGCAGTTTGTGTCACTTTGTCCCACAGTCATTGCAGTTTGTGTCACTTTGCTCCATATCGATACAGTTTGTGTCAATTTGCTACACATCGGTGTAGTTTGTGTCATTTTGCTCCATTTATTGTAGTTTGAGCCCTTTTGTCGCACGGTTGATGCAGTTTGTGTCCCCTTTGCCCCACAGTCGTTGCGAATTGTGTCGCTTTGCTCCTCAGTCGGTGCATTTGTGTCACTTTGCTCCACATCGGTGTACTTTGTGTCAATTTGTCCCACAGTCGGTGCAGTTTGTGTCACTAGTCTCCATATCGATATAGTTTGTGTCAATTTGCTACACATCAGTGTAGTTTGTGTCACATTGCTCCAGTCATTGTAGTTTGAGCTCTTTTGTCGCACGGTCGATGCAGTTTGTGACCCCTTTGCCACAGAGTCGTTGCAATTTGTGTCGCTTTGCTCCTCAGTCGGTGCAGTTTGTGTTGCTTTGCTCCTCAGTCGGTGCAGTTTGTGTCGCTTTGCTCCACAGTCGGTGCAGTTTGTGTCGCTTTGACCCACGGTCTCTGCAGACTGTGTCACTTTGCTCCATAGCCGGTGCAGTTTGTGTCGCTCTGCTCCACAATCGGTGCAGTTTGTATCCTTTTGTCCCACAGTTGGTGCAGTTTTTGTCACTTTGTCCCACAGTCATTGCAATTTGTGTCACTTTGCTCCACATCGGTGTACTTTGTGTCACTTTGTCCCATAGTTGTTGCAATTTGTGTCACTATACTCCATGTCGATATAGTTTGTGTCAATTTGCTACACATCGGTGTAGTTTGTGTCACATTGCTCCAGTCATTGTATTTTGAGCCCTTTTGTCGCACGGTCGATGAAGTTTGTGTCCCCTTTGCCCCACAGTCATTGCAAATTGTGTCGCTTTGCTCCTCAGTCTGTGTGGTTTGTGTCACTGTGCCCTACACTCGTTGAAGTTTATGTCACTTTGCTGCACAGTCGTTCCAGATTGTGTCACTTTGTCCAACATTCAGTGCAGTTTGTGTCACTTTATTCCACAGACTGTGCAGTTTGTGTCACTTTGCTCCACAGTCGGTGCAGTTTGTGTCACTTTGCTCCACAGTCAGTGCAGTTTGTCTTGCTTTGGTCCACAGTTGGTGCAGTTTCTGTCGCTTTGCTGCACAATCACTGCAGTTGATGTCACTTTGCTCCACAGTCGGTGCAGTTTGTGTCGCTTTGGTTGACAATCGGTGCATCTTGTGACTTTTGCCCCCCAGTCAGTGCAGATTGTGTCCACTTTCTCTATAATCGGTGCAGTTTGTATTCACTCTCTTCTGCATCGCTGCAGTTTGTGTCACTTTAATCCACAGTCTGTGCAAATACTGTCACTTTGCTGCGCAGTCGTTTAAGTTTGTGTCACATTTCTCAACAGTCATTGCATTTTCTGCCTCTTTCCTCCACAGTCGGTGCACTTTGTGTCACTTTACTCCACAGTCATTGCTGTTTGTGTCACTTTTCCCTATAATCGGTGCACTTTGTATCACTTACTTCCACACTGGGGAAATTTGTGTCACTTTATTCCACAGTTGTTGCAGTATGTGTCGCTTTGCACCACAGTTGTTGCAGATTGTTTAGCTTTGCTCCACAGTCGGTGCAGTTTGTGTCACTTTGCTCCACAGTCAATGCAGTTTGTAGCACTTTTCCCTATAATCGGTGCACTTTGTATCACTTACTTCCACACTGGGGAAATTTGTGTCACTTTATTCCACAGTTGTTGCAGTATGTGTCGCTTTGCACCACAGTTGTTGCAGATTGTTTAGCTTTGCTCCACAGTCGGTGCAGTTTGTGTCACTTTGCTCCACAGTCGGTGCAGTTTGTGTCACTTTGCTCCACAGTCGGTGCAGTTTGTCTTGCTTTGGTCCACAGTCAGTGCAGTTTCTGTCGCTTTGCTGCACAGTCATTGCAGTTAATGTCACTTTGCTCCACAGTCGGTGCAGTTTGTGTTGCTTTGCTTGACAATCGGTGCATCTTGTGACTTTTGCCCCCCAGTCAGTGCAGAGTGTGTCCACTTTCTCTATAATCGGTGCAGTTTGTATTCACTCTCTTCTGCATCGCTGCAGTTTGTGTCACTTTAATCCACAGTCTGTGCAAATATTGTCGCTTTGCTCCACAGTCGTTTAAGTTTGTGTCACATTTCTCAACAGTCATTGCATTTTGTGCCTCTTTCCTCCACAGTCGTTGCTGTTTGTGTCACTTTGCTCCACAGTCGGTGCAGTTTGTGTCACTTTACTCCACAGTCGGTGCAGTGTGTGTCGTTTTGCTCCACAGTCGGTGCAGTTTGTGTCACTTTGTCCCAGCGTCGGGGCAGTTTGTGTCACTTTGTCCCTCAGTCGGTGCAGTTCATGTCTCTTTGTCCCACATTCGGTGCAGTTTGTGTCACTTTGCCCCACAGTTGTTGAAGTTTGTGTCACTTTGCTCCACAGTCGTTGCAGATTGTGTCACTTTGTCCAACATTCAGTGCAGTTTGTGTCACTTTGTTCCACAGACGGCGCAGTTTGTGTCACTTTGCTCCATAGCCGGTGCAGTTTGTGTCACTCTGCTCCACAATCGGTGCAGTTTGTGTCCCTTTGTCCCACAGTCGGTGCAGTTTGTGTCACTTTGTCCCACAGTTGGTGCAGTTTTTGTCACTTTGTCCCACAGTCATTGCAATTTGTGTCACTTTAATCCACATCGGTGTACTTTGTGTCACTTTGCTCCACAGTCGGTGTAGTTTGTGTCACTTTACTCCACAGTCGGTGCAGTGTGTCGTTTTGCTCCACAGTCGGTGCAGTTTGTGTCACTTTGTCCCAGCGTCGGGGCAGTTTGTGTCACTTTGTCCCTCAGTCGGTGCAGTTCATGTCTCTTTGTCCCACATTCGGTGCAGTTTGTGTCACTTTGCCCCACAGTCGTTGAAGTTTGTGTCACTTTGCTCCACAGTCGTTGCAGATTGTGTCACTTTTTCCAACATTCAGTGCAGTTTGTGTCACTTTGTTCCACAGACTGTGCAGTTTGTGTCACTTTGCTCCATAGCCGGTGCAGTTTGTGTCTCTCTGCTCCACAATCGGTGCAGTTTGTGTCCCTTTGTCCCACAGTCGGTGCAGTTTGTGTCACTTTGTCCCACAGTTGGTGCAGTTTTTGTCACTTTGTCCCACAGTCATTGCAATTTGTGTCACTTTGCTCCACATCGGTGTACTTTGTGTCACTTTTTTCCACAGTTGGTGCAGTTTGTGTCACTAGTCTCCATATCGATATAGTTTGTGTCAATTTGCTACACATCGGTGTAGTTTGTGTCACATTGCTCCAGTCATTGTATTTTGAGCCCTTTTGTCGCACGGTCGATGAAGTTTGTGTCCCCTTTGCCCCACAGTCATTGCAAATTGTGTCGCTTTGCTCCTCAGTCTGTGTGGTTTGTGTCACTGCGCCCTACACTCGTTGAAGTTTATGTCACTTTGCTCCACAGTCATTGCATTTTGTGCCTCTTTCCTCCACAGTCGTTGCTGTTTGTGTCACTTTGCTCCACAGTCGGTGCAGTTTGTGTCACTTTACTCCACAGTCGGTGCAGTGTGTGTCGTTTTGCTCCACAGTCGGTGCAGTTTCTGTCACTTTGTCCCAGCGTCGGGGCAGTTTGTGTCACTTTGTCCCTCAGTCGGTGCAGTTCATGTCTCTTTGTCCCACATTCGGTGCAGTTTGTATCACTTTGCCCCACAGTTGTTGAAGTTTGTGTCACTTTGCTCCACAGTCGTTGCAGATTGTGTCACTTTGTCCAACATTCAGTGCAGTTTGTGTCACTTTGTTCCACAGACGGCGCAGTTTGTGTCACTTTGCTCCATAGCCGGTGCAGTTTGTGTCACTCTGCTCCACAATCGGTGCAGTTTGTGTCCCTTTGTCCCACAGTCGGTGCAGTTTGTGTCACTTTGTCCCACAGTTGGTGCAGTTTTTGTCACTTTGTCCCACAGTCATTGCAATTTGTGTCACTTTGCTCCACATCGGTGTACTTTGTGTCACTTTGTCCCACAGTTGGTGCAGTTTGTGTCACTAGTCTCCATATCGATATAGTTTGTGTCAATTTGCTACACATCGGTGTAGTTTGTGTCACATTGCTCCAGTCATTGTATTTTGAGCCCTTTTGTCGCACGGTCGATGAAGTTTGTGTCCCCTTTGCCCCACAGTCATTGCAAATTGTGTCGCTTTGCTCCTCAGTCTGTGTGGTTTGTGTCACTGTGCCCTACACTCGTTGAAGTTTATGTCACTTTGCTCCACAGTCATTGCATTTTGTGCCTCTTTCCTCCACAGTCGTTGCTGTTTGTGTCACTTTGCTCCACAGTTGGTGCAGTTTGTGTCACTTTACTCCACAGTCGGTGCAGTGTGTGTCATTTTGCTCCACAGTCGGTGCAGTTTGTGTCGCTTTGCTCCACCGTCGGTGCAGTTTGTGTCGCTTTGACCCACGGTCTCTGCAGACTGTGTCACTTTGCTCCATAGCCGGTGCAGTTTGTGTCGCTCTGCTCCACAATCGGTGCAGTTTGTATCCTTTTGTCCCACAGTTGGTGCAGTTTTTGTCACTTTGTCCCACAGTCATTGCAATTTGTGTCACTTTGCTCCACATCGGTGTACTTTGTGTCACTTTGTCCCACAGTTGTTGCAGTTTGTGTCACTATACTCCATGTCGATATAGTTTGTGTCAATTTGCTACACATCGGTGTAGTTTGTGTCACATTGCTCCAGTCATTGTATTTTGAGCCCTTTTGTCGCACGGTCGATGCAGTTTGTGTCCCCTTTGCCCCACAGTCATTGCAAATTGTGTCGCTTTGCTCCTCAGTCGGTGCAGTTTGTGTCGCTTTGTTCCACAGATGGTGCGGTTTGTGTCACTGTGCCCTACACTTGTTGAAGTTTATGTCACTTTGCTTCACAGTCGTTCCAGATTGTGTCACTTTGTCCAACATTCAGTGCAGTTTGTGTCACTTTGCTCCACATTCGGTGCAGTTTGTGTCACTTTATTCCACAGACTGTGCAGTTTGTGTCTTGCTTTGCTCCACATTCGGTGCAGTTTGTGTCACTTTATTCCACAGACTGTGCAGTTTGTGTCACTTTGCTCCACATTCAGTGCAGTTTGTGCCCCTTTGCTCCACAGTCATTGCAGTTTCTGTCACTTTGCTCCACAGTCGGAGCCCTTTCTGTCACATTGTCCCACAGTCGTTGCAGTTTGTTTCAATTTTTCCTACACTCAGTGCAGTTTGTGTCACTTTGCTCCAAAGACAGAGCAGTTTGTGTCACTTTGCTCCACAGTCAATGCAGTATGTGTCACTTTGCTCCACATTCGGTGCAGTTTGTGGCGCTTTAGTCCACGATCGATGCAGTTTTTGTCACTCTGCCCCACAGTCGGTGCTGTTTGTGTCATTTTGTCCCAAAGTCGGTGCATTTTCTGTCACTTTGTCCCACAGTTAGAGCAGTTTGTGTTACTTTGCTCCAGTCATTGCAGTTTGTGTCCTTTTGTTACACAGTCGATGCAGTTTGTGTCACTTTGTCCCACAGTCGGTGCAGTTTGTATCACTTTCTTCCGCATCAGTGCAG
Organism: Isurus oxyrinchus; assembly: GCA_026770705.1. Classification (NCBI taxonomy): domain Eukaryota; kingdom Metazoa; phylum Chordata; class Chondrichthyes; order Lamniformes; family Lamnidae; genus Isurus; species Isurus oxyrinchus. The sequence goes on from JANJGN010000025.1 coordinate 30,633,798, forward strand.
TTTGTGTCACTTTGTCCCACAGTCGGTGCATTTTGTGTCAATTTGCTCCACAGTTGGTGCAGTTTGTGCCACGTTGTCCAACATTCAGTGCAGTTTGTGTCGCTTTGATCCACATCGATACAGTTTGTGTCAATTTGTCCCACAGTCGGTGCAGTTTGTGTCACTTTGCTCCACTCATTGTTGTTTGGGTCCTTTTTTCGCACATTCGAAGCAGTTTGTGGCCACTTTGCTCCACAGTTGTTGCAGTTTGTGTCACTTTGTCCAACATCCATTGCAGTTTGTGTCACTTTATTCCACAGACTGTGCAGTTTGTGTCACTTTGCTCCACAGGCGGTGCAGTTTGTGTCACTTTGCTCGACAGTCGGTGCAGTTTGTGTCACTTTGTTCCACAGTCTGAGCAGTTTGTGTCACTTTGTCCAACAGTCATTGCAGTTTGTGTCAATTTGTCTTACACTCGGTGCAGTTTGTGTCACTTTGCTCCACAGTCCGAGCAGTTTGTGTCGCTTGGCTCCACAGTAGGTGCAGTTTGTGTCACTTTGCTCCACAGTCATGTAGTTTGTGTCAATTTTGTCGCACAGTCGGTGCAGTTTGTGTCACTTTGCTCCATAGTCGGTGCAGTTTTTGTCATTTTGTCCCACAGTCGGTGAAGTTTGTGTCACTATGTCCCACAGTTAGTTCAGTTTGTGTCACTTTGCTCCAGTCATTGCAGTTTGTGTCCTTTTGTCACACAGTCTCATATTTGGTTCAGTTTGTGTCAATGTGCTCCACATCAGTTCAATTTGTGTCACATTCTCCCACAGTTGGTGCAGTTTGTCTCCACTTTGTCTCACAGTCAGTGCAGTATGTGTCACTTTGCCCCGCAGTCAGTGCTGTTTGTGTCAATTGGTCCCACAGTCGATGCAGTTTGTGTCATTTTGCTCAACAGTCGGAGCAGTTTGTGTCACTTTGTCCCACAGTCGGTGCAGTTTGTGCCGCTTTGCTGCACATGTCGGTTCAGTTTGAGTCATGTTGTTCCAAATTTGGTGCAGTTTGTGTCACTTTGCTCCACATTGGTGCAGTTTGTGTCACTTTGCTCCAGTCATTGTAGTTTGTGTCCTTTTGTCGCACAGTCGATGCAGTTTGTGTCACTTTGTCCCCCAGTCGGTGCAGTTTGTGTCCACTTTGTCGCACAGTCGGTGCATTTTGTGTCACTTTATTGCACATGTCAGTTCTGTTTGTGTCATGTTGTTCCACAGTTGGTGCAGTTTGTGTCTCTTTGTCCCACAGTTGGTGCAGTTTGTGTCACTTTGCTTTAGTCATTATAGTTCGTGTCCTTTTGTCGCACAGTCGATGCATTTTGTATCAATTTGTCCAAAATTCTTTACTGATTGTGTCAATTTGCTCCACAGTTATTGCCGTTTCTGTCACTTTGCTCCACAGTCATTGAATCTTGTGCCATTTTCCTCCAGTCATTGTAGCTTGTGTCCTTTTGTCGCACAGTCGATGCAGTTTGTGGCCACTTTGCCCCACAGTTGTTGCAGTTTGTGTCACTTTGTCCAACATCCATTGCAGTTTGTGTCACTTTATTCCACAGACTGTGCAGTTTGTGTCACATTGCTCCACAGTCGGTGCAGTTTGTGTCACTTTGCTCGACAGTCGGTGCAGTTTGTGTCACTTTGTTCCACAGTCTGAGCAGTTTGTGTCACTTTGTCCAACAGTCATTGCAGTTTGTGTCAATTTGTCTTACACTCGGTGCAGTTTGTGTCACTTTGCTCCACAGTCTGAGCAGTTTGTGTCGCTCGGCTCCACAGTAGGTGCAGTTTGTGTCACTTTGCTCCACAGTCGATGTAGTTTGTGTCAATTTTGTCGCACAGTCGGTGCAGTTTGTGTCGCTTTGCTCCATAGTCGGTGCAGTTTTTGTCATTTTGTCCCACAGTCGGTGCAGTTTGTGTCACTATGTCCCACAGTTAGTTCAGTTTGTGTCACTTTGCTCCAGTCTTTGTAGTTTGTGTCCTTTTGTCACACAGTCTCATATTTGGTTCAGTTTGTGTCAATGTGCTCCACATCAGTTCAATTTGTGTCACATTCTCCCACAGTTGGTGCAGTTTGTCTCCACTTTGTCTCACAGTCAGTGCAGTATGTGTCACTTTGCCCCGCAGTCAGTGCTGTTTGTGTCAATTGGTCCCACAGTCGATGCAGTTTGTGTCATTTTGCTCAACAGTCGGAGCAGTTTGTGTCACTTTGTCCCACAGTCGGTGCAGTTTGTGCCGCTTTGCTGCACATGTCGGTTCAGTTTGTGTCATGTTGTTCCAAATTTGGTGCAGTTTGTGTCACTTTGCTCCACATTGGTGCAGTTTGTGTCACTTTGCTCCAGTCATTGTAGTTTGTGTCCTTTTGTCGCACAGTCGATGCAGTTTCTGTCACTTTGTCCCCCAGTCAGTGCAGTTTGTGTCACTTTGTCCCCCAGTCGGTGCAGTTTGTGTCCACTTTGTCGCACAGTCGGTGCATTTTGTGTCACTTTATTGCACATGTCAGTTCTGTTTGTGTCATGTTGTTCCACAGTTGGTGCAGTTTGTGTCTCTTTGTCCCACAGTTGGTGCAGTTCGTGTCACTTTGCTTTAGTCATTATAGTTCGTGTCCTTTTGTCGCACAGTCGATGCATTTTGTATCAATTTGTCCAAAATTCTTTACTGATTGTGTCAATTTGCTCCACAGTTATTGCCGTTTCTGTCACTTTGCTCCACAGTCATTGAATCTTGTGCCATTTTCCTCCAGTCATTGTAGCTTGTGTCCTTTTGTCGCACAGTCGATGCAGTTTGTGTCCACTTTGCCCCACAGTCGTTGCAGTTTGTGTCATTTTGCTCCACATTTGGTACAGTTTGTGCCACTTTGTCCAACATGCAGTGCAATTTGAGCCAGTTTGTTCCACAGATTGTGCAGTTTTTGTCACTTTGTGGCACAGTCGATGCAGTTTGTGTCAATTTGTCCCAATTCGTTGCAGTTGTGTCTCTTTACTCCACAATCGGTGCAGTTTGTGTCATTTGTCCCACATTTGGTTCAGTTTGTGTCAATTTGCACAACATTGCTTCAGTTTGTGTCACTTTCTCCCACAGTTAGTGCAGATTGTGTCACTTTGTCCCAAAGTCGGTGCAGATTGTGTCACTTTGCCCCACAGTTAGTGCAGTTTGTGTCACTTTGCTCCACCTTTGGTGCAGTTTGTGTAACTTAGTTCCACATCAGTGCAGTCTGTTTCACTTTGCCCCATAGTCAGTGCTGTTTGTGTCACTTTGTCCCACAGTCGTTGCAATTTGTGTCGCTTTGCTCCACAGTTGTTGCAATTTCTGTCCGTTTGTCCCACAGTTGGTGCAGTTTGTGTCACTTTATCCCACAGTAGCTGCAGTTTGTTTCACTTTGTTCCACAAACGGTCCAGTTTGTCTCGCTTTGGGCGACATTCGGTGTAGTTTGTGTCGCTTTGCTCTGCCGTCATCGCATTTTGTGTCAACTTGCTCCACAGTCAGAGCAGATTGTGACCACTTTGCTCCACAGTGGGTGTAATTTGTGTGTCTTGGCTCAACAGTCAGTGCAGTTTATGTCGCTTTGCTCCACAATCGGTGCAGTTTGTGTCACTTTGTCCCACAGTCGGTGCAGCTTGTGTCACTTTCACCCACAGTCAGTGAAGTTTGTGTCACTTTATCCAACAGTTGGTTCAATTTATGTCACTTTCACCCACAGTTGGTGTAGTTTGTGTCACTTTGTCCCACATTCAGTGCAGTTTGTGTCACTTTGCTCCACAGTCGGTGCAGTTTGTGTCTCTTTGTCCCACATTCAGTGCAGTTTGTGTCACTTTGCTCCACAGTCGGTGCAGTTTGTGTCTCTTTGTCCCTCAGTTGGTGCAGTTTGTGTCACTTTGTCCCACATTCGTTGCTGATTGTGTCAATTTGCTCCACAGTCATTGCCATTTCTGTCACTTTGCTCCACAGTCATTGAATCTTGTGCCACTTTCCTCCAGTTATTGTAGCTTGTGTCCTTTTGTCGCACAGTCGATGCAGTTTATGTCCATTTTACCTCACAGTCGATGCAGTTTATGTCCACTTTGCCCCACAGTCATTGCAGTTTGTGTCATTTTGCTCCACATTTAATACAGTTTGTGTCACTTTGTCCAACATGCAGTGCAGTTTGAGGCAGTATGTTCCACAGATTGTGCAGTTTGTGTCACTTTGTCGCACAGTCAATACATTTTGTGTCAATTTGTCCCAATTCGTTGCAGTTGTGTCACTTTACTCCACAATCAGTGCTGTTTGTGTCATTTTGTCCCTCAGTCGGTGCAGTTTGTGTCATTTGTCCCACATTTGGTTCAGTTTGTTTCAATTTGCACAACATCGCTTCAGTTTGTGTCTCTTTCTCCCACAGTTAGTGCAGTTTGTGTCACTTAGCTCCAGTCATTTTAGTTTTTGTCATCTTGTCACACAGTCGATGCAGTTTGTGTCACTTTGCTCCACATCGGTGCAGTTTGTGTCACTTTGCTCCACATTGGTACAGATTGTGTCACTTTGTCCCACAGTCGGTGTAGTTTGTGTCATTTTGCTCCACATCAGTACATTTCGTGTATCTTTGTCCCACAGTTGGTGCTGTTTGTGTCACTTTGTTCCACTCGTTGTAGTTTGTCTCCCTTTGTTGCGCAGTCGATGCAGTTTGTGACACTTTGTCCAACATTCAGTGCAGTTTGTGTCAATTTCCTCCACAGTCAGAGCAGTTTGTGTCACTTTGCTCCACAGTTGGTGCAGTTTGTGTCATTTGCTCCACCGACTGTGCAATTTGAGTTAGTTTGCTCCAGAGTCGGAGCAATTTGTGTCACTTTTCTCCACAATTGGTGCATTTTGTGTTATTTTGTCCCACAGTCGGTGCAGATTGTGTCACTTTGTCACACATTTGGTTCAGTTTGTTTCAATGTGCTCCACATCGGTTCAGTTTGTGTCACTCTCTCCCACAGTTGGTGCAGTTTGTCTCCACTTTGTCCAACAGTTGGTGCAGTTTGTGTCACTTTGCCCCACAGTCAGTGCAGTTTGTGTCACTTTGCCGAACAGTCGGTGCTGTTTGTGTCACTTTGTCCCACAGTCGGTGCAGTTTGCGTCACTCTGTCCCACAGTTAGTGCAGTTTGTGTCACTTTGCTCCAGTCGGTGTAGTTTGTGTCACTTTGTCACACAGTCAATGCAGTTTGTGTCACTTTGCTCCACGGTTGTTGCAATTTCTGTCCGTTTGTCCCACAGTTGGTGCAGTTTGTGTCTCTTTATCCCACAGTAGCTGCATTTTGTTTCGCTTTGCTCCACATCGGTGCAGTTTGTGTCCACTTTGTCCCACCGTCGGTGCATTTTGTGTCGCTTTGCTCCACATGTCGGTTCAGTTTGTGTCATGTTGTTCCACAGTTGGTGCAGTTTGTGTCTCTTTGCTCCACATCAGTGCAGTTTGTGTCACTTTGCTCCAGTCAATGTAGTTTGTGTCCTTTTGTCGCACAGACGATGCAGTTTGTATCCACTTTGCCCCACAGTCGTTGCATTCTGTGTCAGTTTGCTGTACAGTCAGTGCAGTTTGTGTCTCTTTGTCCCACAGTTGCTGCAGTTCGTGTCAATTTGCTCCAGTCGTTATAGTTCAGGTCCTTTTGTCACACAGTCGATGCATTTTGTTTCACTTTGTCCCACAGTCAGCGCAGATTGTGTCACTTTGTCCCACGTTCGTTGCTGATTGTGTCAATTTGCTCCACAGTCATTGCAGTTTCTGTTACTTTGCTCCACAGTCGGTGAATCTTGTGTCTCTGTGCTCCACAGTCGGTGCAGTTTGTGTTCTTTTACTCCACAATCAGTGCAGTTTGTGTCTTTTTCTCCCACAGTCAGTGCAGTTTGTGTCACTTTGTCCCACATTTCGTTCAGTTTGTGTCAATGTGCTCCACATCGTTTCAGTTTGTGTCACTTTCTCCCACAGTTGGTGCAGTTTGTCTCCACTTTGCCCCACAGTCGGTGCTGTTTGTGTCACTTTGCCCCACCGTCAGTGCAGTTTGTGTCAATTTGTCCCACAGTTAATGTAGTTTGTGTCACTCTGCTCCAGTCATTGCAGTTTGTGTCGCTTTGTTCACAGTTGTTGCAATTTCTGTCGGTTTGTCCCACAGTTGGTGCAGTTCATTCACTTTATCGCAGTCGGTGCAGTTTGTGTCGCTTTGCTCCAGTCGGTGTAGTTTGTGTCACTTTGTCACACAGTCATTGCAGTTTGTGTCACTTTGCTCCACAGTTGTTGCAATTTCTGTCCGTTTGTCCCACAGTTGGTGCAGTTTGTGTCACTTTATCCCGCAGTAGCTGCATTTTGTTTCACTTTGCTCCACAGTCGGTGCAGTTTGTGTCACTTTGCTGCAGTCCTTGTAGTTTTGTCACTTTGTCGCACAGTCGATGCATTTTGTTTCATTTTGTCCCACAGTCAGTGCAGATTGTGTCACTTTGCTCCACAGTCATTGCAGTTTCTGTCACTTTGTCCCACATTCGTTGCTGATTGTGTCAATTTGCTCCACAATCGGTGCAGTTTGTGTCACTTTGTCCCACATTTGGTTCAGTTTGTGTCAAAGTGCTCCACATCGTTTCAGTTTGTGTCCCACAGACGTTGCGATTTGTGTCACTTTGCTCCAAATCGGTACAGTTTGTGTCACTGTGCTCCACATGTCGGTGCAGTTTGTGTCACTTTGTCCAACAGTCGTTGCAGTTGTGTCACTTCATTCCAGTAGGTGCAGTGTGTGTCACTTTGTCCCACAGTTAGTGCAGTTTGTGTCACTTTGCTCCAGTCATTGTAGTTTGTGTCCTTTTGTCACGCAGTCGAAGCAGTTTGTTTCACATTGCTCCACAGTCGTTGCAATTTGTGTCCGTTTGTCCCACATTTAGTGCAGTTTGTGTCACTTTGTCCTCATAGTCGATGCAGTTTGTGTCACTTTGCTCCAGTTGGTGCAGTTTGTGTTACTTTGTCCCACAGTAGGTGCAGTTTGTGTCACTTTGTCCCACAGTCGATGCAGTTTGTGATACTTTGCTCCACATCGGTACAGTTTGTGTCACTTTGTCCCACAGTTGGTTCAGTTTCTGTCAATTTCACCCACAGTCGGTGCAGTTGTGTCACTTCATTCCAGTAGGTGTTGTTTGTGTCTCTTTGTCCCACAGCTGGTGCAGTTTGTGTCACTTTGCTCCAGTCGTTATAGTTCGTGTCCTTTTCTCGCACAGTGGATGCATTTTGTTTCACTTTATCCCACAGTCATTGCAGTTTCTGTCACTTTGTCCCACATTCGTTGCTGATTGTGTCAATTTGCTCCGCAATTGGTGCAGTTTGTGTCACTTTGTCCCACATTTGGTTCAGTTTGCGTCAAAGTGCTCCACATCATTTCAGTTTGTGTCCCACAGATGTTGCGATTTGTGTCACTTTGCTCCAAATTTGTACAGTTTGTGTCACTTTGTCCCACAGTCAGTGCAGTTTGTGTCACTTTGCTCCACAGTCATTGCTGTTTGTGTCGCTTTGCTCCACATTGATACAGTCTGTGACACATTGTCCAACAGTCAGTGCAGTTTGTGGCACTTTGTTCCACAAATTGTGCAGTTTGTATTACTTTGCTCCACATCAAAGCAGTTTGTGACACTTTGTCCCACAGTCGGTGCAGTTTGTGTTACTTTGCCCCACATCAGTGCAGTTTGTGTCACTTTGCCCCACAGTCGGTGCAGCTTGTGACACTTTGTCCCACTGTCGGTGCTGTTTGTGTCTCTTTGTCCCACAGTTGGTGTGCTTTGTGTCACTTAGCTCCAGTCATTGTAGTTTGTGTCCTTTTGTCACACAGTCGGTGCATTTTGTTTCACTTTGTCCCAAAGTCAGTGCAGATTATATCACTTTGCTCCACAGTCGTTGCAGTTTGTGTCACTTTGTCCCACATTCATTGCTGATTGCATCAATGTGCTCCACAGTTGCTGCAGTTTGTGCCGCTTTGCTCCACAGTCGGTGCTGTTTGTGTCACTTTGCTCCACAGTTGGTGCAGTTTGTGTCACTTTGTCCAACAGTCGGTGCAGCTTGTGGCACTTTGTTCTACAGATTGTGCAGTTTGTGGCACTTTGCTCCAAACCAGTACATTTGTGTCACTTTGTCCCACAGTCGGTGCAGTTTGTGTCACTTTGCTCCACATCGGTACAGTTTGTGGCACTTTGTCCCACAGTCGGTGCAGTTTGTTTCACTTTGTTAGTGTCGGTGCTGTTTTTGTTTCTTTGACCCTAAGTCGGTGCAGTTTGTGTCACTTTGTCCCACATTTAGTGCAGTTTGTGTCACTTTGTCCTCATAGTCGATGCAGTTTGTGTCACTTTGCTCCAGTTGGTGCAGTTTGTGTCACTTTGCTCCACAGTCGGTGCAGTTTGTGTCAATTTACTCCACAGTCGGTGCAGTGTGTCGTTTTGCTCCACAGTCTGTGTGGTTTGTGTCACTTTGTCCCAGCATCGGGGCAGTTTGTGTCACTTTGTCCCTCAGTCGGTGCAGTTCATGTCTCTTTGTCCCACATTCGGTGCAGTTTGTGTCACTTTGCCCCACAGTCATTGAAGTTTGTGTCACTTTGCTCCACAGTCGTTGCTGATTGTGTCACTTTGTCCAACATTCAGTGCAGTTTGTGTCACTTTGTTCCACAGACGGTGCAGTTTGTGTCACTTTGCTCCATAGCCGGTGCAGTTTGTGTCACTCTGCTCCACAATCGGTGCAGTTTGTGTCCCTTTGTCCCACAGTCGGTGCAGTTTTTGTCACTTTGTCCCACAGTTGGTGCAGTTTTTGTCACTTTGTCCCACAGTCATTGCAATTTGTGTCACTTTGCTCCACATCGGTGTACTTTGTGTCACTTTGTCCCACAGTTGGTGCAGTTTGTGTCACTAGTCTCCATATCGATATAGTTTGTGTCAATTTGCTACACATCGGTGTAGTTTGTGTCACATTGCTCCAGTCATTGTATTTTGAGCCCTTTTGTCGCACGGTCGATGAAGTTTGTGTCCCCTTTGCCCCACAGTCATTGCAAATTGTGTCGCTTTGCTCCTCAGTCTGTGTGGTTTGTGTCACTGTGCCCTACACTCGTTGAAGTTTATGTCACTTTGCTCCACAGTCATTGCATTTTGTGCCTCTTTCCTCCACAGTCGTTGCTGTTTGTGTCACTTTGCTCCACAGTCGGTGCAGTTTGTGTCACTTTACTCCACAGTCAGTGCAGTGTGTGTCGTTTTGCTCCACAGTCGGTGCAGTTTGTGTCACTTTGTCCCAGCATCGGGGCAGTTTGTGTCACTTTGTCCCTCAGTCGGTGCAGTTCATGTCTCTTTGTCCCACATTCGGTGCAGTTTGTATCACTTTGCCCCACAGTTGTTGAAGTTTGTGTCACTTTGCTCCACAGTCGTTGCTGATTGTGTCACTTTGTCCAACATTCAGTGCAGTTTGTGTCACTTTATTCCACAGACTGTGCAGTTTGTGTCACTTTGCTCCATAGCCGGTGCAGTTTGTGTCACTCTGCTCCACAATCGGTGCAGTTTGTGTCCCTTTGTCCCACAGTCGGTGCAGTTTTTGTCACTTTGTCCCACAGTTGGTGCAGTTTTTGTCACTTTGTCCCACAGTCATTGCAATTTGTGTCACTTTGCTCCACATCGGTGTACTTTGTGTCACTTTGTCCCACAGTTGGTGCAGTTTGTGTCACTAGTCTCCATATCGATATAGTTTGTGTCAATTTGCTACACATCGGTGTAGTTTGTGTCACATTGCTCCAGTCATTGTATTTTGAGCCCTTTTGTCGCACGGTCGATGAAGTTTGTGTCCCCTTTGCCCCACAGTCATTGCAAATTGTGTCGCTTTGCTCCTCAGTCTGTGTGGTTTGTGTCACTGTGCCCTACACTCGTTGAAGTTTATGTCACTTTGCTCCACAGTCATTGCATTTTGTGCCTCTTTCCTCCACAGTCGTTGCTGTTTGTGTCACTTTGCTCCACAGTCGGTGCAGTTTGTGTCACTTTACTCCACAGTCGGTGCAGTGTGTGTCGTTTTGCTCCACAGTCGGTGCAGTTTGTGTCACTTTGTCCCAGCGTCGGGGCAGTTTGTGTCACTTTGTCCCTCAGTCGGTGCAGTTCATGTCTCTTTGTCCCACATTCGGTGCAGTTTGTATCACTTTGCCCCACAGTTGTTGAAGTTTGTGTCACTTTGCTCCACAGTCGTTGCAGATTGTGTCACTTTGTCCAACATTCAGTGCAGTTTGTGTCACTTTGTTCCACAGACGGCGCAGTTTGTGTCACTTTGCTCCATAGCCGGTGCAGTTTGTGTCACTCTGCTCCACAATCGGTGCAGTTTGTGTCCCTTTGTCCCACAGTCGGTGCAGTTTGTGTCACTTTGCCCCACAGTCGTTGAAGTTTGTGTCACTTTGCCCCACAGTCGTTGAAGTTTGTGTCCCCTTTGCCCCACAGTCGTTGCGAATTGTGTCGCTTTGCTCCTCAGTCGGTGCATTTGTGTCACTTTGCTCCACATCGGTGTACTTTGTGTCAATTTGTCCCACAGTCGGTGCAGTTTGTGTCACTAGTCTCCATATCGATATAGTTTGTGTCAATTTGCTACACATCGGTGTAGTTTGTGTCACATTGCTCCAGTCATTGTAGTTTGAGCTCTTTTGTCGCACGGTTGATGCAGTTTGTGACCCCTTTGCCACAGAGTCGTTGCAATTTGTGTCGCTTTGCTCCTCAGTCGGTGCAGTTTGTGTTTCTTTGCTCCTCAGTCGGTGCAGTTTGTGTCGCTTTGCTCCTCAGTCGGTGCAGTTTGTGTCGCTTTGACCCACGGTCTCTGCAGACTGTGTCACTTTGCTCCATAGCCGGTGCAGTTTGTGTCGCTCTGCTCCACAATCGGTGCAGTTTGTATCCTTTTGTCCCACAGTTGGTGCAGTTTTTGTCACTTTGTCCCACAGTCATTGCAATTTGTGTCACTTTGCTCCACATCGGTGTACTTTGTGTCACTTTGTCCCACAGTTGTTGCAGTTTGTGTCACTATACTCCATGTCGATATAGTTTGTGTCAATTTGCTACACATCGGTGTAGTTTGTGTCACATTGCTCCAGTCATTGTATTTTGAGCCCTTTTGTCGCACTGTCGATGAAGTTTGTGTCCCCTTTGCCCCACAGTCATTGCAAATTGTGTCGCTTTGCTCCTCAGTCTGTGTGGTTTGTGTCACTGTGCCCTACACTCGTTGAAGTTTATGTCACTTTGCTCCACAGTCGTTCCAGATTGTGTCACTTTGTCCAACATTCAGTGCAGTTTGTGTCACTTTATTCCACAGACTGTGCAGTTTGTGTCACTTTGCTCCACAGTTGGTGCAGTTTGTGTCACTTTGCTCCACAGTCGGTGCAGTTTGTCTTGCTTTGGTCCACAGTTGGTGCAGTTTCTGTCGCTTTGCTGCACAATCATTGCAGTTGATGTCACTTTGCTCCACAGTCGGTGCAGTTTGTGTTGCTTTGCTTGACAATCGGTGCATCTTGTGACTTTTGCCCCCCAGTCAGTGCAGATTGTGTCCACTTTCTCTATAATCGGTGCAGTTTGTATTCACTCTCTTCTGCATCGCTGCAGTTTGTGTCACTTTAATCCACAGTCTGTGCAAATACTGTCACTTTGCTGCGCAGTCGTTTAAGTTTGTGTCACATTTCTCAACAGTCATTGCATTTTCTGCCTCTTTCCTCCACAGTCGGTGCACTTTGTGTCACTTTACTCCACAGTCATTGCTGTTTGTGTCACTTTACTCCACAGTCGGCGCAGTGTGTGTCGTTTTGCTCCACAGTCAATGCAGTTTGTGGCACTTTTCCCTATAATCGGTGCACTTTGTATCACTTACTTCCACACTGGGGAAATTTGTGTCACTTTATTCCACAGTTGTTGCAGTATGTGTCGCTTTGCACCACAGTTGTTGCAGATTGTTTAGCTTTGCTCCACAGTCGGTGCAGTTTGTGTCACTTTGCTCCACAGTCGGTGCAGTTTGTCTTGCTTTGGTCCACAGTCAGTGCAGTTTCTGTCGCTTTGCTGCACAGTCATTGCAGTTAATGTCACTTTGCTCCACAGTCGGTGCAGTTTGTGTTGCTTTGCTTGACAATCGGTGCATCTTGTGACTTTTGCCCCCCAGTCAGTGCAGATTGTGTCCACTTTCTCTATAATCGGTGCAGTTTGTATTCACTCTCTTCCGCATCGCTGCAGTTTGTGTCACTTTAATCCACAGTCTGTGCAAATACTGTCGCTTTGCTCCACAGTCGTTTAAGTTTGTGTCACATTTCTCAACAGTCATTGCATTTTGTGCCTCTTTCCTCCATAGTCGTTGCTGTTTGTGTCACTTTGCTCCACAGTCGGTGCAGTTTGTGTCACTTTACTCCACAGTCGGTGCAGTGTGTGTCGTTTTGCTCCACAGTCGTTGCAGTTTGTGTCACTTTGTCCCACATTCATTGCTGATTGCATCAATGTGCTCCACAGTTGCTGCAGTTTGTGCCGCTTTGCTCCACAGTTGGTGCAGTTTGTGTCACTTTGTCCAACAGTCGGTGCAGCTTGTGGCACTTTGTTCTACAGATTGTGCAGTTTGTGGCACTTTGCTCCAAACCAGTACATTTTGTGTCACTTTGTCCCACAGTCGGTGCAGTTTGTGTCACTTTGCTCCACATCGGTACAGTTTGTGGCACTTTGTCCCACAGTCGGTGCAGTTTGTTTCACTTTGCTAGTGTCGGTGCTGTTTTTGTTTCTTTGTCCCTAAGTCGGTGCAGTTTGTGTCACTTTGTCCCACATTTAGTGCAGTTTGTGTCACTTTGTCCTCATAGTCGATGCAGTTTGTGTCACTTTGCTCCAGTTGGTGCAGTTTGTGTAACTTTGCTCCACAGTCGGTGCAGTTTGTGTCACTTTACTCCACAGTCGGTGCAGTGTGTCGTTTTGCTCCACAGTCGGTGCAGTTTGTGTCACTTTGTCCCAGCGTCGGGGCAGTTTGTGTCACTTTGTCCCTCAGTCGGTGCAGTTCATGTCTCTTTGTCCCACATTCGGTGCAGTTTGTGTCACGTTGCCCCACAGTCATTGAAGTTTGTGTCACTTTGCTCCACAGTCGTTGCTGATTGTGTCACTTTGTCCAACATTCAGTGCCGTTTGTGTCACTTTGTTCCACAGACGGCGCAGTTTGTGTCACTTTGCTCCATAGCCGGTGCAGTTTGTGTCACTCTGCTCCACAATCGGTGCAGTTTGTGTCCCTTTGTCCCACAGTCGGTGCAGTTTGTGTCACTTTGTCCCACAGTTGGTGCAGTTTTTGTCACTTTGTCCCACAGTCATTGCAATTTGTGTCACTTTGCTCCACATCGGTGTACTTTGTGTCACTTTGTCCCACAGTTGGTGCAGTTTGTGTCACTAGTCTCCATATCGATATAGTTTGTGTCAATTTGCTACACATCGGTGTAGTTTGTGTCACATTGCTTCAGTCATTGTATTTTGAGCCCTTTTGTCGCACGGTCGATGAAGTTTGTGTCCCCTTTGCCCCACAGTCATTGCAAATTGTGTCGCTTTGCTCCTCAGTCTGTGTGGTTTGTGTCACTGTGCCCTACATCGTTGAAGTTTATGTCACTTTGCTCCACAGTCGTTCCAGATTGTGTCACTTTGTCCAACATTCAGTGCAGTTTGTGTCACTTTATTCCACAGACTGTGCAGTTTGTGTCACTTTACTCCACAGTTGGTGCAGTTTGTGTCACTTTGCTCCACAGACTGTGCAGTTTGTCTTGCTTTGGTCCACAGTTGGTGCAGTTTCTGTCGCTTTGCTGCACAGTCATTGCAGTTGATGTCACTTTGCTCCACAGTCGGTGCAGTTTGTGTCCCCTTTGCCCCACAGTCGTTGCAAATTGTGTCGCTTTGCTCCTCAGTCTGTGCAGTTTGTGTCACTTTGCTCCACATCGGTGTACTTTGTGTCACTTTGTTCCACAGTTGGTGCAGTTTGTGTCACTAGTCTCCATATCGATACAGTTTGTGTCAATTTGCTACCCATGTGTAGTTTGTGTCACATTGCTCCAGTCATTGTAGTTTGAGCTCTTGGGTCGCACGGTCGATGCAGTTTGTGACCCCTTTGCCACAGAGTCGTTGCAATTTGTGTCGCTTTGCTCCACAGTCGGTGCAGTTTGTGTCGCTTTGCTCCACAGTCGGTGCAGTTTGTGTCACTTTGTCCCACAGTCATTGCAGTTTGTGTCACTTTGCTCCATATCGATACAGTTTGTGTCAATTTGCTACACATCGGTGTAGTTTGTGTCATTTTGCTCCATTTATTGTAGTTTGAGCCCTTTTGTCGCACGGTCGATGCAGTTTGTGTCCCCTTTGCCCCACAGTCGTTGCGAATTGTGTCGCATTGCTCCTCAGTCGGTGCATTTGTGTCACTTTGCTCCACATCGGTGTACTTTGTGTCAATTTGTCCCACAGTCGGTGCAGTTTGTGTCACTAGTCTCCATATCGATATAGTTTGTGTCAATTTGCTACACATTGGTGTAGTTTGTGTCACATTGCTCCAGTCATTGTATTTTGAGCCCTTTTGTCGCACGGTCGATGCAGTTTGTGTCCCCTTTGCCCCACAGTCATTGCAAATTGTGTCGCTTTGCTCCTCAGTCTGTGTGGTTTGTGTCACTGTGCCCTACACTCGTTGAAGTTTATGTCACTTTGCTCCACAGTCGTTCCAGATTGTGTCACTTTGTCCAACATTCAGTGCAGTTTGTGTCACTTTATTCCACAGACTGTGCAGTTTGTGTCACTTTGCTCCACAGTCAATGCAGTTTGTGGCACTTTTCCCTATAATCGGTGCACTTTGTATCACTTACTTCCACACTGGGGAAATTTGTGTCACTTTATTCCACAGTTGTTGCAGTATGTGTCGCTTTGCACCACAGTTGTTGCAGATTGTTTAGCTTTGCTCCACAGTCGGTGCAGTTTGTGTCACTTTGCTCCACAGTCGGTGCAGTTTGTCTTGCTTTGGTCCACAGTCAGTGCAGTTTCTGTCGCTTTGCTGCACAGTCATTGCAGTTAATGTCACTTTGCTCCACAGTCGGTGCAGTTTGTGTTGCTTTGCTTGACAATCGGTGCATCTTGTGACTTTTGCCCCCCAGTCAGTGCAGATTGTGTCCACTTTCTCTATAATCGGTGCAGTTTGTATTCACTCTCTTCTGCATCGCTGCAGATTGTGTCACTTTAATCCACAGTCTGTGCAAATACTGTCGCTTTGCTCCACAGTCGTTTAAGTTTGTGTCACATTTCTCAACAGTCATTGCATTTTGTGCCTCTTTCCTCCACAGTCGTTGCTGTTTGTGTCACTTTGCTCCACAGTCGGTGCAGTTTGTGTCACTTTACTCCACAGTCGGTGCAGTGTGTGTCGTTTTGCTCCACAGTCGGTGCATTTTGTGTCACTTTGTCCCAGCGTCGGGGCAGTTTGTGTCACTTTGTCCCTCAGTCGGTGCAGTTCATGTCTCTTTGTCCCACATTCGGTGCAGTTTGTGTCACTTTGCCCCACAGTCGTTGAAGTTTGTGTCACTTTGCTCCACAGTCGTTGCAGATTGTGTCACTTTGTCCAACATTCAGTGCAGTTTGTGTCACTTTGTTCCACAGACGGCGCAGTTTGTGTCACTTTGCTCCATAGCCGGTGCAGTTTGTGTCACTCTGCTCCACAATCGGTGCAGTTTGTGTCCCTTTGTCCCACAGTCGGTGCAGTTTGTGTCACTTTGTCCCACAGTTGGTGCAGTTTTTGTCACTTTGTCCCACAGTCATTGCAATTTGTGTCACTTTAATCCACATCGGTGTACTTTGTGTCACTTTGCTCCACAGTCGGTACAGTTTGTGTCACTTTACTCCACAGTCGGTGCAGTGTGTCGTTTTGCTCCACAGTCTGTGTGGTTTGTGTCACTTTGTCCCAGCATCGGGGCAGTTTGTGTCACTTTGTCCCTCAGTCGGTGCAGTTCATGTCTCTTTGTCCCACATTCGGTGCAGTTTGTGTCACTTTGCCCCACAGTCGTTGAAGTTTGTGTCACTTTGCTCCACAGTCGTTGCTGATTGTGTCACTTTGTCCAACATTCAGTGCAGTTTGTGTCACTTTGTTCCACAGACGGTGCAGTTTGTGTCACTTTGCTCCATAGCCGGTGCAGTTTGTGTCACTCTGCTCCACAATCGGTGCAGTTTGTGTCCCTTTGTCCCACAGTCGGTGCAGTTTTTGTCACTTTGTCCCACAGTTGGTGCAGTTTTTGTCACTTTGTCCCACAGTCATTGCAATTTGTGTCACTTTGCTCCACATCGGTGTACTTTGTGTCACTTTGTCCCACAGTTGGTGCAGTTTGTGTCACTAGTCTCCATATCGATATAGTTTGTGTCAATTTGCTACACATCGGTGTAGTTTGTGTCACATTGCTCCAGTCATTGTATTTTGAGCCCTTTTGTCGCACGGTCGATGAAGTTTGTGTCCCCTTTCCCCCACAGTCATTGCAAATTGTGTCGCTTTGCTCCTCAGTCTGTGTGGTTTGTGTCACTGTGCCCTACACTCGTTGAAGTTTATGTCACTTTGCTCCACAGTCATTGCATTTTGTGCCTCTTTCCTCCACAGTCGTTGCTGTTTGTGTCACTTTGCTCCACAGTCGGTGCATTTTGTGTCACTTTACTCCACAGTCGGTGCAGTGTGTGTCGTTTTGCTCCACAGTCGGTGCAGTTTGTGTCACTTTGTCCCAGCGTCGGGGCAGTTTGTGTCACTTTGTCCCTCAGTCGGTGCAGTTCATGTCTCTTTGTCCCACATTCGGTGCAGTTTGTATCACTTTTCTCCACAGTCATTGAATCTTGTGCCATTTTCCTCCAGTCATTGTAGCTTGTGTCCTTTTGTCGCACAGTCGATGCAGTTTATGTCACTTTCACCCACAGTCAGTGCAGTTTGTGTCACTTTATCCAACAGTTGGTTCAATTTATGTCACTTTCACCCACAGTTGGTGTAGTTTGTGTCACTTTGTCCCACATTCAGTGCAGTTTGTGTCACTTTGCTCCACAGTCGGTGCAGTTTGTGTCTCTTTGTCACACATTCAGTGAATTTTGTGTCAGTTTGCTCCACAGTCGGTGCAGTTTGTGTCTCTTTGTCCCTCAGTTGGTGCAGTTTGTGTCAATTTGTCCCAATTCGTTGCAGTTGTGTCACTTTACTCCACAATCAGTGCTGTTTGTGTCATTTTGTCCCTCAGTAGGTGCAGTTTGTGTCATTTGTCCCACATTTGGTTCAGTTTGTTTCAATTTGCACAACATCGCTTCAGTTTGTGTCTCTTTCTCCCACAGTTAGTGCAGATTGTGTCACTTTGCTCCACAGTCGTTGCAGATTGTGTCACTTTGTCCAACATTCAGTGCAGTTTGTGTCACTTTGTTCCACAGACGGCGCTGTTTGTGTCACTTTGCTCCATAGCCGGTGCAGTTTGTGTCACTCTGCTCCACAATCGGTGCAGTTTGTGTCCCTTTGTCCCACAGTCGGTGCAGTTTGTGTCACTTTGCCCCACAGTCGTTGAAGTTTGTGTCACTTTGCTCCACAGTCGTTGCAGATTGTGTCACTTTGTCCAACATTCAGTGCAGTTTGTGTCACTTTGTTCCACAGACGGCGCAGTTTGTGTCACTTTGCTCCATAGCCGGTGCAGTTTGTGTCACCCTGCTCCACAATCGGTGCAGTTTGTGTCCCTTTGTCCCACAGTCGGTGCAGTTTTTGTCACTTTGTCCCACAGTCATTTGCAATTTGTGTCACTTTAATCCACATCGGTGTACTTTGTGTCACTTTGTCCCACAGTTGTTGCAGTTTGTGTCACTATACTCCATATCGATATAGTTTGTGTCAATTTGCTACACATCGGTGTAGTTTGTGTCACATCGCTCCAGTCATTGTATTTTGAGCCCTTTTGTCGCACGGTCGATGCAGTTTGTGTCCCCTTTGCCCCACAGTCATTGCAAATTGTGTCGCTTTGCTCCTCAGTCGGTGCAGTTTGTGTCGCTTTGTTCCACAGATGGTGCGGTTTGTGTCACTGTGCCCTACACTTGTTGAAGTTTATGTCACTTTGCTCCACAGTCGTTCCAGATTGTGTCACTTTGTCCAACATTCAGTGCAGTTTGTGTCACTTTGCTCCACATTCGGTGCAGTTTGTGTCACTTTATTCCACAGACTGTGCAGTTTGTGTCTTGCTTTGCTCCACATTCGGTGCAGTTTGTGTCACTTTATTCCACAGACTGTGCAGTTTGTGTCACTTTGCTCCACATTCAGTGCAGTTTGTGCCCCTTTGCTCCACAGTCATTGCAGTTTCTGTCACTTTGCTCCACAGTCGGAGCCCTTTCTGTCACATTGTCCCACAGTCATTGCAGTTTGTTTCAATTTTTCCTACACTCAGTGCAGTTTGTGTCACTTTGCTCCAAAGACAGAGCAGTTTGTGTCACTTTGCTCCACAGTCAATGCAGTATGTGTCACTTTGCTCCACATTCGGTACAGTTTGTGGCGCTTTACTCCACGATCGATGCAGTTTTTGTCACTCTGCCCCACAGTCAGTGCTGTTTGTGTCATTTTGTCCCAAAGTCGGTGCATTTTCTGTCACTTTGTCCCACAGTTAGAGCAGTTTGTGTTACTTTGCTCCAGTCATTGCAGTTTGTGTCCTTTTGTTACACAGTCGATGCAGTTTGTGTCACTTTTCCACAGTTGGTGCAGTTTGTGTCACTTTGCTCCAGTCATTGTAGTTTGTGTCCTTTTGACGCACAGTCGATGCATTTTGTGTCCACTTTGCCCCACACTCATTTTGCTCCACAGTCATTGAAGTTTGTGTCACTTTGCTCCACATTTGATACTGTTTGTGCCACTTTGTCCAACATGCATTGCAGTGTGTGGCACTTTGTTCCATCGTCGGTGCAGTTTGTGTCACTTTCCTCCACATCGGTACAGTATGTGTCAATTTGTCACAAGTCGGTGCAGTTGTGTCACTTTGCTACACATACGGTGCGGTTTGTGTCATTTTGTCCTCCAGTCGGTGCAGTTTGTGTCATTTGTCCCACATTTGGTTCAGTTTGTGTCAATTTGCACAACATCGCTTCAGTTTGTATCTCTTTCTCCCACAGTCGGTGCAGATTGTGTCACTTTGACCCACAGTTAGTGCAGTTTGTGTCACTTTGCTCCAGTCAATTTAGTTTGTGTCCTCTTGTCACACAGTCGATGCAGTATGTGTCGCTTTGCTCCATAGCCGGTGCAGTTTGTGTCGCTTTACTCTGCAATCAGTGGAGTTTGTGTCACTTTGTCCCACAATCAGTGCAGTTTGTGTCACTTTGTCCCACAGTTGGTGCAGTTTGTGTCGCTGTGCTCCACATCGATACAGTTTGTGTCAATTTTCTCCACATCGGTGTAGTTTGTGTCACTTTGATCCAGTCATTGTAGTTTGAGCCCTTTTATCGCACGGTCAATGCAGTTTGTGTCCACTTTGCTCCACAGTCGGTGCAGTTTGTATCACTTTCTTCTGCATCAGTGCAGTTTGTGTCACTTTGTCCCACAGTCGGTGCATTTTGTGTCAATTTGCTCCACAGTTGGTGCAGTTTGTGTCACTTTGCTCCACATTTAGTACAGTTTTTGCCACGTTGTCCAACATTCAGTGCAGTTTGTGTCGCTATGATCCACATCGATACAGTTTGTGTCAATTTGTCCCACAGTCGGTGCAGTTTGTGTCACTTTGCTCCACTCATTGTTGTTTGGGTCCTTTTGTCGCACATTCGAAGCAGTTTGTGGCCACTTTGCTCCACAGTTGTTGCAGTTTGTGTCACTTTGTCCAACATCCATTGCAGTTTGTGTCACTTTATTCCACAGACTGTGCAGTTTGTGTCACTTTGCTCCACAGTCGGTGCAGTTTGTGTCACTTTGCTCGACAGTCGGTGCAGTTTGTGTCACTTTGTTCCACAGTCTGAGCAGTTTGTGTCACTTTGTCCAACAGTCATTGCAGTTTGTGTCAATTTGTCTTACACTCGGTGCAGTTTGTGTCACTTTGCTCCACTATCCGAGCAGTTTGTGTCGCTTGGATCCACAGTAGGTGCAGTTTGTGTCACTTTGCTCCACAGTCATGTAGTTTGTGTCAATTTTGTCGCACAGTCGGTGCAGTTTGTGTCGCTTTGCTCCATAGTCGGTGCAGTTTTTGTCATTTTGTCCCACAGTCGGTGCAGTTTGTGTCACTATGTCCCACAGTTAGTTCAGTTTGTGTCACTTTGCTCCAGTCATTGCAGTTTGTGTCCTTTTGTCACACAGTCTCATATTTGGTTCAGTTTGTGTCAATGTGCTCCACATCAGTTCAATTTGTGTCACATTCTCCCACAGTTGGTGCAGTTTGTCTCCACTTTGTCTCACAGTCAGTGCAGTATGTGTCACTTTGCCCCGCAGTCAGTGCTGTTTGTGTCAATTGGTCCCACAGTCGATGCAGTTTGTGTCATTTTGCTCAACAGTCGGAGCAGTTTGTGTCACTTTGTCCCACAGTCGGTGCAGTTTGTGCCGCTTTGCTGCACATGTCGGTTCAGTTTGTGTCATGTTGTTCCAAATTTGGTGCAGTTTGTGTCACTTTGCTCCACATTGGTGCAGTTTGTGTCACTTTTCTCCAGTCATTGTAGTTTGTGTCCTTTTGTCGCACAGTCGATGCAGTTTGTGTCACTTTGTCCCCCAGTCGGTGCAGTTTGTGTCACTTTGTCCCCCAGTCGGTGCAGTTTGTGTCCACTTTGTCGCACAGTCGGTGCATTTTGTGTCACTTTATTGCACATGTCAGTTCTGTTTGTGTCATGTTGTTCCACAGTTGGTGCAGTTTGTGTCTCTTTGTCCCACAGTTGGTGCAGTTCGTGTCACTTTGCTTTAGTCATTATAGTTCGTGTCCTTTTGTCGCACAGTCGATGCATTTTGTATCAATTTGTCCAAAATTCTTTACTGATTGTGTCAATTTGCTCCACAGTTATTGCTGTTTTTGTCACTTTGCTCCACAGTCATTGAATCTTGTGCCATTTTCCTCCAGTCATTGTAGCTTGTGTCCTTTTGTCGCACAGTCGATGCAGTTTGTGTCCACTTTGCCCCACATAGTCGTTGCAGTTTGTGTCATTTTGCTCCACATTTGGTACAGTTTGTGCCACTTTGTCCAACATGCAGTGCAATTTGAGCCAGTTTGTTCCACAGATTGTGCAGTTTTTGTCACTTTGTGGCACAGTCGATGCAGTTTGTGTCAATTTGTCCCAATTCGTTGCAGTTGTGTCACTTTACTCCACAATCGGTGCAGTTTGTGTCATTTGTCCCACATTTGGTTCAGTTTGTGTCAATTTGCACAACATTGCTTCAGTTTGTGTCACTTTCTCCCACAGTTAGTGCAGATTGTGTCACTTTGTCCCAAAGTCGGTGCAGATTGTGTCACTTTGCCCCACAGTTAGTGCAGTTTGTGTCACTTTGCTCCACCTTTGGTGCAGTTTGTGTAACTTAGTTCCACATCAGTGCAGTCTGTTTCACTTTGCCCCATAGTCAGTGCTGTTTGTGTCACTTTGTCCCACAGTCGTTGCAATTTGTGTCGCTTTGCTCCACAGTTGTTGCAATTTCTGTCCGTTTGTCCCACAGTTGGTGCAGTTTGTGTCACTTTATCCCACAGTAGCTGCAGTTTGTTTCACTTTGTTCCACAAATGGTCCAGTTTGTCTCGCTTTGGGCGACATTCGGTGCAGTTTGTGTCACTTTGCTCTGCCGTCATCGCATTTTGTGTCACCTTGCTCCACAGTCAGAGCAGATTGTGACCACTTTGCTCCACAGTGGGTGTAATTTGTGTGTCTTGGCTCAACAGTCAGTGCAATTTATGTCGCTTTGCTCCACAATCGGTGCAGTTTGTGTCACTTTGTCCCACAGTCGGTGCAGCTTGTGTCACTTTCACCCACAGTCAGTGCAGTTTGTGTCACTTTATCCAACAGTTGGTTCAATTTATGTCACTTTCACCCACAGTTGGTGTAGTTTGTGTCACTTTGTCCCACATTCAGTACAGTTTGTGTCACTTTGCTCCACAGTCGGTGCAGTTTGTGTCTCTTTGTCCCACATTCAGTGCAGTTTGTGTCACTTTGCTCCACAGTCGGTGCAGTTTGTGTCTCTTTGTCCCTCAGTTGGTGCAGTTTGTGTCACTTTGTCCCACATTCGTTGCTGATTGTGTCAATTTGCTCCACAGTCATTGCCATTTCTGTCACTTTGCTCCACAGTCATTGAATCTTGTGCCACTTTCCTCCAGTCATTGTAGCTTGTGTCCTTTTGTCGCACAGTCGATGCAGTTTATGTCCATTTTACCTCACAGTCGATGCAGTTTATGTCCACTTTGCCCCACAGTCGTTGCAGTTTGTGTCATTTTGCTCCACATTTGATACAGTTTGTGTCACTTTGTCCAACATGCAGTGCAGTTTGAGGCAGTATGTTCCACAGATTGTGCAGTTTGTGTCACTTTGTCGCACAGTCAATACATTTTGTGTCAATTTGTCCCAATTCGTTGCAGTTGTGTCACTTTACTCCACAATCAGTGCTGTTTGTGTCATTTTGTCCCTCAGTAGGTGCAGTTTGTGTCATTTGTCCCACATTTGGTTCAGTTTGTTTCAATTTGCACAACATCGCTTCAGTTTGTGTCTCTTTCTCCCACAGTTAGTGCAGATTGTGTCAATTTGCTCCACAGTGGGTGCAGATTGTGTCACTTTGCCCCATAGTTAGTGCAGTTTGTGTCACTTAGCTCCAGTCATTTTAGTTTTTGTCATCTTGTCACACAGTCGATGCAGTTTGTGTCACTTTGCTCCACATCGGTGCAGTTTGTGTCACTTTGCTCCACATTGGTACAGATTGTGTCACTTTGTCCCACAGTCGGTGTAGTTTGTGTCATTTTGCTCCACATCAGTACATTTCGTGTATCTTTGTCCCACAGTTGGTGCTGTTTGTGTCACTTTGTTCCACTCGTTGTAGTTTGTCTCCCTTTGTTGCGCAGTCGATGCAGTTTGTGTCCACTTTGCCCCACAGTCGTTGCAGTTTGTGACACTTTGTCCAACATTCAGTGCAGTTTGTGTCAATTTCCTCCACAGTCAGAGCAGTTTGTGTCACTTTGTTCCACAGACGTTGCAGTTTGTGTCACTTTGCTCCACAGTTGGTGCAGTTTGTGTCATTTGCTCCACCGACTGTGCAATTTGAGTTAGTTTGCTCCAGAGTCGGAGCAATTTGTGTCACTTTTCTCCACAATCGGTGCATTTTGTGTTATTTTGTCCCACAGTCGGTGCAGATTGTGTCACTTTGTCACACATTTGGTTCAGTTTGTTTCAATGTGCTCCACATCGGTTCAGTTTGTGTCACTCTCTCCCACAGTTGGTGCAGTTTGTCTCCACTTTGTCCAACAGTTGGTGCAGTTTGTGTCACTTTGCCCCACAGTCGGTGCAGTTTGTGTCACTTTGCCGAACAGTCGGTGCTGTTTGTGTCACTTTGTCCCACAGTCGGTGCAGTTTGCGTCACTCTGTCCCACAGTTAGTGCAGTTTGTGTCACTTTGCTCCAGTCATTGCAGTTTGTGTCCTTTTGTCACACAGTCAATGCAGTTTGTGTCACTTTGCTCCACGGTTGTTGCAATTTCTGTCCGTTTGTCCCACAGTTGGTGCAGTTTGTGTCACTTTATCCCACAGTAGCTGCATTTTGTTTCGCTTTGCTCCACATCGGTGCAGTTTGTGTCCACTTTGTCCCACCGTCGGTGCATTTTGTGTCGCTTTGCTCCACATGTCGGTTCAGTTTGTGTCATATTGTTCCACAGTTGGTGCAGTTTGTGTCTCTTTGCTCCACATCAGTGCAGTTTGTGTCACTTTGCTCCACATGTCGGTTTAGTTTGTGTCATGTTGTTCCACAGTTGGTGCAGTTTGTGTCTCTTTGCTCCACATCAGTGCAGTTTGTGTCACTTTGCTCCAGTCAATGTAGTTTGTGTCCTTTTGTCGCACAGACGATGCAGTTTGTATCCACTTTGCCCCACAGTCGTTGCATTCTGTGTCAGTTTGCTGTACAGTCAGTGCAGTTTGTGTCTCTTTGTCCCACAGTTGCTGCAGTTCGTGTCAATTTGCTCCAGTCGTTATAGTTCAGGTCCTTTTGTCACACAGTCGATGCATTTTGTTTCACTTTGTCCCACAGTCAGCGCAGATTGTGTCACTTTGTCCCACGTTTGTTGCTGATTGTGTCAATTTGCTCCACAGTCATTGCAGTTTCTGTTACTTTGCTCCACAGTCGGTGAATCTTGTGTCTCTGTGCTCCACAGTCGGTGCAGTTTGTGTTCTTTTACTCCACAATCAGTGCAGTTTGTGTCACTTTGTCCCACATTTGGTTCAGTTTGTGTCAATGTGCTCCACATCATTTCAGTTTGTGTCACTTTCTCCCACAGTTGGTGCAGTTTGTCTCCACTTTGCCCCACAGTTGGTGCTGTTTGTGTCACTTTGCCCCACCGTCAGTGCAGTTTGTGTCAATTTGTCCCACACTTAGTGTAGTTTGTGTCACTTTGCTCCAGTCATTGCAGTTTGTGTCGCTTTGTTCACAGTTGTTGCAATTTCTGTCCGTTTGTCCCACAGTTGGTGCAGTTCATTCACTTTATCGCAGTCGGTGCAGTTTGTGTCACTTTGCTCCAGTCGGTGTAGTTTGTGTCACTTTGTCACACAGTCATTGCAGTTTGTGTCACTTTGCTCCACAGTTGTTGCAATTTCTGTCCGTTTGTCCCACAGTTGGTGCAGTTTGTGTCACTTTATCCCGCAGTAGCTGCATTTTGTTTCACTTTGCTCCACAGTCGGTGCAGTTTGTGTCACTTTGCTCCACAGTCGGTTCAGTTTGTGTCACTTTGTCGCACAGTCGATGCATTTTGTTTCACTTTGTCCCACAGTCAGTGCAGATTGTGTCACTTTGCTCCACAGTCATTGCAGTTTCTGTCACTTTGTCCCACATTCGTTGCTGATTGTGTCAATTTGCTCCACAATCGGTGCAGTTTGTGTCACTTTGTCCCACATTTGGTTCAGTTTGTGTCAAAGTGCTCCACATCGTTTCAGTTTGTGTCCCACAGACGTTGCGATTTGTGTCACTTTGCTCCAAATCGGTACAGTTTGTGTCACTGTGCTCCACATGTCGGTGCAGTTTGTGTCACTTTGTCCAACAGTCGTTGCAGTTGTGTCACTTCATTCCAGTAGGTGCAGTGTGTGTCACTTTGTCCCACAGTTAGTGCAGTTTGTGTCACTTTGCTCCAGTCATTGTAGTTTGTGTCCTTTTGTCACGCAGTCGATGCAGTTTGTTTCACATTGCTCCACAGTCGTTGCAATTTGTGTCCGTTTGTCCCACATTTAGTGCAGTTTGTGTCACTTTGTCCTCATAGTCGATGCAGTTTGTGTCACTTTGCTCCAGTTGGTGCAGTTTGTGTCACTTTGCTCCACATCGGTACAGTTTGTGTTACTTTGTCCCACAGTAGGTGCAGTTTGTGTCACTTTGTCCCACAGTCGATGCAGTTTGTGATACTTTGCTCCACATCGGTACAGTTTGTGTCACTTTGTCCCACAGTCGGTGCAATTTGTCTCTCTTCGCCCACAGTCGGTGCAGTTTGTCACTTTGTCCCACAGTTGTTTCAGTTTCTGTCAATTTCACCCACAGTCGGTGCAGTTGTGTCACTTCATTCCAGTAGGTGTTGTTTGTGTCTCTTTGTCCCACAGCTGGTGCAGTTTGTGTCACTTTGCTCCAGTCGTTATAGTTCGTGTCCTTTTCTCGCACAGTGGATGCATTTTGTTTCACTTTATCCCACAGTCATTGCAGTTTGTGTCACTTTGTCCCACATTCGTTGCTGATTGTGTCAATTTGCTCCGCAATTGGTGCAGTTTGTGTCACTTTGTCCCACATTTGGTTCAGTTTGCGTCAAAGTGCTCCACATCATTTCAGTTTGTGTCCCACAGATGTTGCGATTTGTGTCACTTTGCTCCAAATTTGTACAGTTTGTGTCACTTTGTCCCACAGTCAGTGCAGTTTGTGTCACTTTGCTCCACAGTCATTGCTGTTTGTGTCGCTTTGCTCCACATTGATACAGTCTGTATCACATTGTCCAACAGTCAGTGCAGTTTGTGGCACTTTGTTCCACAAATTGTGCAGTTTGTATTACTTTGCTCCACATCAAAGCAGTTTGTGACACTTTGTCCCATAGTCGGTGCAGTTTGTGTTACTTTGCCCCACATCAGTGCAGTTTGTGTCACTTTGCCCCACAGTCGGTGCAGCTTGTGACACTTTGTCCCACTGTCGGTGCTGTTTGTGTCTCTTTGTCCCACAGTTGGTGTGCTTTGTGTCACTTTGCTCCAGTCATTGTAGTTTGTGTCCTTTTGTCACACAGTCGGTGCATTTTGTTTCACTTTGTCCCAAAGTCAGTGCAGATTATATCACTTTGCTCCACAGTCATTGCAGTTTGTGTCACTTTGTCCCACATTCATTGCTGATTGCATCAATGTGCTCCACAGTTGCTGCAGTTTGTGCCGCTTTGCTCCACAGTCGTTGCAATTTGTGTCCGTTTGTCCCACATTTAGTGCAGTTTGTGTCCACTTTGTCCTCATAGTCGATGCAGTTTGTGTCACTTTGCTCCAGTTGGTGCAGTTTGTGTCACTTTGCTCCACATCGGTACAGTTTGTGTTACTTTGTCCCACAGTAGGTGCAATTTGTCTCTCTTCGCCCACAGTCGGTGCAGTTTGCCACTTTGTCCCACAGTTGGTTCAGTTTCTGTCAATTTCACCCACAGTCGGTGCAGTTGTGTCACTTCATTCCAATAGGTGTTGTTTGTGTCTCTTTGTCCCACAGCTGGTGCAGTTTGTGTCACTTTGCTCCAGTCGTTATAGTTCGTGTCCTTTTCTCGCACAGTGGATGCATTTTGTTTCACTTTATCCCACAGTCATTGCAGTTTGTGTCACTTTGTCCCACATTCGTTGCTGATTGTGTCAATTTGCTCCGCAATTGGTGCAGTTTGTGTCACTTTGTCCCACATTTGGTTCAGTTTGCGTCAAAGTGCTCCACATCATTTCAGTTTGTGTCCCACAGATGTTGCGATTTGTGTCACTTTGCTCCAAATTTGTACAGTTTGTGTCACTTTGTCCCACAGTCAGTGCAGTTTGTGTCACTTTGCTCCACAGTCATTGCTGTTTGTGTCGCTTTGCTCCACATTGATACAGTCTGTATCACATTGTCCAACAGTCAGTGCAGTTTGTGGCACTTTGTTCCACAAATTGTGCAGTTTGTATTACTTTGCTCCACATCAAAGCAGTTTGTGACACTTTGTCCCATAGTCGGTGCAGTTTGTGTTACTTTGCCCCACATCAGTGCAGTTTGTGTCACTTTGCCCCACAGTCGGTGCAGCTTGTGACACTTTGTCCCACTGTCGGTGCTGTTTGTGTCTCTTTGTCCCACAGTTGGTGTGCTTTGTGTCACTTTGCTCCAGTCATTGTAGTTTGTGTCCTTTTGTCACACAGTCGGTGCATTTTGTTTCACTTTGTCCCAAAGTCAGTGCAGATTATATCACTTTGCTCCACAGTCATTGCAGTTTGTGTCACTTTGTCCCACATTCATTGCTGATTGCATCAATGTGCTCCACAGTTGCTGCAGTTTGTGCCGCTTTGCTCCACAGTCGTTGCAATTTGTGTCCGTTTGTCCCACATTTAGTGCAGTTTGTGTCCACTTTGTCCTCATAGTCGATGCAGTTTGTGTCACTTTGCCCCAGTTGGTGCAGTTTGTGTCACTTTGCTCCACATCGGTACAGTTTGTGTTACTTTGTCCCACAGTAGGTGCAATTTGTCTCTCTTCGCCCACAGTCGGTGCAGTTTGTCACTTTGTCCCACAGTTGGTTCAGTTTCTGTCAATTTCACCCACAGTCGGTGCAGTTGTGTCACTTCATTCCAGTAGGTGTTGTTTGCGTCTCTTTGTCCCACAGCTGGTGCAGTTTGTGTCACTTTGCTCCAGTCGTTATAGTTCGTGTCCTTTTCTCGCACAGTGGATGCATTTTGTTTCACTTTATCCCACAGTCATTGCAGTTTCTGTCACTTTGTCCCACATTCGTTGCTGATTGTGTCAATTTGCTCCGCAATTGGTGCAGTTTGTGTCACTTTGTCCCACATTTGGTTCAGTTTGCGTCAAAGTGCTCCACATCATTTCAGTTTGTGTCCCACAGATGTTGCGATTTGTGTCACTTTGCTCCAAATTTGTACAGTTTGTGTCACTTTGTCCCACAGTCAGTGCAGTTTGTGTCACTTTGCTCCACAGTCATTGCTGTTTGTTTCGCTTTGCTCCACAATGATACAGTCTGTGTCACATTGTCCAACAGTCAGTGCAGTTTGTGGCACTTTGTTCCACAAATTGTGCAGTTTGTATTACTTTGCTCCACATCAAAGCAGTTTGTGACACTTTGTCCCACAGTCGGTGCAGTTTGTGTTACTTTGCCCCACATCAGTGCAGTTTGTGTCACTTTGCCCCACAGTCGGTGCAGCTTGTGACACTTTGTCCCACTGTCGGTGCTGTTTGTGTCTCTTTGTCCCACAGTTGGTGTGCTTTGTGTCACTTTGCTCCAGTCATTGTAGTTTGTGTCCTTTTGTCACACAGTCGGTGCATTTTGTTTCACTTTGTCCCAAAGTCAGTGCAGATTATATCACTTTGCTCCACAGTCATTGCAGTTTGTGTCACTTTGTCCCACATTCATTGCTGATTGCATCAATGTGCTCCACAGTTGCTGCAGTTTGTGCCGCTTTGCTCCACAGTCGTTGCAATTTGTGTCCGTTTGTCCCACATTTAGTGCAGTTTGTGTCCACTTTGTCCTCATAGTCGATGCAGTTTGTGTCACTTTGCTCCAGTTGGTGCAGTTTGTGTCACTTTGCTCCACATCGGTACAGTTTGTGTTACTTTGTCCCACAGTAGGTGCAATTTGTCTCTCTTCGCCCACAGTCGGTGCAGTTTGTCACTTTGTCCCACAGTTGTTTCAGTTTCTGTCAATTTCACCCACAGTCGGTGCAGTTGTGTCACTTCATTCCAGTAGGTGTTGTTTGTGTCTCTTTGTCCCACAGCTGGTGCAGTTTGTGTCACTTTGCTCCAGTCGTTATAGTTCGTGTCCTTTTCTCGCACAGTGGATGCATTTTGTTTCACTTTATCCCACAGTCATTGCAGTTTCTGTCACTTTGTCCCACATTCGTTGCTGATTGTGTCAATTTGCTCCGCAATTGGTGCAGTTTGTGTCACTTTGTCCCACATTTGGTTCAGTTTGCGTCAAAGTGCTCCACATCATTTCAGTTTGTGTCCCACAGATGTTGCGATTTGTGTCACTTTGCTCCAAATTTGTACAGTTTGTGTCACTTTGTCCCACAGTCAGTGCAGTTTGTGTCACTTTGCTCCACAGTCATTGCTGTTTGTGTCGCTTTGCTCCACAATGATACAGTCTGTGTCACATTGTCCAACAGTCAGTGCAGTTTGTGGCACTTTGTTCCACAAATTGTGCAGTTTGTATTACTTTGCTCCACATCAAAGCAGTTTGTGACACTTTGTCCCACAGTCGGTGCAGTTTGTGTTACTTTGCCCCACATCAGTGCAGTTTGTGTCACTTTGCCCCACAGTCGGTGCAGCTTGTGACACTTTGTCCCACTGTCGGTGCTGTTTGTGTCTCTTTGTCCCACAGTTGGTGTGCTTTGTGTCACTTTGCTCCAGTCATTGTAGTTTGTGTCCTTTTGTCACACAGTCGGTGCATTTTGTTTCACTTTGTCCCAAAGTCAGTGCAGATTATATCACTTTGCTCCACAGTCGTTGCAGTTTGTGTCACTTTGTCCCACATTCATTGCTGATTGCATCAATGTGCTCCACAGTTGCTGCAGTTTGTGCCGCTTTGCTCCACAGTCAGTGCTGTTTGTGTCACTTTGCTCCACAGTTGGTGCAGTTTGTGTCACTTTGTCCAACAGTCGGTGCAGCTTGTGGCACTTTGTTCTACAGATTGTGCAGTTTGTGGCACTTTGCTCCAAACCAGTACATTTTGTGTCACTTTGTCCCACAGTCAGTGCAGTTTGTGTCACTTTGCTCCACAGTCATTGCTGTTTGTGTCGCTTTGCTCCACATTGATACAGTCTGTGTCACATTGTCCAACAGTCAGTGCAGTTTGTGGCACTTTGTTCCACAAATTGTGCAGTTTGTATTACTTTGCTCCACATCAAAGCAGTTTGTGACACTTTGTCCCACAGTCGGTGCAGTTTGTGTTACTTTGCTCCACATCAGTGCAGTTTGTGTCACTTTGCCCCACAGTCGGTGCAGCTTGTGCCGCTTTGCTCCACATCGGTACAGTTTGTGTCACCTTGTCCCACATTCGATGCTGTTTGTGTCACTTTGATCCACATCGGTACAATTTGTGTCACTTTGTCCCACGGTCGGTGCAGCTTGTGACACTTTGTCCCACTGTCAGTGCTGTTTGTGTCTTTTTGTCCCACAGTTGGTGTGCTTTGTGTCACTTTGCTCCAGTCATTGTAGTTTGTGTCCTTTTGTCACACAGTCGGTGCATTTTGTTTCACTTTGTCCCAAAGTCAGTGCAGATTATATCACTTTGCTCCACAGTCATTGCAGTTTGTGTCACTTTGTCCCACATTCATTGCTGATTGCATCAATGTGCTCCACAGTTGCTGCAGTTTGTGCCGCTTTGCTCCACAGTCGGTGCAGTTTGTGTCACTTTGCTCCACAGTTGGTGCAGTTTGTGTCACTTTGTCCAACAGTTGGTACAGCTTGTGGCACTTTGTTCTACAGATTGTGCAGTTTGTGGCACTTTGCTCCAAACCCGTACATTTTGTGTCACTTTGTCCCACAGTCGGTGCAGTTTGTGTCACTTTGCTCCGCATCGGTACAGTGTGTGTCACTTTGTCCCACAGTCGGTGCAGTTTGTTTCACTTTGCTCCAGTCGGTGCTGTTTTTGTTTCTTTGTCCCTAAGTCGGTGCAGTTTGTGTCACTTTGTCCCACAGTTTGTGCAGTTTGTGTCACTTTGCTCCAGTCATTGTAGTTTGTGTCCTTTTGTCACACAGTTGATGCAGTTTGTGTCACTTTGCTCCACAGTTGTTGCAATTTCTGTCCGTTTGTCCCACATTTGTTGCAGTTTGTGACACTTTGTCCAACTGTCAGTGCTGTTTGTGTCTCTTTGTCCCACAGTTGGTGCGCTTTGTGTCACTTTGCTCCAGTCATTGTAGTTTGTGTCCGTTTGTCCCACAGTCTATGCAGTTTGTGTCACTTTGTGCCACAGTCAGTGAATTTTGTTTCACTTAGTCCCAAAGTCACTGCAGATTATATCACTTTGCTCCACAGTCATTGCAGTTTGTGTCACTTTGTCCCTCTTTCATTGCTGATTGTGTTAATTTGCTCCACAGTCAGTGCAGTTTGTGTCACTTTGATCCAGAGTTGGTACAGTTTGTGTCACTTTGTCCAACAGTCAGTGCAGTTTGTGTCACTTTGCTCCAAACCGATACAGTTTGTGTCACTTTGTCCCACAGTCGGTGCAGTTTGTGTCACGTTGCTCCACAGTCATTGCAATTTCTGACCATTTATCCCACATTTAGTGCAGTTTGTGTCACTTTATCCCACAGTCAGTGCAGTTTGTGTCACCTAGTCCCACATTCAATGCTGTTTGTGACACTTTGTCCCACTGTCGATGCTGTTTGTGTCTCTTTGCCCCACAGTTGGTGCGCTTTGTGTCACTTTGCTCCAGTCACTGTAGTTTGTGTCCTTTTGTCACACAGTCGATGCAGTTTGTGTCACTTCGTCCCACAGTCGGTGCATTTTGTTTCACTTTGTCCCAAAGTCAGTGCAGATTATATCACTTTGCTCCACAGTCTTGCAGTTTGTGTCACTTTGTCCCACATTCATTGCTGATTGTGTCAACCTGCTCCACAGTCATTGCAGTTTCTGTCACTTTTCTCCACAGTTGGTGCAGTTTGTGTCACTTTGATCCAGAGTTGGTACAGTTTGTGTCACTTTGTCCAACAGTCGGTGCATTTTGTGTCACTTTGCTCCAAACTGGTACATTTTGTGTCTCTTTGTCCCGCAGTCAGTGCAGTTTGTGTCACTTTGCTCCAAACCGGTACAGTTTGTGTCACTTTGCTCCAGTCGGTGCTGTTTGTGTTTCTTTGTCCCACAGTCGATGCAGTTTGTGTCACTTTGCTCCAGTCATTGTAGTTTGTGTCCTTTTGTCACACAGTCGATGCAGTTTGTGTCACTTTGCTCCACAGTCGTTGCAATTTCTGTCTGTTTATCCAACATTTAGTGCAGTTTGTGTCACTTTATCCCTCAATCGATGCAGTTTGTGTCGCTTTGCTCCACAATCGATGCAGTTTGTGTCACTTTCTCGCACAGTCGATGCAGTTTGTGTCACATTGCTACACAGTCAGTGCAGTTTGTGTCACTTTGCTCCAGAATCGGTCCAGTTTGTCTCATTTTGAGCTAAAGTCGGTGCAGTTTGTGTCGCTTTGCTCCGCCGTCGGCACATTTTTTGTTGACTGCTCCACAGTCAGAGCAGATTGTGACCACTTTGCTACACAGTGGGTGTAACTTGTGTGTCTTGGCTCAACAGTCGAAACAGTTTGTGTCACTTTGCTCCACAATCGGTGCAGTTTGTGGCCACTTTGCTCCATAGCCGGTGCAGTTTGTGTCGCTTTGCTCCACAATCAGTGCAGTTTGTGCCGCTTTGCTGCACATGTCGGTTCAGTTTGTGTCATGTTGTTCCAAATTTGGTGCAGTTTGTGTCACTTTGCTCCACATTGGTGCAGTTTGTGTCACTTTTCTCCAGTCATTGTAGTTTGTGTCCTTTTGTCGCACAGTCGATGCAGTTTGTGTCACTTTGTCCCCCAGTCGGTGCAGTTTGTGTCACTTTGTCCCCCAGTCGGTGCAGTTTGTGTCCACTTTGTCGCACAGTCGGTGCATTTTGTGTCACTTTATTGCACATGTCAGTTCTGTTTGTGTCATGTTGTTCCACAGTTGGTGCAGTTTGTGTCTCTTTGTCCCACAGTTGGTGCAGTTCGTGTCACTTTGCTTTAGTCATTATAGTTCGTGTCCTTTTGTCGCACAGTCGATGCATTTTGTATCAATTTGTCCAAAATTCTTTACTGATTGTGTCAATTTGCTCCACAGTTATTGCTGTTTTTGTCACTTTGCTCCACAGTCATTGAATCTTGTGCCATTTTCCTCCAGTCATTGTAGCTTGTGTCCTTTTGTCGCACAGTCGATGCAGTTTGTGTCCACTTTGCCCCACATAGTCGTTGCAGTTTGTGTCATTTTGCTCCACATTTGGTACAGTTTGTGCCACTTTGTCCAACATGCAGTGCAATTTGAGCCAGTTTGTTCCACAGATTGTGCAGTTTTTGTCACTTTGTGGCACAGTCGATGCAGTTTGTGTCAATTTGTCCCAATTCGTTGCAGTTGTGTCACTTTACTCCACAATCGGTGCAGTTTGTGTCATTTGTCCCACATTTGGTTCAGTTTGTGTCAATTTGCACAACATTGCTTCAGTTTGTGTCACTTTCTCCCACAGTTAGTGCAGATTGTGTCACTTTGTCCCAAAGTCGGTGCAGATTGTGTCACTTTGCCCCACAGTTAGTGCAGTTTGTGTCACTTTGCTCCACCTTTGGTGCAGTTTGTGTAACTTAGTTCCACATCAGTGCAGTCTGTTTCACTTTGCCCCATAGTCAGTGCTGTTTGTGTCACTTTGTCCCACAGTCGTTGCAATTTGTGTCGCTTTGCTCCACAGTTGTTGCAATTTCTGTCCGTTTGTCCCACAGTAGCTGCAGTTTGTTTCACTTTGTTCCACAAATGGTCCAGTTTGTCTCGCTTTGGGCGACATTCGGTGCAGTTTGTGTCACTTTGCTCTGCCGTCATCGCATTTTGTGTCACCTTGCTCCACAGTCAGAGCAGATTGTGACCACTTTGCTCCACAGTGGGTGTAATTTGTGTGTCTTGGCTCAACAGTCAGTGCAATTTATGTCGCTTTGCTCCACAATCGGTGCAGTTTGTGTCACTTTGTCCCACAGTCGGTGCAGCTTGTGTCACTTTCACCCACAGTCAGTGCAGTTTGTGTCACTTTATCCAACAGTTGGTTCAATTTATGTCACTTTCACCCACAGTTGGTGTAGTTTGTGTCACTTTGTCCCACATTCAGTACAGTTTGTGTCACTTTGCTCCACAGTCGGTGCAGTTTGTGTCTCTTTGTCCCTCAGTTGGTGCAGTTTGTGTCACTTTGTCCCACATTCGTTGCTGATTGTGTCAATTTGCTCCACAGTCATTGCCATTTCTGTCACTTTGCTCCACAGTCATTGAATCTTGTGCCACTTTCCTCCAGTCATTGTAGCTTGTGTCCTTTTGTCGCACAGTCGATGCAGTTTATGTCCATTTTACCTCACAGTCGATGCAGTTTATGTCCACTTTGCCCCACAGTCGTTGCAGTTTGTGTCATTTTGCTCCACATTTGATACAGTTTGTGTCACTTTGTCCAACATGCAGTGCAGTTTGAGGCAGTATGTTCCACAGATTGTGCAGTTTGTGTCACTTTGTCGCACAGTCAATACATTTTGTGTCAATTTGTCCCAATTCGTTGCAGTTGTGTCACTTTACTCCACAATCAGTGCTGTTTGTGTCATTTTGTCCCTCAGTAGGTGCAGTTTGTGTCATTTGTCCCACATTTGGTTCAGTTTGTTTCAATTTGCACAACATCGCTTCAGTTTGTGTCTCTTTCTCCCACAGTTAGTGCAGATTGTGTCAATTTGCTCCACAGTGGGTGCAGATTGTGTCACTTTGCCCCATAGTTAGTGCAGTTTGTGTCACTTAGCTCCAGTCATTTTAGTTTTTGTCATCTTGTCACACAGTCGATGCAGTTTGTGTCACTTTGCTCCACATCGGTGCAGTTTGTGTCACTTTGCTCCACATTGGTACAGATTGTGTCACTTTGTCCCACAGTCGGTGTAGTTTGTGTCATTTTGCTCCACATCAGTACATTTCGTGTATCTTTGTCCCACAGTTGGTGCTGTTTGTGTCACTTTGTTCCACTCGTTGTAGTTTGTCTCCCTTTGTTGCGCAGTCGATGCAGTTTGTGTCCACTTTGCCCCACAGTCGTTGCAGTTTGTGACACTTTGTCCAACATTCAGTGCAGTTTGTGTCAATTTCCTCCACAGTCAGAGCAGTTTGTGTCACTTTGTTCCACAGACGTTGCAGTTTGTGTCACTTTGCTCCACAGTTGGTGCAGTTTGTGTCATTTGCTCCACCGACTGTGCAATTTGAGTTAGTTTGCTCCAGAGTCGGAGCAATTTGTGTCACTTTTCTCCACAATCGGTGCATTTTGTGTTATTTTGTCCCACAGTCGGTGCAGATTGTGTCACTTTGTCACACATTTGGTTCAGTTTGTTTCAATGTGCTCCACATCGGTTCAGTTTGTGTCACTCTCTCCCACAGTTGGTGCAGTTTGTCTCCACTTTGTCCAACAGTTGGTGCAGTTTGTGTCACTTTGCCCCACAGTCGGTGCAGTTTGTGTCACTTTGCCGAACAGTCGGTGCTGTTTGTGTCACTTTGTCCCACAGTCGGTGCAGTTTGCGTCACTCTGTCCCACAGTTAGTGCAGTTTGTGTCACTTTGCTCCAGTCATTGCAGTTTGTGTCCTTTTGTCACACAGTCAATGCAGTTTGTGTCACTTTGCTCCACGGTTGTTGCAATTTCTGTCCGTTTGTCCCACAGTTGGTGCAGTTTGTGTCACTTTATCCCACAGTAGCTGCATTTTGTTTCGCTTTGCTCCACATCGGTGCAGTTTGTGTCCACTTTGTCCCACCGTCGGTGCATTTTGTGTCGCTTTGCTCCACATGTCGGTTCAGTTTGTGTCATATTGTTCCACAGTTGGTGCAGTTTGTGTCTCTTTGCTCCACATCAGTGCAGTTTGTGTCACTTTGCTCCACATGTCGGTTTAGTTTGTGTCATGTTGTTCCACAGTTGGTGCAGTTTGTGTCTCTTTGCTCCACATCAGTGCAGTTTGTGTCACTTTGCTCCAGTCAATGTAGTTTGTGTCCTTTTGTCGCACAGACGATGCAGTTTGTATCCACTTTGCCCCACAGTCGTTGCATTCTGTGTCAGTTTGCTGTACAGTCAGTGCAGTTTGTGTCTCTTTGTCCCACAGTTGCTGCAGTTCGTGTCAATTTGCTCCAGTCGTTATAGTTCAGGTCCTTTTGTCACACAGTCGATGCATTTTGTTTCACTTTGTCCCACAGTCAGCGCAGATTGTGTCACTTTGTCCCACGTTTGTTGCTGATTGTGTCAATTTGCTCCACAGTCATTGCAGTTTCTGTTACTTTGCTCCACAGTCGGTGAATCTTGTGTCTCTGTGCTCCACAGTCGGTGCAGTTTGTGTTCTTTTACTCCACAATCAGTGCAGTTTGTGTCACTTTGTCCCACATTTGGTTCAGTTTGTGTCAATGTGCTCCACATCATTTCAGTTTGTGTCACTTTCTCCCACAGTTGGTGCAGTTTGTCTCCACTTTGCCCCACAGTTGGTGCTGTTTGTGTCACTTTGCCCCACCGTCAGTGCAGTTTGTGTCAATTTGTCCCACACTTAGTGTAGTTTGTGTCACTTTGCTCCAGTCATTGCAGTTTGTGTCGCTTTGTTCACAGTTGTTGCAATTTCTGTCCGTTTGTCCCACAGTTGGTGCAGTTCATTCACTTTATCGCAGTCGGTGCAGTTTGTGTCACTTTGCTCCAGTCGGTGTAGTTTGTGTCACTTTGTCACACAGTCATTGCAGTTTGTGTCACTTTGCTCCACAGTTGTTGCAATTTCTGTCCGTTTGTCCCACAGTTGGTGCAGTTTGTGTCACTTTATCCCGCAGTAGCTGCATTTTGTTTCACTTTGCTCCACAGTTGGTGCAGTTTGTGTCACTTTGCTCCACAGTCGGTTCAGTTTGTGTCACTTTGTCGCACAGTCGATGCATTTTGTTTCACTTTGTCCCACAGTCAGTGCAGATTGTGTCACTTTGCTCCACAGTCATTGCAGTTTCTGTCACTTTGTCCCACATTCGTTGCTGATTGTGTCAATTTGCTCCACAATCGGTGCAGTTTGTGTCACTTTGTCCCACATTTGGTTCAGTTTGTGTCAAAGTGCTCCACATCGTTTCAGTTTGTGTCCCACAGACGTTGCGATTTGTGTCACTTTGCTCCAAATCGGTACAGTTTGTGTCACTGTGCTCCACATGTCGGTGCAGTTTGTGTCACTTTGTCCAACAGTCGTTGCAGTTGTGTCACTTCATTCCAGTAGGTGCAGTGTGTGTCACTTTGTCCCACAGTTAGTGCAGTTTGTGTCACTTTGCTCCAGTCATTGTAGTTTGTGTCCTTTTGTCACGCTGTCGATGCAGTTTGTTTCACATTGCTCCACAGTCGTTGCAATTTGTGTCCGTTTGTCCCACATTTAGTGCAGTTTGTGTCACTTTGTCCTCATAGTCGATGCAGTTTGTGTCACTTTGCTCCAGTTGGTGCAGTTTGTGTAACTTTGCTCCACAGTCGGTGCAGTTTGTGTCACTTTACTCCACAGTCGGTGCAGTGTGTCGTTTTGCTCCACAGTCGGTTCAGTTTGTGTCACTTTGTCGCACAGTCGATGCATTTTGTTTCACTTTGTCCCACAGTCAGTGCAGATTGTGTCACTTTGCTCCACAGTCATTGCAGTTTCTGTCACTTTGTCCCACATTCGTTGCTGATTGTGTCAATTTGCTCCACAATCGGTGCAGTTTGTGTCACTTTGTCCCACATTTGGTTCAGTTTGTGTCAAAGTGCTCCACATCGTTTCAGTTTGTGTCCCACAGACGTTGCGATTTGTGTCACTTTGCTCCAAATCGGTACAGTTTGTGTCACTGTGCTCCACATGTCGGTGCAGTTTGTGTCACTTTGTCCAACAGTCGTTGCAGTTGTGTCACTTCATTCCAGTAGGTGCAGTGTGTGTCACTTTGTCCCACAGTTAGTGCAGTTTGTGTCACTTTGCTCCAGTCATTGTAGTTTGTGTCCTTTTGT
This sequence comes from Isurus oxyrinchus, assembly GCA_026770705.1. NCBI lineage: Eukaryota > Metazoa > Chordata > Chondrichthyes > Lamniformes > Lamnidae > Isurus > Isurus oxyrinchus. The sequence continues at coordinate 30,671,869 of JANJGN010000025.1, forward strand.
CACGCAGTCGATGCAGTTTGTTTCACATTGCTCCACAGTCGTTGCAATTTGTGTCCGTTTGTCCCACATTTAGTGCAGTTTGTGTCACTTTGTCCTCATAGTCGATGCAGTTTGTGTCACTTTGCTCCAGTTGGTGCAGTTTGTGTCACTTTGCTCCACATCGGTACAGTTTGTGTTACTTTGTCCCACAGTAGGTGCAGTTTGTGTCACTTTGTCCCACAGTCGATGCAGTTTGTGATACTTTGCTCCACATCGGTACAGTTTGTGTCACTTTGTCCCACAGTCGGTGCAATTTGTCTCTCTTCGCCCACAGTCGGTGCAGTTTGTCACTTTGTCCCACAGTTGTTTCAGTTTCTGTCAATTTCACCCACAGTCGGTGCAGTTGTGTCACTTCATTCCAGTAGGTGTTGTTTGTGTCTCTTTGTCCCACAGCTGGTGCAGTTTGTGTCACTTTGCTCCAGTCGTTATAGTTCGTGTCCTTTTCTCGCACAGTGGATGCATTTTGTTTCACTTTATCCCACAGTCATTGCAGTTTGTGTCACTTTGTCCCACATTCGTTGCTGATTGTGTCAATTTGCTCCGCAATTGGTGCAGTTTGTGTCACTTTGTCCCACATTTGGTTCAGTTTGCGTCAAAGTGCTCCACATCATTTCAGTTTGTGTCCCACAGATGTTGCGATTTGTGTCACTTTGCTCCAAATTTGTACAGTTTGTGTCACTTTGTCCCACAGTCAGTGCAGTTTGTGTCACTTTGCTCCACAGTCATTGCTGTTTGTGTCGCTTTGCTCCACATTGATACAGTCTGTATCACATTGTCCAACAGTCAGTGCAGTTTGTGGCACTTTGTTCCACAAATTGTGCAGTTTGTATTACTTTGCTCCACATCAAAGCAGTTTGTGACACTTTGTCCCATAGTCGGTGCAGTTTGTGTTACTTTGCCCCACATCAGTGCAGTTTGTGTCACTTTGCCCCACAGTCGGTGCAGCTTGTGACACTTTGTCCCACTGTCGGTGCTGTTTGTGTCTCTTTGTCCCACAGTTGGTGTGCTTTGTGTCACTTTGCTCCAGTCATTGTAGTTTGTGTCCTTTTGTCACACAGTCGGTGCATTTTGTTTCACTTTGTCCCAAAGTCAGTGCAGATTATATCACTTTGCTCCACAGTCATTGCAGTTTGTGTCACTTTGTCCCACATTCATTGCTGATTGCATCAATGTGCTCCACAGTTGCTGCAGTTTGTGCCGCTTTGCTCCACAGTCGTTGCAATTTGTGTCCGTTTGTCCCACATTTAGTGCAGTTTGTGTCCACTTTGTCCTCATAGTCGATGCAGTTTGTGTCACTTTGCTCCAGTTGGTGCAGTTTGTGTCACTTTGCTCCACATCGGTACAGTTTGTGTTACTTTGTCCCACAGTAGGTGCAATTTGTCTCTCTTCGCCCACAGTCGGTGCAGTTTGCCACTTTGTCCCACAGTTGGTTCAGTTTCTGTCAATTTCACCCACAGTCGGTGCAGTTGTGTCACTTCATTCCAATAGGTGTTGTTTGTGTCTCTTTGTCCCACAGCTGGTGCAGTTTGTGTCACTTTGCTCCAGTCGTTATAGTTCGTGTCCTTTTCTCGCACAGTGGATGCATTTTGTTTCACTTTATCCCACAGTCATTGCAGTTTGTGTCACTTTGTCCCACATTCGTTGCTGATTGTGTCAATTTGCTCCGCAATTGGTGCAGTTTGTGTCACTTTGTCCCACATTTGGTTCAGTTTGCGTCAAAGTGCTCCACATCATTTCAGTTTGTGTCCCACAGATGTTGCGATTTGTGTCACTTTGCTCCAAATTTGTACAGTTTGTGTCACTTTGTCCCACAGTCAGTGCAGTTTGTGTCACTTTGCTCCACAGTCATTGCTGTTTGTGTCGCTTTGCTCCACATTGATACAGTCTGTATCACATTGTCCAACAGTCAGTGCAGTTTGTGGCACTTTGTTCCACAAATTGTGCAGTTTGTATTACTTTGCTCCACATCAAAGCAGTTTGTGACACTTTGTCCCATAGTCGGTGCAGTTTGTGTTACTTTGCCCCACATCAGTGCAGTTTGTGTCACTTTGCCCCACAGTCGGTGCAGCTTGTGACACTTTGTCCCACTGTCGGTGCTGTTTGTGTCTCTTTGTCCCACAGTTGGTGTGCTTTGTGTCACTTTGCTCCAGTCATTGTAGTTTGTGTCCTTTTGTCACACAGTCGGTGCATTTTGTTTCACTTTGTCCCAAAGTCAGTGCAGATTATATCACTTTGCTCCACAGTCATTGCAGTTTGTGTCACTTTGTCCCACATTCATTGCTGATTGCATCAATGTGCTCCACAGTTGCTGCAGTTTGTGCCGCTTTGCTCCACAGTCGTTGCAATTTGTGTCCGTTTGTCCCACATTTAGTGCAGTTTGTGTCCACTTTGTCCTCATAGTCGATGCAGTTTGTGTCACTTTGCCCCAGTTGGTGCAGTTTGTGTCACTTTGCTCCACATCGGTACAGTTTGTGTTACTTTGTCCCACAGTAGGTGCAATTTGTCTCTCTTCGCCCACAGTCGGTGCAGTTTGTCACTTTGTCCCACAGTTGGTTCAGTTTCTGTCAATTTCACCCACAGTCGGTGCAGTTGTGTCACTTCATTCCAGTAGGTGTTGTTTGCGTCTCTTTGTCCCACAGCTGGTGCAGTTTGTGTCACTTTGCTCCAGTCGTTATAGTTCGTGTCCTTTTCTCGCACAGTGGATGCATTTTGTTTCACTTTATCCCACAGTCATTGCAGTTTCTGTCACTTTGTCCCACATTCGTTGCTGATTGTGTCAATTTGCTCCGCAATTGGTGCAGTTTGTGTCACTTTGTCCCACATTTGGTTCAGTTTGCGTCAAAGTGCTCCACATCATTTCAGTTTGTGTCCCACAGATGTTGCGATTTGTGTCACTTTGCTCCAAATTTGTACAGTTTGTGTCACTTTGTCCCACAGTCAGTGCAGTTTGTGTCACTTTGCTCCACAGTCATTGCTGTTTGTTTCGCTTTGCTCCACAATGATACAGTCTGTGTCACATTGTCCAACAGTCAGTGCAGTTTGTGGCACTTTGTTCCACAAATTGTGCAGTTTGTATTACTTTGCTCCACATCAAAGCAGTTTGTGACACTTTGTCCCACAGTCGGTGCAGTTTGTGTTACTTTGCCCCACATCAGTGCAGTTTGTGTCACTTTGCCCCACAGTCGGTGCAGCTTGTGACACTTTGTCCCACTGTCGGTGCTGTTTGTGTCTCTTTGTCCCACAGTTGGTGTGCTTTGTGTCACTTTGCTCCAGTCATTGTAGTTTGTGTCCTTTTGTCACACAGTCGGTGCATTTTGTTTCACTTTGTCCCAAAGTCAGTGCAGATTATATCACTTTGCTCCACAGTCATTGCAGTTTGTGTCACTTTGTCCCACATTCATTGCTGATTGCATCAATGTGCTCCACAGTTGCTGCAGTTTGTGCCGCTTTGCTCCACAGTCGTTGCAATTTGTGTCCGTTTGTCCCACATTTAGTGCAGTTTGTGTCCACTTTGTCCTCATAGTCGATGCAGTTTGTGTCACTTTGCTCCAGTTGGTGCAGTTTGTGTCACTTTGCTCCACATCGGTACAGTTTGTGTTACTTTGTCCCACAGTAGGTGCAATTTGTCTCTCTTCGCCCACAGTCGGTGCAGTTTGTCACTTTGTCCCACAGTTGTTTCAGTTTCTGTCAATTTCACCCACAGTCGGTGCAGTTGTGTCACTTCATTCCAGTAGGTGTTGTTTGTGTCTCTTTGTCCCACAGCTGGTGCAGTTTGTGTCACTTTGCTCCAGTCGTTATAGTTCGTGTCCTTTTCTCGCACAGTGGATGCATTTTGTTTCACTTTATCCCACAGTCATTGCAGTTTCTGTCACTTTGTCCCACATTCGTTGCTGATTGTGTCAATTTGCTCCGCAATTGGTGCAGTTTGTGTCACTTTGTCCCACATTTGGTTCAGTTTGCGTCAAAGTGCTCCACATCATTTCAGTTTGTGTCCCACAGATGTTGCGATTTGTGTCACTTTGCTCCAAATTTGTACAGTTTGTGTCACTTTGTCCCACAGTCAGTGCAGTTTGTGTCACTTTGCTCCACAGTCATTGCTGTTTGTGTCGCTTTGCTCCACAATGATACAGTCTGTGTCACATTGTCCAACAGTCAGTGCAGTTTGTGGCACTTTGTTCCACAAATTGTGCAGTTTGTATTACTTTGCTCCACATCAAAGCAGTTTGTGACACTTTGTCCCACAGTCGGTGCAGTTTGTGTTACTTTGCCCCACATCAGTGCAGTTTGTGTCACTTTGCCCCACAGTCGGTGCAGCTTGTGACACTTTGTCCCACTGTCGGTGCTGTTTGTGTCTCTTTGTCCCACAGTTGGTGTGCTTTGTGTCACTTTGCTCCAGTCATTGTAGTTTGTGTCCTTTTGTCACACAGTCGGTGCATTTTGTTTCACTTTGTCCCAAAGTCAGTGCAGATTATATCACTTTGCTCCACAGTCGTTGCAGTTTGTGTCACTTTGTCCCACATTCATTGCTGATTGCATCAATGTGCTCCACAGTTGCTGCAGTTTGTGCCGCTTTGCTCCACAGTCAGTGCTGTTTGTGTCACTTTGCTCCACAGTTGGTGCAGTTTGTGTCACTTTGTCCAACAGTCGGTGCAGCTTGTGGCACTTTGTTCTACAGATTGTGCAGTTTGTGGCACTTTGCTCCAAACCAGTACATTTTGTGTCACTTTGTCCCACAGTCAGTGCAGTTTGTGTCACTTTGCTCCACAGTCATTGCTGTTTGTGTCGCTTTGCTCCACATTGATACAGTCTGTGTCACATTGTCCAACAGTCAGTGCAGTTTGTGGCACTTTGTTCCACAAATTGTGCAGTTTGTATTACTTTGCTCCACATCAAAGCAGTTTGTGACACTTTGTCCCACAGTCGGTGCAGTTTGTGTTACTTTGCTCCACATCAGTGCAGTTTGTGTCACTTTGCCCCACAGTCGGTGCAGCTTGTGCCGCTTTGCTCCACATCGGTACAGTTTGTGTCACCTTGTCCCACATTCGATGCTGTTTGTGTCACTTTGATCCACATCGGTACAATTTGTGTCACTTTGTCCCACGGTCGGTGCAGCTTGTGACACTTTGTCCCACTGTCAGTGCTGTTTGTGTCTTTTTGTCCCACAGTTGGTGTGCTTTGTGTCACTTTGCTCCAGTCATTGTAGTTTGTGTCCTTTTGTCACACAGTCGGTGCATTTTGTTTCACTTTGTCCCAAAGTCAGTGCAGATTATATCACTTTGCTCCACAGTCATTGCAGTTTGTGTCACTTTGTCCCACATTCATTGCTGATTGCATCAATGTGCTCCACAGTTGCTGCAGTTTGTGCCGCTTTGCTCCACAGTCGGTGCAGTTTGTGTCACTTTGCTCCACAGTTGGTGCAGTTTGTGTCACTTTGTCCAACAGTTGGTACAGCTTGTGGCACTTTGTTCTACAGATTGTGCAGTTTGTGGCACTTTGCTCCAAACCCGTACATTTTGTGTCACTTTGTCCCACAGTCGGTGCAGTTTGTGTCACTTTGCTCCGCATCGGTACAGTGTGTGTCACTTTGTCCCACAGTCGGTGCAGTTTGTTTCACTTTGCTCCAGTCGGTGCTGTTTTTGTTTCTTTGTCCCTAAGTCGGTGCAGTTTGTGTCACTTTGTCCCACAGTTTGTGCAGTTTGTGTCACTTTGCTCCAGTCATTGTAGTTTGTGTCCTTTTGTCACACAGTTGATGCAGTTTGTGTCACTTTGCTCCACAGTTGTTGCAATTTCTGTCCGTTTGTCCCACATTTGTTGCAGTTTGTGACACTTTGTCCAACTGTCAGTGCTGTTTGTGTCTCTTTGTCCCACAGTTGGTGCGCTTTGTGTCACTTTGCTCCAGTCATTGTAGTTTGTGTCCGTTTGTCCCACAGTCTATGCAGTTTGTGTCACTTTGTGCCACAGTCAGTGAATTTTGTTTCACTTAGTCCCAAAGTCACTGCAGATTATATCACTTTGCTCCACAGTCATTGCAGTTTGTGTCACTTTGTCCCTCTTTCATTGCTGATTGTGTTAATTTGCTCCACAGTCAGTGCAGTTTGTGTCACTTTGATCCAGAGTTAGTACAGTTTGTGTCACTTTGTCCAACAGTCAGTGCAGTTTGTGTCACTTTGCTCCAAACCGATACAGTTTGTGTCACTTTGTCCCACAGTCGGTGCAGTTTGTGTCACGTTGCTCCACAGTCATTGCAATTTCTGACCATTTATCCCACATTTAGTGCAGTTTGTGTCACTTTATCCCACAGTCAGTGCAGTTTGTGTCACCTAGTCCCACATTCAATGCTGTTTGTGACACTTTGTCCCACTGTCGATGCTGTTTGTGTCTCTTTGCCCCACAGTTGGTGCGCTTTGTGTCACTTTGCTCCAGTCACTGTAGTTTGTGTCCTTTTGTCACACAGTCGATGCAGTTTGTGTCACTTCGTCCCACAGTCGGTGCATTTTGTTTCACTTTGTCCCAAAGTCAGTGCAGATTATATCACTTTGCTCCACAGTCTTGCAGTTTGTGTCACTTTGTCCCACATTCATTGCTGATTGTGTCAACCTGCTCCACAGTCATTGCAGTTTCTGTCACTTTTCTCCACAGTTGGTGCAGTTTGTGTCACTTTGATCCAGAGTTGGTACAGTTTGTGTCACTTTGTCCAACAGTCGGTGCATTTTGTGTCACTTTGCTCCAAACTGGTACATTTTGTGTCTCTTTGTCCCGCAGTCAGTGCAGTTTGTGTCACTTTGCTCCAAACCGGTACAGTTTGTGTCACTTTGCTCCAGTCGGTGCTGTTTGTGTTTCTTTGTCCCACAGTCGATGCAGTTTGTGTCACTTTGCTCCAGTCATTGTAGTTTGTGTCCTTTTGTCACACAGTCGATGCAGTTTGTGTCACTTTGCTCCACAGTCGTTGCAATTTCTGTCTGTTTATCCAACATTTAGTGCAGTTTGTGTCACTTTATCCCTCAATCGATGCAGTTTGTGTCGCTTTGCTCCACAATCGATGCAGTTTGTGTCACTTTCTCGCACAGTCGATGCAGTTTGTGTCACATTGCTACACAGTCAGTGCAGTTTGTGTCACTTTGCTCCAGAATCGGTCCAGTTTGTCTCATTTTGAGCTAAAGTCGGTGCAGTTTGTGTCGCTTTGCTCCGCCGTCGGCACATTTTTTGTTGACTGCTCCACAGTCAGAGCAGATTGTGACCACTTTGCTACACAGTGGGTGTAACTTGTGTGTCTTGGCTCAACAGTCGAAACAGTTTGTGTCACTTTGCTCCACAATCGGTGCAGTTTGTGGCCACTTTGCTCCATAGCCGGTGCAGTTTGTGTCGCTTTGCTCCACAATCAGTGCAGTTTGTGCCGCTTTGCTGCACATGTCGGTTCAGTTTGTGTCATGTTGTTCCAAATTTGGTGCAGTTTGTGTCACTTTGCTCCACATTGGTGCAGTTTGTGTCACTTTTCTCCAGTCATTGTAGTTTGTGTCCTTTTGTCGCACAGTCGATGCAGTTTGTGTCACTTTGTCCCCCAGTCGGTGCAGTTTGTGTCACTTTGTCCCCCAGTCGGTGCAGTTTGTGTCCACTTTGTCGCACAGTCGGTGCATTTTGTGTCACTTTATTGCACATGTCAGTTCTGTTTGTGTCATGTTGTTCCACAGTTGGTGCAGTTTGTGTCTCTTTGTCCCACAGTTGGTGCAGTTCGTGTCACTTTGCTTTAGTCATTATAGTTCGTGTCCTTTTGTCGCACAGTCGATGCATTTTGTATCAATTTGTCCAAAATTCTTTACTGATTGTGTCAATTTGCTCCACAGTTATTGCTGTTTTTGTCACTTTGCTCCACAGTCATTGAATCTTGTGCCATTTTCCTCCAGTCATTGTAGCTTGTGTCCTTTTGTCGCACAGTCGATGCAGTTTGTGTCCACTTTGCCCCACATAGTCGTTGCAGTTTGTGTCATTTTGCTCCACATTTGGTACAGTTTGTGCCACTTTGTCCAACATGCAGTGCAATTTGAGCCAGTTTGTTCCACAGATTGTGCAGTTTTTGTCACTTTGTGGCACAGTCGATGCAGTTTGTGTCAATTTGTCCCAATTCGTTGCAGTTGTGTCACTTTACTCCACAATCGGTGCAGTTTGTGTCATTTGTCCCACATTTGGTTCAGTTTGTGTCAATTTGCACAACATTGCTTCAGTTTGTGTCACTTTCTCCCACAGTTAGTGCAGATTGTGTCACTTTGTCCCAAAGTCGGTGCAGATTGTGTCACTTTGCCCCACAGTTAGTGCAGTTTGTGTCACTTTGCTCCACCTTTGGTGCAGTTTGTGTAACTTAGTTCCACATCAGTGCAGTCTGTTTCACTTTGCCCCATAGTCAGTGCTGTTTGTGTCACTTTGTCCCACAGTCGTTGCAATTTGTGTCGCTTTGCTCCACAGTTGTTGCAATTTCTGTCCGTTTGTCCCACAGTAGCTGCAGTTTGTTTCACTTTGTTCCACAAATGGTCCAGTTTGTCTCGCTTTGGGCGACATTCGGTGCAGTTTGTGTCACTTTGCTCTGCCGTCATCGCATTTTGTGTCACCTTGCTCCACAGTCAGAGCAGATTGTGACCACTTTGCTCCACAGTGGGTGTAATTTGTGTGTCTTGGCTCAACAGTCAGTGCAATTTATGTCGCTTTGCTCCACAATCGGTGCAGTTTGTGTCACTTTGTCCCACAGTCGGTGCAGCTTGTGTCACTTTATCCAACAGTTGGTTCAATTTATGTCACTTTCACCCACAGTTGGTGTAGTTTGTGTCACTTTGTCCCACATTCAGTACAGTTTGTGTCACTTTGCTCCACAGTCGGTGCAGTTTGTGTCTCTTTGTCCCACATTCAGTGCAGTTTGTGTCACTTTGCTCCACAGTCGGTGCAGTTTGTGTCTCTTTGTCCCTCAGTTGGTGCAGTTTGTGTCACTTTGTCCCACATTCGTTGCTGATTGTGTCAATTTGCTCCACAGTCATTGCCATTTCTGTCACTTTGCTCCACAGTCATTGAATCTTGTGCCACTTTCCTCCAGTCATTGTAGCTTGTGTCCTTTTGTCGCACAGTCGATGCAGTTTATGTCCATTTTACCTCACAGTCGATGCAGTTTATGTCCACTTTGCCCCACAGTCGTTGCAGTTTGTGTCATTTTGCTCCACATTTGATACAGTTTGTGTCACTTTGTCCAACATGCAGTGCAGTTTGAGGCAGTATGTTCCACAGATTGTGCAGTTTGTGTCACTTTGTCGCACAGTCAATACATTTTGTGTCAATTTGTCCCAATTCGTTGCAGTTGTGTCACTTTACTCCACAATCAGTGCTGTTTGTGTCATTTTGTCCCTCAGTAGGTGCAGTTTGTGTCATTTGTCCCACATTTGGTTCAGTTTGTTTCAATTTGCACAACATCGCTTCAGTTTGTGTCTCTTTCTCCCACAGTTAGTGCAGATTGTGTCAATTTGCTCCACAGTGGGTGCAGATTGTGTCACTTTGCCCCATAGTTAGTGCAGTTTGTGTCACTTAGCTCCAGTCATTTTAGTTTTTGTCATCTTGTCACACAGTCGATGCAGTTTGTGTCACTTTGCTCCACATCGGTGCAGTTTGTGTCACTTTGCTCCACATTGGTACAGATTGTGTCACTTTGTCCCACAGTCGGTGTAGTTTGTGTCATTTTGCTCCACATCAGTACATTTCGTGTATCTTTGTCCCACAGTTGGTGCTGTTTGTGTCACTTTGTTCCACTCGTTGTAGTTTGTCTCCCTTTGTTGCGCAGTCGATGCAGTTTGTGTCCACTTTGCCCCACAGTCGTTGCAGTTTGTGACACTTTGTCCAACATTCAGTGCAGTTTGTGTCAATTTCCTCCACAGTCAGAGCAGTTTGTGTCACTTTGTTCCACAGACGTTGCAGTTTGTGTCACTTTGCTCCACAGTTGGTGCAGTTTGTGTCATTTGCTCCACCGACTGTGCAATTTGAGTTAGTTTGCTCCAGAGTCGGAGCAATTTGTGTCACTTTTCTCCACAATCGGTGCATTTTGTGTTATTTTGTCCCACAGTCGGTGCAGATTGTGTCACTTTGTCACACATTTGGTTCAGTTTGTTTCAATGTGCTCCACATCGGTTCAGTTTGTGTCACTCTCTCCCACAGTTGGTGCAGTTTGTCTCCACTTTGTCCAACAGTTGGTGCAGTTTGTGTCACTTTGCCCCACAGTCGGTGCAGTTTGTGTCACTTTGCCGAACAGTCGGTGCTGTTTGTGTCACTTTGTCCCACAGTCGGTGCAGTTTGCGTCACTCTGTCCCACAGTTAGTGCAGTTTGTGTCACTTTGCTCCAGTCATTGCAGTTTGTGTCCTTTTGTCACACAGTCAATGCAGTTTGTGTCACTTTGCTCCACGGTTGTTGCAATTTCTGTCCGTTTGTCCCACAGTTGGTGCAGTTTGTGTCACTTTATCCCACAGTAGCTGCATTTTGTTTCGCTTTGCTCCACATCGGTGCAGTTTGTGTCCACTTTGTCCCACCGTCGGTGCATTTTGTGTCGCTTTGCTCCACATGTCGGTTCAGTTTGTGTCATATTGTTCCACAGTTGGTGCAGTTTGTGTCTCTTTGCTCCACATCAGTGCAGTTTGTGTCACTTTGCTCCACATGTCGGTTTAGTTTGTGTCATGTTGTTCCACAGTTGGTGCAGTTTGTGTCTCTTTGCTCCACATCAGTGCAGTTTGTGTCACTTTGTTCCACATTTGGTGCAGTTTGTGTCACTTTGCTCCACAGTCGGTGCAGTTTGTGTCACTTTGTCCCACATTCAGTGCAGTTTGTGTCACTTTGCTCCACAGTCGGTGCAGTTTGTGTCTCTTTGTCCCACATTCAGTGCAGTTTGTGTCACTTTGCTCCACAGTCGGTGCAGTTTGTGTCTCTTTGTCCCTCAGTTGGTGCAGTTTGTGTCACTTTCTCCCTCATTCATTGCTGATTGTGTCAATTTGCTCCACAGTCATTGCCGTTTCTGTCACTTTGCTCCACAGTCATTGAATCTTATGCCACTTTCCTCCAGTCATTGTAGCTTGTGTCCTTTTGTCACACAGTCGATGCAGTTTATGTCCATTTTCCCTCACAGTCGATGCAGTTTATGTCCACTTTGCCCCACAGTCATTGCAGTTTGTGTCATTTTGCTCCACATTTGATACAGTTTGTGTCACTTTGTCCAACATGCAGTGCAGTTTGAGGCAGTATGTTCCACAGATTGTGCATTTTTTGTCACTTTGTCGCACAGTCAATGCATTTTGTGTCAATTTGTCCCAATTCGTTGCAGTTGTGTCACTTTACTCCACAATCAATGCTGTTTGTGTCATTTTGTCCCTCAGTCAGTGCAGTTTGTGTCATTTGTCCCACATTTGGTTCAGTTTGTTTCAATTTGTTCAACATCGCTTCAGTTTGTGTCTCTTTCTCCCACAGTTAGTGCAGATTGTGTCACTTTGCTCCACAGTCAGTGCAGATTGTGTCACTTTGTCCCACATTCGATGGAATTTGTATCACTTTGCTCCACAGTTGTTGCAACTTTTGTCCGTTTGTCCCACAGTCAGTGCAGTTTGTGTCACTTTGTCCCACATTTGGTTCAGTTTGTGTCACTTTGCTCCACATCGTTTCAGTTGGTGTCACTTTCTCCCACAGTTGGTGCAGTTTGTCTCCACTTTGTCCCACAGTCGGTGCAGTTTGTGTCACTTTGTCCCACAGTCAGTGCAGATTGTGGCACTTTGCTCCACAGTCATTGCAGTTTGTGTCACTTTGTCCCACATTTGGTTCAGTTTGTGTCAAAGTGCTCCACATCGTTTCAGTTTGTGTCACTTTCTCCCACAGTTGGCGCAGTTTGTGTCACTTTGTACGACAGTCGGTGCAGTTTGTGTCACTTTGTCCCACAGTCATGCATTTTGTTTCAGTTTGTCCCACAGTCAGTACAGATTGTGTCACTTTGCTCCATAGTCATTGCAGTTTGTGTCACTTTGTCCCAGATTCATTGCTGATTGTGTCACTTTGCTCCACAGTCTGTGCAGTTTGTGTCACTTTGTCCCACAGTTACTGCAGTTTGTGTCACTTTACCCCACAGTCAGTGCAGTTTCTGTTGCTTTGCTCCACAGTCGGTGCAGTTTGGGTCACTTTGATCCAGAGTTGGTACAGTTTGTGTCACTTTGTCCAACAGTCAGTGCAGTTTGTGGCACTTTGTTCAACAGATTTTGCAGTTTGTGTCACTTTGTCCCACAGTTAATGCAGTTCATGTCACTTTGCTCCTGTTATTGTAGTTTGTGTCCATTTGTCACCCAGTCGATGCAGTTTGTGTCATTTTGCTCCAAATCGGTGCAGTTTGTGTCAGTTTATCCCACAGTTGGTGCAGTTTGTGCCGCTTTGCTCCACAGTCGGTGCCATTTGTGTCGCTTTGCTCCAGTTGGTGTAGTTTGTGTCACTTTGTCGCACAGTCGATATTGTTTGTGTCCACTTTGACCAACAGTCATTCCAGTTTGTGTCTCTTTGCTCCACAGTCGGTCCAGTTTGTCTCGCTTTGGGCCACATTCGTTGCAGTTTGTGTCGCTTTGCTCCGCCGTCAGCGCATTTTGTTTTGACTTGCTCCACAGTCAGAGCAGATTGTGACCACTTTGCTCCACAGTGGGTGTAATTTGTGTGTCTTGGCTCAACAGTCAGTGCAGTTTATGTCACTTTGCTCCACAGTTGATGCAGTTTGTGTCACTTTGCTCCATAGTCAGTGCAGTTTGTGCCGCTTTGCTCCACATTCGGTTCAGTTTGTGTCATGTTGTTCCACAGTCGGTGCAGTTTGTGTCGCTTTGCTCCACATTGGTGCAGTTTGTGTCACTTTGCCCCACAGTCAGTGCAGTTTGTGTCACTTTGCTCCAGTCATTGTAGTATGTGTCATTTTGTCGCACAGTCAATCAGTTTGTGTCCACTTTGCCCCACAGTCATTGCAGTTTGTCTCACTTTGCGCCACAGTCAGTGGAGTTGTGTCACTTTGCTCCACATTTGGTGCAGTTCGTGTCACTTTGCTCCAGTCGTTATTGATCGTGTCCTTTTGTCGCACAGTCGGTGCATTTTGTTTCACTTTCTCCCACAGTCAATGCAGTTTGTGTCACTTTGTCTCACAGTCGTTGCTGATTGTGTCACTTTGCTCCACAGTCGTTGCAGTTTCTGTCCCTTTACGCCACAATCGATGCAGTTTGAGTCACTTTGACCCAAATTTGGTTCAGTTTGTGTCAATGTGCTCCACATGGTTTCAGTTTGTGTCACTTTCTCCCACAGTTGGTGAAGTTTGTCTCCACTTTGTACCACAGTCGGTGCAGTTTGTGTCACTTTGCTCCACAGTCGGGGCTGTTTGTGTCGCTTTGCTCCCCAGTCAGTGCAGATTGTGTCACTTTGCCCCATAGTCAGTGCTGTTTGTGTCACTTTGTCGCACATTCGATGCAATTTGTGTCACTTTGCTCCACAGTTGTTGCAACTTTTGTCCGTTTGTCCCACAGTTGGTGCAGTTTGTGTCACTGGATCCCACAATAGCTGCAGTTTGTTTCGCTTTGTTCCACAAACGGTCCAGTTTGTCTTGCTTTGGGCGACATTTGGTGCAGTTTGTGTCGCTTTGCTCTGTCGACATCGCATTTTGTGTCGACTTGCTCCACAGTCAGAGAAGATTGTGACCACTTTGCTCCACAGTGGGTGTAATTTGTGTGTCTTGGCTCAACAGTCAGTGCAGTTTTTGTCGCTTTGCTCCACAGTCAGTGCAGTTTATGTCGCTTTGCTCCACAGTCAGTGCAGTTTTTGTCGCTTTGCTCCACAGTCAGTGCAGTTTATGTCGCTTTGCTCCACAGTCAGTGCAGTTTATGTTGCTTTGCTCCACAGTCAGTGCAGTTTGTGTCACTTTGTCCCACAGTCGGTGCAGTTTGTGTCACTTTCACCCATAGTCAGTGCAGTTTTTGTCACTTTATCCAACAGTTGGTTCAGTTTATGTCACTTTCACCCACAGTTGGTGTAGTTTGTGTCACTTTGTTACAAATCGGTGCAGTTTATGTCCACTTTGTCCCACAGACAGTGCAGTTTGTGTCACTTTTCTCCACATGTCGGTGCAGTTTGTGTCACTTTGTCCCTCAGTTGGTGAAGTTTGTGTCACTTAGTTCCACATCGGTGCAGTTTGTGTCCAATTTGTCCCACAGCCGGTGCAGTTTGTGCCGCTTTGCCGAACATGTCGGTTCAGTTTGTGTCATGTTGTTCCACATTTGGTGCAGTTTGTGTCACTTTGCTCCACATTGGTGCAGTTTGTGTCACTTTGCCCCACAGTCGGTGCAGTTTGTGTCACTTTGCTGCACATATCGGTTCAGTTTGTGTCATGTTGTTCCACATTTGGTGCAGTTTGTGTCACTTTGCTCCACAGTCAGTGCAGTTTGTGTCACTTTGCTCCACAGTCGGTGCAGTTTGTGTCACTTTGTCCCACATTCAGTGCAGTTTGTGTCACTTTGCTCCACAGTCGGTGCAGTTTGTGTCTCTTTGTCCCACATTCAGTGCAGTTTGTGTCACTTTGCTCCACAGTCGGTGCAGTTTGTGTCTCTTTGTCCCTCAGTTGGTGCAGTTTGTGTCACTTTCTCCCACATTCATTGCTGATTGTGTCAATTTGCTCCACAGTCATTGCCGTTTCTGTCACTTTGCTCCACAGTCATTGAATCTTATGCCACTTTCCTCCAGTCATTGTAGCTTGTGTCCTTTTGTCACACAGTCGATGCAGTTTATGTCCATTTTCCCTCACAGTCGATGCAGTTTATGTCCACTTTGCCCCACAGTCGTTGCAGTTTGTGTCATTTTGCTCCACATTTGATACAGTTTGTGTCACTTTGTCCAACATGCAGTGCAGTTTGAGGCAGTATGTTCCACAGATTGTGCAGTTTGTGTCACTTTGTCGCACAGTCAATGCATTTTGTGTCAATTTGTCCCAATTCGTTGCAGTTGTATCACTTTACTCCACAATCAGTGCTGTTTGTGTCATTTTGTCCCTCAGTCGGTGCAGTTTGTGTCATTTGTCCCACATTTGGTTCAGTTTGTTTCAATTTGCACAACATCGCTTCAGTTTGTGTCTCTTTCTCCCACAGTTAGTGCAGATTGTGTCACTTTGCTCCACAGTCAGTGCAGATTGTGTCACTTTGCCCCATAGTCAGTGCTGTTTGTGTCACTTTGTCCCACATTCGATGCAATTTGTGTCACTTTGCTCCACAGTTGTTGCAACTTTTGTCCGTTTGTCCCACAGTCAGTGCAGTTTGTGTCACTTTGTCCCACATTTGGTTCAGTTTGTGTCACTTTGCTCCACATCGTTTCAGTTTGTGTCACTTTCTCCCACAGTTGGTGCAGTTTGTCTCCACTTTGTCCCACAGTCGGTGCAGTTTGTGTCACTTTGTCCCACAGTCAGTGCAGATTGTGGCACTTTGCTCCACAGTCATTGCAGTTTGTGTCACTTTGTCCCACATTTGGTTCAGTTTGTGTCAAAGTGCTCCACATCGTTTCAGTTTGTGTCACTTTCTCCCACAGTTGGCGCAGTTTGTGTCACTTTGTACGACAGTCGGTGCAGTTTGTGTCACTTTGTCCCACAGTCATGCATTTTGTTTCAGTTTGTCCCACAGTCAGTACAGATTGTGTCACTTTGCTCCACAGTCATTGCAGTTTGTGTCGCTTTGTCCCAGATTCATTGCTGATTGTGTCACTTTGCTCCACAGTCTGTGCAGTTTGTGTCACTTTGTCCCACAGTTACTGCAGTTTGTGTCACTTTACCCCACAGTCAGTGCAGTTTCTGTCGCTTTGCTCCACAGTCGGTGCAGTTTGTGTCACTTTGATCCAGAGTTGGTACAGTTTGTGTCACTTTGTCCAACAGTCAGTGCAGTTTGTGGCACTTTGTTCAACAGATTTTGCAGTTTGTGTCACTTTGTCCCACAGTTAATGCAGTTCATGTCACTTTGCTCCTGTTATTGCAGTTTGTGTCCATTTGTCACCCAGTCGATGCAGTTTGTGTCATTTTGCTCCAAATCGGTGCAGTTTGTGTCAGTTTATCCCACAGTTGGTGCAGTTTGTGCCGCTTTGCTCCACAGTCGGTGCCGTTTGTGTCGCTTTGCTCCAGTTGGTGTAGTTTGTGTCACTTTGTCGCACAGTCGATATTGTTTGTGTCCACTTTGACCAACAGTCATTCCAGTTTGTGTCTCTTTGCTCCACAGTCGGTCCAGTTTGTCTCACTTTGGGCCACATTCGTTGCAGTTTGTGTCGCTTTGCTCCGCCGTCAGCGCATTTTGTTTTGACTTGCTCCACAGTCAGAGCAGATTGTGACCACTTTGCTCCACAGTGGGTGTAATTTGTGTGTCTTGGCTCAACAGTCGTGCAGTTTATGTCACTTTGCTCCACAGTTGATGCAGTTTGTGTCACTTTGCTCCATAGTCAGTGCAGTTTGTGCCGCTTTGCTCCACATTCGGTTCAGTTTGTGTCATGTTGTTCCACAGTCGGTGCAGTTTGTGTCGCTTTGCTCCACATTGGTGCAGTTTGTGTCACTTTGCCCCACAGTCAGTGCAGTTTGTGTCACTTTGCTCCAGTCATTGTAGTATGTGTCATTTTGTCGCACAGTCAATCAGTTTGTGTCCACTTTGCCCCACAGTCATTGCAGTTTGTCTCACTTTGCGCCACAGTCAGTGGAGTTGTGTCACTTTGCTCCACATTTGGTGCAGTTCGTGTCACTTTGCTCCAGTCGTTATTGATCGTGTCCTTTTGTCGCACAGTCGGTGCATTTTGTTTCACTTTCTCCCACAGTCAATGCAGTTTGTGTCACTTTGTCTCACAGTCGTTGCTGATTGTGTCACTTTGCTCCACAGTCGTTGCAGTTTCTGTCCCTTTACGCCATAATCGATGCAGTTTGAGTCACTTTGACCCACATTTGGTTCAGTTTGTGTCAATGTGCTCCACATGGTTTCAGTTTGTGTAACTTTCTCCCACAGTTGGTGAAGTTTGTCTCCACTTTGTACCACAGTCGGTGCAGTTTGTGTCACTTTGCTCCACAGTCGGGGCAGTTTGTGTCGCTTTGCTCCCCAGTCAGTGCAGATTGTGTCACTTTGCCCCATAGTCAGTGCTGTTTGTGTCACTTTGTCGCACATTCGATGCAATTTGTGTCACTTTGCTCCACAGTTGTTGCAACTTTTGTCCGTTTGTCCCACAGTTGGTGCAGTTTGTGTCACTTGATCCCACAATAGCTGCAGTTTGTTTCGCTTTGTTCCACAAACGGTCCAGTTTGTCTTGCTTTGGGCGACATTTGGTGCAGTTTGTGTCGCTTTGCTCTGTCGACATCGCATTTTGTGTCGACTTGCTCCACAGTCAGAGCAGATTGTGACCACTTTGCTCCACAGTGGGTGTAATTTGTGTGTCTTGGCTCAACAGTCAGTGCAGGTTTTGTCGCTTTGCTCCACAGTCAGTGCAGTTTATGTCGCTTTGCTCCACAGTCAGTGCAGTTTATGTTGCTTTGCTCCACAGTCAGTGCAGTTTGTGTCACTTTGTCCCACAGTCGGTGCAGTTTGTGTCACTTTCACCCATAGTCAGTGCAGTTTTTGTCACTTTATCCAACAGTTGGTTCAGTTTAAGTCACTTTCACCCACAGTTGGTGTAGTTTGTGTCACTTTGTTACACATCGGTGCAGTTTATGTCCACTTTGTCCCACAATCAGTGCAGTTTGTGTCACTTTTCTCCACATGTCGGTGCAGTTTGTGTCACTTTGTCCCTCAGTTGGTGAAGTTTGTGTCACTTAGTTCCACATCGGTGCAGTTTGTGTCCAATTTGTCCCACAGCCGGTGCAGTTTGTGCCGCTTTGTCGAACATGTCGGTTCAGTTTGTGTCATGTTGTTCCACATTTGGTGCAGTTTGTGTCACTTTGCTCCACATCGGTGCAGTTTGTGTCACTTTGCCCCACAGTCGGTGCAGTTTGTGTCACTTTGCTGCACATATCGGTTCAGTTTGTGTCATGTTGTTCCACATTTGGTGCAGTTTGTGTCACTTTGCTCCACATTTGGTGAAGTTTGTGTCACTTTGCTCCACATTTGGTGCAGTTTGTGTCACTTTGCTCCACAGTCAGTGCAGTTTGTGTCACTTTGTTCCACATTTGGTGCAGTTTGTGTCACTTTGCTCCACAGTCGGTGCAGTTTGTGTCACTTTGTCCCACATTCAGTGCAGTTTGTGTCACTTTGCTCCACAGTCGGTGCAGTTTGTGTCTCTTTGTCCCACATTCAGTGCAGTTTGTGTCACTTTGCTCCACAGTCGGTGCAGTTTGTGTCTCTTTGTCCCTCAGTTGGTGCAGTTTGTGTCACTTAGTCCCACATTCATTGCTGATTGTGTCAATTTGCTCCACAGTCATTGCCGTTTCTGTCACTTTGCTCCACAGTCATTGAATCTTATGCCACTTTCCTCCAGTCATTGTAGCTTGTGTCCTTTTGTCACACAGTCGATGCAGTTTATGTCCATTTTCCCTCACAGTCGATGCAGTTTATGTCCACTTTGCCCCACAGTCATTGCAGTTTGTGTCATTTTGCTCCACATTTGGTACAGTTTGTGTCACTTTGTCCAACATGCAGTGCAGTTTGAGGCAGTATGTTCCACAGATTGTGCAGTTTGTGTCACTTTGTCCCACATTCGATGCATTTTGTGTCACTTTGCTCCACAGTTGTTGCAACTTTTGTCCGTTTGTCCCACAGTTGGTGCAGTTTGTGTCACTTGATCCCACAATAGCTGCAGTTTGTTCGCTTTGTTCCACAAACGGTCCAGTTTGTCTTGCTTTGGGCGACATTTGGTGCAGTTTGTGTCGCTTTGCTCTGTCGACATCGCATTTTGTGTCGACTTGCTCCACAGTCAGAGCAGATTGTGACCACTTTGCTCCACAGTGGGTGTAATTTGTGTGTCTTGGCTCAACAGTCAGTGCAGTTTTTGTCGCTTTGCTCCACAGTCAGTGCAGTTTTTGTCGCTTTGCTCCACAGTCAGTGCAGTTTATGTCGCTTTGCTCCACAGTCAGTGCAGTTTATGTTGCTTTGCTCCACAGTCAGTGCAGTTTGTGTCACTTTGTCCCACAGTCGGTGCAGTTTGTGTCACTTTCACCCATAGTCAGTGCAGTTTTTGTCACTTTATCCAACAGTTGGTTCAGTTTATGTCACTTTCACCCACAGTTGGTGTAGTTTGTGTCACTTTGTTACACATCGGTGCAGTTTATGTCCACTTTGTCCCACAATCAGTGCAGTTTGTGTCACTTTTCTCCACATGTCGGTGCAGTTTGTGTCACTTTGTCCCTCAGTTGGTGAAGTTTGTGTCACTTAGTTCCACATCGGTGCAGTTTGTGTCCAATTTGTCCCACAGCCGGTGCAGTTTGTGCCGCTTTGCCGAACATGTCGGTTCAGTTTGTGTCATGTTGTTCCACATTTGGTGCAGTTTGTGTCACTTTGCTCCACATCGGTGCAGTTTGTGTCACTTTGCCCCACAGTCGGTGCAGTTTGTGTCACTTTGCTGCACATATCGGTTCAGTTTGTGTCATGTTGTTCCACATTTGGTGCAGTTTGTGTCACTTTGCTCCACAGTCAGTGCAGTTTGTGTCACTTTGTTCCACATTTGGTGCAGTTTGTGTCACTTTGCTCCACAATCGGTGCAGTTTGTGTCACTTTACCCCACAGTCAGTGCAGTTTCTGTCGCTTTGCTCCACAGTCGGTGCAGTTTGGGTCACTTTGATCCAGAGTTGGTACAGTTTGTGTCTTTTTGTCCAACAGTCAGTGCAGTTTGTGGCACTTTGTTCAACAGATTTTGCAGTTTGTGTCACTTTGTCCCACAGTTAATGCAGTTCATGTCACTTTGCTCCTGTTATTGCAGTTTGTGTCCATTTGTCACCCAGTCGATGCAGTTTGTGTCATTTTGCTCCAAATCGATGCAGTTTGTGTCAGTTTATCCCACAGTTGGTGCAGTTTGTGCCGCTTTGCTCCACAGTCGGTGCCGTTTGTGTCGCTTTGCTCCAGTTGGTGTAGTTTGTGTCACTTTGTCGCACAGTCGATATTGTTTGTGTCCACTTTGACCAACAGTCATTCCAGTTTGTGTCTCTTTGCTCCACAGTCGGTCCAGTTTGTCTCGCTTTGGGCCACATTCGTTGCAGTTTGTGTCGCTTTGCTCTGTCGACATCGCATTTTGTGTCGACTTGCTCCACAGTCAGAGCAGATTGTGACCACTTTGCTCCACAGTGGGTGTAATTTGTGTGTCTTGGCTCAACAGTCAGTGCAGTTTTTGTCGCTTTGCTCCACAGTCAGTGCAGTTTTTGTCGCTTTGCTCCACAGTCAGTGCAGTTTATGTCGCTTTGCTCCACAGTCAGTGCAGTTTATGTTGCTTTGCTCCACAGTCAGTGCAGTTTGTGTCACTTTGTCCCACAGTCGGTGCAGTTTGTGTCACTTTCACCCATAGTCAGTGCAGTTTTTGTCACTTTATCCAACAGTTGGTTCAGTTTATGTCACTTTCACCCACAGTTGGTGTAGTTTGTGTCACTTTGTTACACATCGGTGCAGTTTATGTCCACTTTGTCCCACAATCAGTGCAGTTTGTGTCACTTTTCTCCACATGTCGGTGCAGTTTGTGTCACTTTGTCCCTCAGTTGGTGAAGTTTGTGTCACTTAGTTCCACATCGGTGCAGTTTGTGTCCAATTTGTCCCACAGCCGGTGCAGTTTGTGCCGCTTTGCCGAACATGTCGGTTCAGTTTGTGTCATGTTGTTCCACATTTGGTGCAGTTTGTGTCACTTTGCTCCACATCGGTGCAGTTTGTGTCACTTTGCCCCACAGTCGGTGCAGTTTGTGTCACTTTGCTGCACATATCGGTTCAGTTTGTGTCATGTTGTTCCACATTTGGTGCAGTTTGTGTCACTTTGCTCCACATTTGGTGAAGTTTGTGTCACTTTGCTCCACATTTGGTGCAGTTTGTGTCACTTTGCTCCACAGTCAGTGCAGTTTGTGTCACTTTGTTCCACATTTGGTGCAGTTTGTGTCACTTTGCTCCACAGTCGGTGCAGTTTGTGTCACTTTGTCCCACATTCAGTGCAGTTTGTGTCACTTTGCTCCACAGTCGGTGCAGTTTGTGTCTCTTTGTCCCACATTCAGTGCAGTTTGTGTCACTTTGCTCCACAGTCGGTGCAGTTTGTGTCTCTTTGTCCCTCAGTTGGTGCAGTTTGTGTCACTTTCTCCCACATTCATTGCTGATTGTGTCAATTTGCTCCACAGTCATTGCCGTTTCTGTCACTTTGCTCCACAGTCATTGAATCTTATGCCACTTTCCTCCAGTCATTGTAGCTTGTGTCCTTTTGTCACACAGTCGATGCAGTTTATGTCCATTTTCCCTCACAGTCGATGCAGTTTATGTCCACTTTGCCCCACAGTCATTGCAGTTTGTGTCATTTTGCTCCACATTTGGTACAGTTTGTGTCACTTTGTCCAACATGCAGTGCAGTTTGAGGCAGTATGTTCCACAGATTGTGCAGTTTGTGTCACTTTGTCGCACAGTCAATGCATTTTGTGTCAATTTGTCCCAATTCGTTGCAGTTGTGTCACTTTACTCCACAATCAGTGCTGTTTGTGTCATTTTGTCCCTCAGTCGGTGCAGTTTGTGTCATTTGTCCCACATTTGGTTCAGTTTGTTTCAATTTGTTCAACATCGCTTCAGTTTGTGTCTCTTTCTCCCACAGTTAGTGCAGATTGTGTCACTTTGCTCCACAGTCAGTGCAGATTGTGTCACTTTGCCCCATAGTCAGTGCTGTTTGTGTCACTTTGTCCCACATTCGATGGAATTTGTATCACTTTGCTCCACAGTTGTTGCAACTTTTGTCCGTTTGTCCCACAGTCAGTGCAGTTTGTGTCACTTTGTCCCACATTTGGTTCAGTTTGTGTCACTTTGCTCCACATCGTTTCAGTTGGTGTCACTTTCTCCCACAGTTGGTGCAGTTTGTCTCCACTTTGTCCCACAGTCGGTGCAGTTTGTGTCACTTTGTCTGCACATGTCGGTGCAGTTGGTGTCACTTTGTCCCACAGTCAGTGCAGATTGTGGCACTTTGCTCCACAGTCATTGCAGTTTGTGTCACTTTGTCCCACATTTGGTTCAGTTTGTGTCAAAGTGCTCCACATCGTTTCAGTTTGTGTCACTTTCTCCCACAGTTGGCGCTGTTTGTGTCACTTTGTACGACAGTCGGTGCAGTTTGTGTCACTTTGCCCCACAGTCGGTGCAGTTTGTGTCACTTTGCTGCACATATCGGTTCAGTTTGTGTCATGTTGTTCCACATTTGGTGCAGTTTGTGTCACTTTGCTCCACATTTGGTGCAGTTTGTGTCACTTTGCTCCACAGTCAGTGCAGTTTGTGTCACTTTGTTCCACATTTGGTGCAGTTTGTGTCACTTTGCTCCACAGTCGGTGCAGTTTGTGTCACTTTGTCCCACATTCAGTGCAGTTTGTGTCACTTTGCTCCACAGTCGGTGCAGTTTGTGTCTCTTTGTCCCACATTCAGTGCAGTTTGTGTCACTTTGCTCCACAGTCGGTGCAGTTTGTGTCTCTTTGTCCCTCAGTTGGTGCAGTTTGTGTCACTTTCTCCCTCATTCATTGCTGATTGTGTCAATTTGCTCCACAGTCATTGCCGTTTCTGTCACTTTGCTCCACAGTCATTGAATCTTATGCCACTTTCCTCCAGTCATTGTAGCTTGTGTCCTTTTGTCACACAGTCGATGCAGTTTATGTCCATTTTCCCTCACAGTCGATGCAGTTTATGTCCACTTTGCCCCACAGTCATTGCAGTTTGTGTCATTTTGCTCCACATTTGATACAGTTTGTGTCACTTTGTCCAACATGCAGTGCAGTTTGAGGCAGTATGTTCCACAGATTGTGCATTTTTTGTCACTTTGTCGCACAGTCAATGCATTTTGTGTCAATTTGTCCCAATTTGTTGCAGTTGTGTCACTTTACTCCACAATCAATGCTGTTTGTGTCATTTTGTCCCTCAGTCAGTGCAGTTTGTGTCATTTGTCCCACATTTGGTTCAGTTTGTTTCAATTTGTTCAACATCGCTTCAGTTTGTGTCTCTTTCTCCCACAGTTAGTGCAGATTGTGTCACTTTGCTCCACAGTCAGTGCAGATTGTGTCACTTTGCCCCATAGTCAGTGCTGTTTGTGTCACTTTGTCCCACATTCGATGCAATTTGTATCACTTTGCTCCACAGTTGTTGCAACTTTTGTCCGTTTGTCCCACAGTCAGTGCAGTTTGTGTCACTTTGTCCCACATTTGGTTCAGTTTGTGTCACTTTGCTCCACATCGTTTCAGTTGGTGTCACTTTCTCCCACAGTTGGTGCAGTTTGTCTCCACTTTGTCCCACAGTCGGTGCAGTTTGTGTCACTTTGTCCCACAGTCAGTGCAGATTGTGGCACTTTGCTCCACAGTCATTGCAGTTTGTGTCACTTTGTCCCACATTTGGTTCAGTTTGTGTCAAAGTGCTCCACATCGTTTCAGTTTGTGTCACTTTCTCCCACAGTTGGCGCAGTTTGTGTCACTTTGTACGACAGTCGGTGCAGTTTGTGTCACTTTGTCCCACAGTCATGCAGTTTGTGTCACTTTGTCCCACAGTTACTGCAGTTTGTGTCACTTTACCCCACAGTCAGTGCAGTTTCTGTTGCTTTGCTCCACAGTCGGTGCAGTTTGGGTCACTTTGATCCAGAGTTGGTACAGTTTGTGTCACTTTGTCCAACAGTCAGTGCAGTTTGTGGCACTTTGTTCAACAGATTTTGCAGTTTGTGTCACTTTGTCCCACAGTTAATGCAGTTCATATCACTTTGCTCCTGTTATTGCAGTTTGTGTCCATTTGTCACCCAGTCGATGCAGTTTGTGTCATTTTGCTCCAAATCGGTGCAGTTTGTGTCAGTTTATCCCACAGTTGGTGCAGTTTGTGCCGCTTTGCTCCACAGTCGGTGCCGTTTGTGTCGCTTTGCTCCAGTTGGTGTAGTTTGTGTCACTTTGTCGCACAATCGATATTGTTTGTGTCCACTTTGACCAACAGTCATTCCAGTTTGTGTCTCTTTGCTCCACAGTCGGTCCAGTTTGTCTCGCTTTGGGCCACATTCATTGCAGTTTGTGTCGCTTTACTCCGCCGTCAGCGCATTTTGTTTTGACTTGCTCCACAGTCAGAGCAGATTGTGACCACTTTGCTCCACAGTGGGTGTAATTTGTGTGTCTTGGCTCAACAGTCGTGCAGTTTATGTCACTTTGCTCCACAGCTGATGCAGTTTGTGTCACTTTGCTCCATAGTCAGTGCAGTTTGTGCCGCTTTGCTCCACATTCGGTTCAGTTTGTGTCATGTTGTTCCACAGTCGGTGCAGTTTGTGTCGCTTTGCTCCACATTGGTGCAGTTTGTGTCACTTTGCCCCACAGTCAGTGCAGTTTGTGTCACTTTGCTCCAGTCATTGTAGTATGTGTCATTTTGTCGCACAGTCAATCAGTTTGTGTCCACTTTGCCCCACAGTCATTGCAGTTTGTCTCACTTTGCGCCACAGTCAGTGGAGTTGTGTCACTTTGCTCCACATTTGGTGCAGTTCGTGTCACTTTGCTCCAGTCGTTATTGATCGTGTCCTTTTGTCGCACAGTCGGTGCATTTTGTTTCACTTTCTCCCACAGTCAATGCAGTTTGTGTCACTTTGTCTCACAGTCGTTGCTGATTGTGTCACTTTGCTCCACAGTCGTTGCAGTTTCTGTCCCTTTACGCCACAATCGATGCAGTTTGAGTCACTTTGACCCACATTTGGTTCAGTTTGTGTCAATGTGCTCCACATGGTTTCAGTTTGTGTCACTTTCTCCCACAGTTGGTGAAGTTTGTCTCCACGTTGTACCACAGTCGGGGCAGTTTGTGTCGCTTTGCTCCCCAGTCAGTGCAGATTCTGTCACTTTGCCCCATAGTCAGTGCTGTTTGTGTCACTTTGTCCCACATTCGATGCAATTTGTGTCACTTTGCTCCACAGTTGTTGCAACTTTTGTCCCACAGTTGGTGCAGTTTGTGTCACTTGATCCCACAATAGCTGCAGTTTGTTCGCTTTGTTCCACAAACGGTCCAGTTTGTCTTGCTTTGGGCGACATTTGGTGCAGTTTGTGTCGCTTTGCTCTGTCGACATCGCATTTTGTGTCGACTTGCTCCACAGTCAGAGCAGATTGTGACCACTTTGCTCCACAGTGGGTGTAATTTGTGTGTCTTGGCTCAACAGTCAGTGCAGTTTTTGTCGCTTTGCTCCACAGTCAGTGCAGTTTTTGTCGCTTTGCTCCACAGTCAGTGCAGTTTATGTCGCTTTGCTCCACAGTCAGTGCAGTTTATGTTGCTTTGCTCCACAGTCAGTGCAGTTTGTGTCACTTTGTCCCACAGTCGGTGCAGTTTGTGTCACTTTCACCCATAGTCAGTGCAGTTTTTGTCACTTTATCCAACAGTTGGTTCAGTTTATGTCACTTTCACCCACAGTTGGTGTAGTTTGTGTCACTTTGTTACACATCGGTGCAGTTTATGTCCACTTTGTCCCACAGACAGTGCAGTTTGTGTCACTTTTCTCCACATGTCGGTGCAGTTTGTGTCACTTTGTCCCTCAGTTGGTGCAGTTTGTGTCACTTAGTTCCACATCGGTGCAGTTTGTGTCCAATTTGTCCCACAGCCGGTGAAGTTTGTGCCGCTTTGCCGAACATGTCGGTTCAGTTTGTGTCATGTTGTTCCACATTTGGTGCAGTTTGTGTCACTTTGCTCCACATCGGTGCAGTTTGTGTCACTTTGCCCCACAGTCGGTGCAGTTTGTGTCACTTTGCTGCACATATCGGTTCAGTTTGTGTCATGTTGTTCCACATTTGGTGCAGTTTGTGTCACTTTGCTCCACATTTGGTGCAGTTTGTGTCACTTTGCTCCACATTTGGTGCAGTTTGTGTCACTTTGCTCCACAGTCAGTGCAGTTTGTGTCACTTTGTTCCACATTTGGTGCAGTTTGTGTCACTTTGCTCCACAGTCGGTGCAGTTTGTGTCACTTTGTCCCACATTCAGTGCAGTTTGTGTCACTTTGCTCCACAGTTGGCGCAGTTTTTGTCTCTTTGTCCCACATTCAGTGCAGTTTGTGTCACTTTGCTCCACAGTCGGTGCAGTTTGTGTCTCTTTGTCCCTCAGTTGGTGCAGTTTGTGTCACTTTCTCCCACATTCATTGCTGATTGTGTCAATTTGCTCCACAGTCATTGCCATTTCTGTCACTTTGCTCCACAGTCATTGAATCTTATGCCACTTTCCTCCAGTCATTGTAGCTTGTGTCCTTTTGTCACACAGTCGATGCAGTTTATGTCCATTTTCCCTCACAGTCGATGCAGTTTATGTCCACTTTGCCCCACAGTCATTGCAGTTTGTGTCATTTTGCTCCACATTTGATACAGTTTGTGTCACTTTGTCCAACATGCAGTGCAGTTTGAGGCAGTATGTTCCACAGATTGTGCAGTTTGTGTCACTTTGTCGCACAGTCAATGCATTTTGTGTCAATTTGTCCCAATTCGTTGCAGTTGTGTCACTTTACTCCACAATCAGTGCTGTTTGTGTCATTTTGTCCCTCAGTCGGTGCAGTTTGTGTCATTTGTCCCACATTTGGTTCAGTTTGTTTCAATTTGTTCAACATCGCTTCAGTTTGTGTCTCTTTCTCCCACAGTTAGTGCAGATTGTGTCACTTTGCTCCACAGTCAGTGCAGATTGTGTCACTTTGCCCCATAGTCAGTGCTGTTTGTGTCACTTTGTCCCACATTCGATGCAATTTGTATCACTTTGCTCCACAGTTGTTGCAACTTTTGTCCGTTTGTCCCACAGTCAGTGCAGTTTGTGTCACTTTGTCCCACATTTGGTTCAGTTTGTGTCACTTTGCTCCACATCGTTTCAGTTGGTGTCACTTTCTCCCACAGTTGGTGCAGTTTGTCTCCACTTTGTCCCACAGTCGGTGCAGTTTGTGTCACTTTGTCCCACAGTCAGTGCAGATTGTGGCACTTTGCTCCACAGTCATTGCAGTTTGTGTCACTTTGTCCCACATTTGGTTCAGTTTGTGTCAAAGTGCTCCACATCGTTTCAGTTTGTGTCACTTTCTCCCACAGTTGGCGCAGTTTGTGTCACTTTGTACGACAGTCGGTGCAGTTTGTGTCACTTTGTCCCACAGTCATGCAGTTTGTGTCACTTTGTCCCACAGTTACTGCAGTTTGTGTCACTTTACCCCACAGTCAGTGCTGTTTCTGTTGCTTTGCTCCACAGTCGGTGCAGTTTGGGTCACTTTGATCCAGAGTTGGTACAGTTTGTGTCACTTTGTCCAACAGTCAGTGCAGTTTGTGGCACTTTGTTCAACAGATTTTGCAGTTTGTGTCACTTTGTCCCACAGTTAATGCAGTTCATATCACTTTGCTCCTGTTATTGCAGT
Organism: Isurus oxyrinchus; assembly: GCA_026770705.1. NCBI lineage: Eukaryota > Metazoa > Chordata > Chondrichthyes > Lamniformes > Lamnidae > Isurus > Isurus oxyrinchus. Next base: position 30,699,434 of record JANJGN010000025.1, read on the forward strand.
TTGTGTCCATTTGTCACCCAGTCGATGCAGTTTGTGTCATTTTGCTCCAAATCGGTGCAGTTTGTGTCAGTTTATCCCACAGTTGGTGCAGTTTGTGCCGCTTTGCTCCACAGTCGGTGCCGTTTGTGTCGCTTTGCTCCAGTTGGTGTAGTTTGTGTCACTTTGTCGCACAATCGATATTGTTTGTGTCCACTTTGACCAACAGTCATTCCAGTTTGTGTCTCTTTGCTCCACAGTCGGTCCAGTTTGTCTCGCTTTGGGCCACATTCATTGCAGTTTGTGTCGCTTTACTCCGCCGTCAGCGCATTTTGTTTTGACTTGCTCCACAGTCAGAGCAGATTGTGACCACTTTGCTCCACAGTGGGTGTAATTTGTGTGTCTTGGCTCAACAGTCGTGCAGTTTATGTCACTTTGCTCCACAGCTGATGCAGTTTGTGTCACTTTGCTCCATAGTCAGTGCAGTTTGTGCCGCTTTGCTCCACATTCGGTTCAGTTTGTGTCATGTTGTTCCACAGTCGGTGCAGTTTGTGTCGCTTTGCTCCACATTGGTGCAGTTTGTGTCACTTTGCCCCACAGTCAGTGCAGTTTGTGTCACTTTGCTCCAGTCATTGTAGTATGTGTCATTTTGTCGCACAGTCAATCAGTTTGTGTCCACTTTGCCCCACAGTCATTGCAGTTTGTCTCACTTTGCGCCACAGTCAGTGGAGTTGTGTCACTTTGCTCCACATTTGGTGCAGTTCGTGTCACTTTGCTCCAGTCGTTATTGATCGTGTCCTTTTGTCGCACAGTCGGTGCATTTTGTTTCACTTTCTCCCACAGTCAATGCAGTTTGTGTCACTTTGTCTCACAGTCGTTGCTGATTGTGTCACTTTGCTCCACAGTCGTTGCAGTTTCTGTCCCTTTACGCCACAATCGATGCAGTTTGAGTCACTTTGACCCACATTTGGTTCAGTTTGTGTCAATGTGCTCCACATGGTTTCAGTTTGTGTCACTTTCTCCCACAGTTGGTGAAGTTTGTCTCCACGTTGTACCACAGTCGGGGCAGTTTGTGTCGCTTTGCTCCCCAGTCAGTGCAGATTCTGTCACTTTGCCCCATAGTCAGTGCTGTTTGTGTCACTTTGTCCCACATTCGATGCAATTTGTGTCACTTTGCTCCACAGTTGTTGCAACTTTTGTCCCACAGTTGGTGCAGTTTGTGTCACTTGATCCCACAATAGCTGCAGTTTGTTCGCTTTGTTCCACAAACGGTCCAGTTTGTCTTGCTTTGGGCGACATTTGGTGCAGTTTGTGTCGCTTTGCTCTGTCGACATCGCATTTTGTGTCGACTTGCTCCACAGTCAGAGCAGATTGTGACCACTTTGCTCCACAGTGGGTGTAATTTGTGTGTCTTGGCTCAACAGTCAGTGCAGTTTTTGTCGCTTTGCTCCACAGTCAGTGCAGTTTTTGTCGCTTTGCTCCACAGTCAGTGCAGTTTATGTCGCTTTGCTCCACAGTCAGTGCAGTTTATGTTGCTTTGCTCCACAGTCAGTGCAGTTTGTGTCACTTTGTCCCACAGTCGGTGCAGTTTGTGTCACTTTCACCCATAGTCAGTGCAGTTTTTGTCACTTTATCCAACAGTTGGTTCAGTTTATGTCACTTTCACCCACAGTTGGTGTAGTTTGTGTCACTTTGTTACACATCGGTGCAGTTTATGTCCACTTTGTCCCACAGACAGTGCAGTTTGTGTCACTTTTCTCCACATGTCGGTGCAGTTTGTGTCACTTTGTCCCTCAGTTGGTGCAGTTTGTGTCACTTAGTTCCACATCGGTGCAGTTTGTGTCCAATTTGTCCCACAGCCGGTGAAGTTTGTGCCGCTTTGCCGAACATGTCGGTTCAGTTTGTGTCATGTTGTTCCACATTTGGTGCAGTTTGTGTCACTTTGCTCCACATCGGTGCAGTTTGTGTCACTTTGCCCCACAGTCGGTGCAGTTTGTGTCACTTTGCTGCACATATCGGTTCAGTTTGTGTCATGTTGTTCCACATTTGGTGCAGTTTGTGTCACTTTGCTCCACATTTGGTGCAGTTTGTGTCACTTTGCTCCACATTTGGTGCAGTTTGTGTCACTTTGCTCCACAGTCAGTGCAGTTTGTGTCACTTTGTTCCACATTTGGTGCAGTTTGTGTCACTTTGCTCCACAGTCGGTGCAGTTTGTGTCACTTTGTCCCACATTCAGTGCAGTTTGTGTCACTTTGCTCCACAGTTGGCGCAGTTTTTGTCTCTTTGTCCCACATTCAGTGCAGTTTGTGTCACTTTGCTCCACAGTCGGTGCAGTTTGTGTCTCTTTGTCCCTCAGTTGGTGCAGTTTGTGTCACTTTCTCCCACATTCATTGCTGATTGTGTCAATTTGCTCCACAGTCATTGCCATTTCTGTCACTTTGCTCCACAGTCATTGAATCTTATGCCACTTTCCTCCAGTCATTGTAGCTTGTGTCCTTTTGTCACACAGTCGATGCAGTTTATGTCCATTTTCCCTCACAGTCGATGCAGTTTATGTCCACTTTGCCCCACAGTCATTGCAGTTTGTGTCATTTTGCTCCACATTTGATACAGTTTGTGTCACTTTGTCCAACATGCAGTGCAGTTTGAGGCAGTATGTTCCACAGATTGTGCAGTTTGTGTCACTTTGTCGCACAGTCAATGCATTTTGTGTCAATTTGTCCCAATTCGTTGCAGTTGTGTCACTTTACTCCACAATCAGTGCTGTTTGTGTCATTTTGTCCCTCAGTCGGTGCAGTTTGTGTCATTTGTCCCACATTTGGTTCAGTTTGTTTCAATTTGTTCAACATCGCTTCAGTTTGTGTCTCTTTCTCCCACAGTTAGTGCAGATTGTGTCACTTTGCTCCCCAGTCAGTGCAGATTGTGTCACTTTGCCCCATAGTCAGTGCTGATTGTGTCACTTTGTCCCACATTCGATGCAATTTGTGTCACTTTGCTCCACAGTTGTTGCAACTTTTGTCCGTTTGTCCCACAGTCAGTGCAGTTTGTGTCACTTTGTCCCACATTTGGTTCAGTTTGTGTCACTTTGCTCCACATCGTTTCAGTTGGTGTCACATTCTCCCACAGTTGGTGCAGTTTGTCTCCACTTTGTCCCACAGTCGGTGCAGTTTGTGTCACTTTGTCCCACAGTCAGTGCAGATTGTGGCACTTTGCTCCACAGTCATTGCAGTTTGTGTCACTTTGTCCCACATTTGGTTCAGTTTGTTTCAAAGTGCTCCACATCGTTTCAGTTTGTGTCACTTTCTCCCACAGTTGGCGCAGTTTGTGTCACTTTGTACGACAGTCGGTGCAGTTTGTGTCACTTTGTCCCACAGTCATGCATTTTGTTTCCGTTTGTCCCACAGTCAGTACAGATTGTGTCACTTTGCTCCACAGTCATTGCAGTTTGTGTCACTTTGTCCCAGATTCATTGCTGATTGTGTCACTTTGCTCCACAGTCTGTGCAGTTTGTGTCACTTTGTCCCACAGTTACTGCAGTTTGTGTCACTTTACCCCACAGTCAGTGCAGTTTCTGTCGCTTTGCTCCACAGTCGGTGCAGTTTGGGTCACTTTGATCCAGAGTTGGTACAGTTTGTGTCACTTTGTCCAACAGTCAGTGCAGTTTGTGGCACTTTGTTCAACAGATTTTGCAGTTTGTGTCACTTTGTCCCACAGTTAATGCATTCATGTCACTTTGCTCCTGTTATTGCAGTTTGTGTCCATTTGTCACCCAGTCGATGCAGTTTGTGTCATTTTGCTCCAAATCGGTGCAGTTTGTGTCAGTTTATCCCACAGTTGGTGCAGTTTGTGCCGCTTTGCTCCACAGTCGGTGCCGTTTGTGTCGCTTTGCTCCAGTTGGTGTAGTTTGTGTCACTTTGTCGCACAGTCGATATTGTTTGTGTCCACTTTGACCAACAGTCATTCTAGTTTGTGTCTCTTTGCTCCACAGTCGGTCCAGTTTGTCTTGCTTTGGGCCACATTCGTTGCAGTTTGTGTCGCTTTGCTCCGCCGTCAGCGCATTTTGTTTTGACTTGCTCCACAGTCAGAGCAGATTGTGACCACTTTGCTCCACAGTGGGTGTAATTTGTGTGTCTTGGCTCAACAGTCAGTGCAGTTTATGTCACTTTGCTCCACAGTTGATGCAGTTTGTGTCACTTTGCTCCATAGTCAGTGCAGTTTGTGTCGCTTTGCTCCACATTGGTGCAGTTTGTGTCACTTTGCCCCACAGTCAGTGCAGTTTGTGTCACTTTGCTCCAGTCATTGTAGTATGTGTCATTTTGTCGCACAGTCAATCAGTTTGTGTCCACTTTGCCCCACAGTCATTGCAGTTTGTCTCACTTTGCGCCACAGTCAGTGGAGTTGTGTCACTTTGCTCCACATTTGGTGCAGTTCGTGTCACTTTGCTCCAGTCGTTATTGATCGTGTCCTTTTGTCGCACAGTCGGTGCATTTTGTTTCACTTTCTCCCACAGTCAATGCAGTTTGTGTCACTTTGTCTCACAGTCGTTGCTGATTGTGTCACTTTGCTCCACAGTCGTTGCAGTTTCTGTCCCTTTACGCCACAATCGATGCAGTTTGAGTCACTTTGACCCACATTTGGTTCAGTTTGTGTCAATGTGCTCCACATGGTTTCAGTTTGTGTCACTTTCTCCCACAGTTGGTGAAGTTTGTCTCCACTTTGTACCACAGTCGGTGCAGTTTGTGTCACTTTGCTCCACAGTCGGGGCAGTTTGTGTCGCTTTGCTCCCCAGTCAGTGCAGATTGTGTCACTTTGCCCCATAGTCAGTGCTGTTTGTGTCACTTTGTCGCACATTCGATGCAATTTGTGTCACTTTGCTCCACAGTTGTTGCAACTTTTGTCCGTTTGTCCCACAGTTGGTGCAGTTTGTGTCACTTGATCCCACAATAGCTGCAGTTTGTTTCGCTTTGTTCCACAAACGGTCCAGTTTGTCTTGCTTTGGGCGACATTTGGTGCAGTTTGTGTCGCTTTGCTCTGTCGACATCGCATTTTGTGTCGACTTGCTCCACAGTCAGAGCAGATTGTGACCACTTTGCTCCACAGTGGGTGTAATTTGTGTGTCTTGGCTCAACAGTCAGTGCAGTTTTTGTCGCTTTGCTCCACAGTCAGTGCAGTTTTTGTCGCTTTGCTCCACAGTCAGTGCAGTTTATGTCGCTTTGCTCCACAGTCAGTGCAGTTTATGTTGCTTTGCTCCACAGTCAGTGCAGTTTGTGTCACTTTGTCCCACAGTCGGTGCAGTTTGTGTCACTTTCACCCATAGTCAGTGCAGTTTTTGTCACTTTATCCAACAGTTGGTTCAGTTTATGTCACTTTCACCCACAGTTGGTGTAGTTTGTGTCACTTTGTTACACATCGGTGCAGTTTATGTCCACTTTGTCCCACAATCAGTGCAGTTTGTGTCACTTTTCTCCACATGTCGGTGCAGTTTGTGTCACTTTGTCCCTCAGTTGGTGAAGTTTGTGTCACTTAGTTCCACATCGGTGCAGTTTGTGTCCAATTTGTCCCACAGCCGGTGCAGTTTGTGCCGCTTTGCCGAACATGTCGGTTCAGTTTGTGTCATGTTGTTCCACATTTGGTGCAGTTTGTGTCACTTTGCTCCACAGTCGGTGCAGTTTGTGTCACTTTGCTGCACATATCGGTTCAGTTTGTGTCATGTTGTTCCACATTTGGTGCCGTTTGTGTCACTTTGCTCCACAGTCAGTGCAGTTTGTGTCACTTTGTTCCACATTTGGTGCAGTTTGTGTCACTTTGCTCCACAGTCGGTGCAGTTTGTGTCACTTTGTCCCACATTCAGTGCAGTTTGTGTCACTTTGCTCCACAGTCGGTGCAGTTTGTGTCTCTTTGTCCCACATTCAGTGCAGTTTGTGTCACTTTGCTCCACAGTCGGTGCAGTTTGTGTCTCTTTGTCCCTCAGTTGGTGCAGTTTGTGTCACTTTCTCCCACATTCATTGCTGATTGTGTCAATTTGCTCCACAGTCATTGCCGTTTCTGTCACTTTGCTCCACAGTCATTGAATCTTATGCCACTTTCCTCCAGTCATTGTAGCTTGTGTCCTTTTGTCACACAGTCGATGCAGTTTATGTCCATTTTCCCTCACAGTCGATGCAGTTTATGTCCACTTTGCCCCACAGTCGTTGCAGTTTGTGTCATTTTGCTCCACATTTGATACAGTTTGTGTCACTTTGTCCAACATGCAGTGCAGTTTGAGGCAGTATGTTCCACAGATTGTGCAGTTTGTGTCACTTTGTCGCACAGTCAATGCATTTTGTGTCAATTTGTCCCAATTCGTTGCAGTTGTATCACTTTACTCCACAATCAGTGCTGTTTGTGTCATTTTGTCCCTCAGTCGGTGCAGTTTGTGTCATTTGTCCCACATTTGGTTCAGTTTGTTTCAATTTGCACAACATCGCTTCAGTTTGTGTCTCTTTCTCCCACAGTTAGTGCAGATTGTGTCACTTTGCTCCACAGTCAGTGCAGATTGTGTCACTTTGCCCCATAGTCAGTGCTGTTTGTGTCACTTTGTCCCACATTCGATGCAATTTGTGTCACTTTGCTCCACAGTTGTTGCAACTTTTGTCCGTTTGTCCCACAGTCAGTGCAGTTTGTGTCACTTTGTCCCACATTTGGTTCAGTTTGTGTCACTTTGCTCCACATCGTTTCAGTTTGTGTCACTTTCTCCCACAGTTGGTGCAGTTTGTCTCCACTTTGTCCCACAGTCGGTGCAGTTTGTGTCACTTTGTCCCACAGTCAGTGCAGATTGTGGCACTTTGCTCCACAGTCATTGCAGTTTGTGTCACTTTGTCCCACATTTGGTTCAGTTTGTGTCAAAGTGCTCCACATCGTTTCAGTTTGTGTCACTTTCTCCCACAGTTGGCGCAGTTTGTGTCACTTTGTACGACAGTCGGTGCAGTTTGTGTCACTTTGTCCCACAGTCATGCATTTTGTTTCAGTTTGTCCCACAGTCAGTACAGATTGTGTCACTTTGCTCCACAGTCATTGCAGTTTGTGTCGCTTTGTCCCAGATTCATTGCTGATTGTGTCACTTTGCTCCACAGTCTGTGCAGTTTGTGTCACTTTGTCCCACAGTTACTGCAGTTTGTGTCACTTTACCCCACAGTCAGTGCAGTTTCTGTCGCTTTGCTCCACAGTCGGTGCAGTTTGGGTCACTTTGATCCAGAGTTGGTACAGTTTGTGTCACTTTGTCCAACAGTCAGTGCAGTTTGTGGCACTTTGTTCAACAGATTTTGCAGTTTGTGTCACTTTGTCCCACAGTTAATGCATTCATGTCACTTTGCTCCTGTTATTGCAGTTTGTGTCCATTTGTCACCCCATCGATGCAGTTTGTGTCATTTTGCTCCAAATCGGTGCAGTTTGTGTCAGTTTATCCCACAGTTGGTGCAGTTTGTGCCGCTTTGCTCCACAGTCGGTGCCGTTTGTGTCGCTTTGCTCCAGTTGGTGTAGTTTGTGTCACTTTGTCGCACAGTCGATATTGTTTGTGTCCACTTTGACCAACAGTCATTCCAGTTTGTGTCTCTTTGCTCCACAGTCGGTCCAGTTTGTCTCACTTTGGGCCACATTCGTTGCAGTTTGTGTCGCTTTGCTCCGCCGTCAGCGCATTTTGTTTTGACTTGCTCCACAGTCAGAGCAGATTGTGACCACTTTGCTCCACAGTGGGTGTAATTTGTGTGTCTTGGCTCAACAGTCGTGCAGTTTATGTCACTTTGCTCCACAGTTGATGCAGTTTGTGTCACTTTGCTCCATAGTCAGTGCAGTTTGTGCCGCTTTGCTCCACATTCGGTTCAGTTTGTGTCATGTTGTTCCACAGTCGGTGCAGTTTGTGTCGCTTTGCTCCACATTGGTGCAGTTTGTGTCACTTTGTTCCACAGTCGGTGCAGTTTGTGTCACTTTGCTGCACATATCGGTTCAGTTTGTGTCATGTTGTTCCACATTTGGTGCCGTTTGTGTCACTTTGCTCCACAGTCAGTGCAGTTTGTGTCACTTTGTTCCACATTTGGTGCAGTTTGTGTCACTTTGCTCCACAGTCGGTGCAGTTTGTGTCACTTTGTCCCACATTCAGTGCAGTTTGTGTCACTTTGCTCCACAGTCGGTGCAGTTTGTGTCTCTTTGTCCCACATTCAGTGCAGTTTGTGTCACTTTGCTCCACAGTCGGTGCAGTTTGTGTCTCTTTGTCCCTCAGTTGGTGCAGTTTGTGTCACTTTCTCCCACATTCATTGCTGATTGTGTCAATTTGCTCCACAGTCATTGCCGTTTCTGTCACTTTGCTCCACAGTCATTGAATCTTATGCCACTTTCCTCCAGTCATTGTAGCTTGTGTCCTTTTGTCACACAGTCGATGCAGTTTATGTCCATTTTCCCTCACAGTCGATGCAGTTTATGTCCACTTTGCCCCACAGTCGTTGCAGTTTGTGTCATTTTGCTCCACATTTGATACAGTTTGTGTCACTTTGTCCAACATGCAGTGCAGTTTGAGGCAGTATGTTCCACAGATTGTGCAGTTTGTGTCACTTTGTCGCACAGTCAATGCATTTTGTGTCAATTTGTCCCAATTCGTTGCAGTTGTATCACTTTACTCCACAATCAGTGCTGTTTGTGTCATTTTGTCCCTCAGTCGGTGCAGTTTGTGTCATTTGTCCCACATTTGGTTCAGTTTGTTTCAATTTGCACAACATCGCTTCAGTTTGTGTCTCTTTCTCCCACAGTTAGTGCAGATTGTGTCACTTTGCTCCACAGTCAGTGCAGATTGTGTCACTTTGCCCCATAGTCAGTGCTGTTTGTGTCACTTTGTCCCACATTCGATGCAATTTGTGTCACTTTGCTCCACAGTTGTTGCAACTTTTGTCCGTTTGTCCCACAGTCAGTGCAGTTTGTGTCACTTTGTCCCACATTTGGTTCAGTTTGTGTCACTTTGCTCCACATCGTTTCAGTTTGTGTCACTTTCTCCCACAGTTGGTGCAGTTTGTCTCCACTTTGTCCCACAGTCGGTGCAGTTTGTGTCACTTTGTCCCACAGTCAGTGCAGATTGTGGCACTTTGCTCCACAGTCATTGCAGTTTGTGTCACTTTGTCCCACATTTGGTTCAGTTTGTGTCAAAGTGCTCCACATCGTTTCAGTTTGTGTCACTTTCTCCCACAGTTGGCGCAGTTTGTGTCACTTTGTACGACAGTCGGTGCAGTTTGTGTCACTTTGTCCCACAGTCATGCATTTTGTTTCAGTTTGTCCCACAGTCAGTACAGATTGTGTCACTTTGCTCCACAGTCATTGCAGTTTGTGTCGCTTTGTCCCAGATTCATTGCTGATTGTGTCACTTTGCTCCACAGTCTGTGCAGTTTGTGTCACTTTGTCCCACAGTTACTGCAGTTTGTGTCACTTTACCCCACAGTCAGTGCAGTTTCTGTCGCTTTGCTCCACAGTCGGTGCAGTTTGGGTCACTTTGATCCAGAGTTGGTACAGTTTGTGTCACTTTGTCCAACAGTCAGTGCAGTTTGTGGCACTTTGTTCAACAGATTTTGCAGTTTGTGTCCATTTGTCACCCCGTCGATGCAGTTTGTGTCATTTTGCTCCAAATCGGTGCAGTTTGTGTCAGTTTATCCCACAGTTGGTGCAGTTTGTGCCGCTTTGCTCCACAGTCGGTGCCGTTTGTGTCGCTTTGCTCCAGTTGGTGTAGTTTGTGTCACTTTGTCGCACAGTCGATATTGTTTGTGTCCACTTTGACCAACAGTCATTCCAGTTTGTGTCTCTTTGCTCCACAGTCGGTCCAGTTTGTCTCACTTTGGGCCACATTCGTTGCAGTTTGTGTCGCTTTGCTCCGCCGTCAGCGCATTTTGTTTTGACTTGCTCCACAGTCAGAGCAGATTGTGACCACTTTGCTCCACAGTGGGTGTAATTTGTGTGTCTTGGCTCAACAGTCGTGCAGTTTATGTCACTTTGCTCCACAGTTGATGCAGTTTGTGTCACTTTGCTCCATAGTCAGTGCAGTTTGTGCCGCTTTGCTCCACATTCGGTTCAGTTTGTGTCATGTTGTTCCACAGTCGGTGCAGTTTGTGTCGCTTTGCTCCACATTGGTGCAGTTTGTGTCACTTTGCCCCACAGTCAGTGCAGTTTGTGTCACTTTGCTCCAGTCATTGTAGTATGTGTCATTTTGTCGCACAGTCAATCAGTTTGTGTCCACTTTGCCCCACAGTCATTGCAGTTTGTCTCACTTTGCGCCACAGTCAGTGGAGTTGTGTCACTTTGCTCCACATTTGGTGCAGTTCGTGTCACTTTGCTCCAGTCGTTATTGATCGTGTCCTTTTGTCGCACAGTCGGTGCATTTTGTTTCACTTTCTCCCACAGTCAATGCAGTTTGTGTCACTTTGTCTCACAGTCGTTGCTGATTGTGTCACTTTGCTCTACAGTCGTTGCAGTTTCTGTCCCTTTACGCCACAATCGATGCAGTTTGAGTCACTTTGACCCACATTTGGTTCAGTTTGTGTCAATGTGCTCCACATGGTTTCAGTTTGTGTCACTTTCTCCCACAGTTGGTGAAGTTTGTCTCCACTTTGTACCACAGTCAGTGCAGTTTGTGTCACTTTGCTCCACAGTCGGGGCAGTTTGTGTCGCTTTGCTCCCCAGTCAGTGCAGATTGTGTTACTTTGCCCCATAGTCAGTGCTGTTTGTGTCACTTTGTCCCACATTCGATGCAATTTGTGTCACTTTGCTCCACAGTTGTTGCAACTTTTGTCCGTTTGTCCCACAGTTGGTGCAGTTTGTGTCACTTGATCCCACAATAGCTGCAGTTTGTTTCGCTTTGTTCCACAAACGGTCCAGTTTGTCTTGCTTTGGGCGACATTTGGTGCAGTTTGTGTTGCTTTGCTCTGTCGACATCGCATTTTGTGTCGACTTGCTCCACAGTCAGAGCAGATTGTGACCACTTTGCTCCACAGTGGGTGTAATTTGTGTGTCTTGGCTCAACAGTCAGTGCAGTTTTTGTCACTTTGCTCCACAGTCAGTGCAGTTTTTGTCGCTTTGCTCCACAGTCAGTGCAGTTTATGTCGCTTTGCTCCACAGTCAGTGCAGTTTATGTTGCTTTGCTCCACAGTCAGTGCAGTTTGTGTCACTTTGTCTCACAGTCGGTGCAGTTTGTGTCACTTTCACCCATAGTCAGTGCAGTTTTTGTCACTTTATCCAACAGTTGGTTCAGTTTATGTCACTTTCACCCACAGTTGGTGTAGTTTGTGTCACTTTGTTACACATCGGTGCAGTTTATGTCCACTTTGTCCCACAATCAGTGCAGTTTGTGTCACTTTTCTCCACATGTCGGTGCAGTTTGTGTCACTTTGTCCCTCAGTTGGTGAAGTTTGTGTCACTTAGTTCCACATCGGTGCAGTTTGTGTCCAATTTGTCCCACAGCCGGTGCAGTTTGTGCCGCTTTGCTGAACATGTCGGTTCAGTTTGTGTCATGTTGTTCCACATTTGGTGCAGTTTGTGTCACTTTGCTCCACATCGGTGCAGTTTGTGTCACTTTGCCCCACAGTCGGTGCAGTTTGTGTCACTTTGCTGCACATATCGGTTCAGTTTGTGTCATGTTGTTCCACATTTGGTGCAGTTTGTGTCACTTTGCTCCACATTTGGTGCAGTTTGTGTCACTTTGCTCCACATTTGGTGCAGTTTGTGTCACTTTGCACCACAGTCGGTGCAGTTTGTGTCACTTTGCTGCACATATCGGTTCAGTTTGTGTCATGTTGTTCCACATTTGGTGCAGTTTGTGTCACTTTGCTCCACATTTGGTGCAGTTTGTGTCACTTTGCTCCACATTTGGTGCAGTTTGTGTCACTTTGCTCCACAGTCAGTGCAGTTTGTGTCACTTTGTTCCACATTTGGTGCAGTTTGTGTCACTTTGCTCCACAGTCGGTGCAGTTTGTGTCACTTTGTCCCACATTCAGTGCAGTTTGTGTCACTTTGCTCCACAGTTGGTGCAGTTTGTGTCTCTTTGTCCCACATTCAGTGCAGTTTGTGTCACTTTGCTCCTCAGTCGGTGCAGTTTGTGTCTCTTTGTCCCTCAGTTGGTGCAGTTTGTGTCACTTTCTCCCACATTCATTGCTGATTGTGTCAATTTGCTCCACAGTCATTGCCGTTTCTGTCACTTTGCTCCACAGTCATTGAATCTTATGCCACTTTCCTCCAGTCATTGTAGCTTGTGTCCTTTTGTCACACAGTCGATGCAGTTTATGTCCACTTTGCCCCACAGTTGTTGCAGTTTGTGTCATTTTGCTCCACATTTGATACAGTTTGTGTCACTTTGTCCAACATGCAGTGCAGTTTGAGGCAGTATTTTCCACAGATTGTGCAGTTTGTGTCACTTTGTCGCACAGTCATTGCATTTTGTGTCAATTTGTCCCAATTCGTTGCAGTTGTGTCACTTTACTCCACAAGCAGTGCTGTTTGTGTCATTTTGTCCCTCAGTCGGTGCAGTTTGTGTCATTTGTCCCACATTTGGTTCAGTTTGTTTCAATTTGCACAACATCGCTTCAGTTTGTGTCTCTTTCTCCCACAGTTAGTGCAGATTGTGTCACTTTGCTCCACAGTCAGTGCAGATTGTGTCACTTTGCCCCATAGTCAGTGCTGTTTGTGTCACTTTGTCCCACATTCGATGCAATTTGTGTCACTTTGCTCCACAGTTGTTGCAACTTTTGTCCGTTTGTCCCACAGTCAGTGCAGTTTGTGTCACTTTGTCCCACATTTGGTTCAGTTTGTGTCACTTTGCTCCACATCGTTTCAGTTGGTGTCACTTTCTCCCACAGTTGGTGCAGTTTGTCTCCACTTTGTCCCACAGTCGGTGCAGTTTGTGTCACTTTGTCCCACAGTCAGTGCAGATTGTGGCACTTTGCTCCACAGTCATTGCAGTTTGTGTCACTTTGTCCCACATTTGGTTCAGTTTGTGTCAAAGTGCTCCACATCGTTTCAGTTTGTGTCACTTTCTCCCACAGTTGGCGCAGTTTGTGTCACTTTGTACGACAGTCGGTGCAGTTTGTGTCACTTTGTCCCACAGTCATGCATTTTGTTTCAGTTTGTCCCACAGTCAGTACAGATTGTGTCACTTTGCTCCACAGTCATTGCAGTTTGTGTCGCTTTGTCCCAGATTCATTGCTGATTGTGTCACTTTGCTCCACAGTCTGTGCAGTTTGTGTCACTTTGTCCCACAGTTACTGCAGTTTGTGTCACTTTACCCCACAGTCAGTGCAGTTTCTGTCGCTTTGCTCCACAGTCGGTGCAGTTTGGGTCACTTTGATCCAGAGTTGGTACAGTTTGTGTCACTTTGTCCAACAGTCATTGCAGTTTGTGGCACTTTGTTCAACAGATTTTGCAGTTTGTGTCACTTTGTCCCACAGTTAATGCAGTTCATGTCACTTTGCTCCTGTTATTGCAGTTTGTGTCCATTTGTCACCCAGTCGATGCAGTTTGTGTCATTTTGCTCCAAATCGGTGCAGTTTGTGTCAGTTTATCCCACAGTTGGTGCAGTTTGTGCCGCTTTGCTCCACAGTCGGTGCCGTTTGTGTCGCTTTGCTCCAGTTGGTGTAGTTTGTGTCACTTTGTCGCACAGTCGATATTGTTTGTGTCCACTTTGACCAACAGTCATTCCAGTTTGTGTCTCTTTGCTCCACAGTCGGTCCAGTTTGTCTCGCTTTGGGCCACATTCGTTGCAGTTTGTGTCGCTTTGCTCCGCCGTCAGCGCATTTTGTTTTGACTTGCTCCACAGTCAGAGCTGATTGTGACCACTTTGCTCCACAGTCGGTGTAATTTGTGTGTCTTGGCTCAACAGTCAGTGCAGTTTATGTCACTTTGCTCCACAGTTGATGCAGTTTGTGTCACTTTGCTCCATAGTCAGTGCAGTTTGTGTCACTTTGCTCCACATTCGGTTCAGTTTGTGTCATGTTGTTCCACAGTCGGTGCAGTTTGTGTCGCTTTGCTCCACATTGGTGCAGTTTGTGTCACTTTGCCCCACAGTCAGTGCAGTTTGTGTCACTTTGCTCCAGTCATTGTAGTATGTGTCATTTTGTCGCACAGTCAATCAGTTTGTGTCCACTTTGCCCCACAGTCATTGCAGTTTGTCTCACTTTGCGCCACAGTCAGTGGAGTTGTGTCACTTTGCTCCACATTTGGTGCAGTTCGTGTCACTTTGCTCCAGTCGTTATTGATCGTGTCCTTTTGTCGCACAGTCGGTGCATTTTGTTTCACTTTCTCCCACAGTCAATGCAGTTTGTGTCACTTTGTCTCACAGTCGTTGCTGATTGTGTCACTTTGCTCCACAGTCGTTGCAGTTTCTGTCCCTTTACGCCACAATCGATGCAGTTTGAGTCACTTTGACCCACATTTGGTTCAGTTTGTGTCAATGTGCTCCACATGGTTTCAGTTTGTGTCACTTTCTCCCACAGTTGGTGAAGTTTGTCTCCACTTTGTACCACAGTCGGTGCAGTTTGTGTCACTTTGCTCCACAGTCGGGGCAGTTTGTGTCGCTTTGCTCCCCAGTCAGTGCAGATTGTGTCACTTTGCCCCATAGTCAGTGCTGTTTGTGTCACTTTGTCGCACATTCGATGCAATTTGTGTCACTTTGCTCCACAGTTGTTGCAACTTTTGTCCGTTTGTCCCACAGTTGGTGCAGTTTGTGTCACTTGATCCCACAATAGCTGCAGTTTGTTTCGCTTTGTTCCACAAACGGTCCAGTTTGTCTTGCTTTGGGCGACATTTGGTGCAGTTTGTGTCGCTTTGCTCTGTCGGCATCGCATTTTGTGTCGACTTGCTCCACAGTCAGAGCAGATTGTGACCACTTTGCTCCACAGTGGGTGTAATTTGTGTGTCTTGGCTCAACAGTCAGTGCAGTTTTTGTCGCTTTGCTCCACAGTCAGTGCAGTTTTTGTCGCTTTGCTCCACAGTCAGTGCAGTTTATGTCGCTTTGCTCCACAGTCAGTGCAGTTTATGTTGCTTTGCTCCACAGTCAGTGCAGTTTGTGTCACTTTGTCCCACAGTCGGTGCAGTTTGTGTCACTTTCACCCATAGTCAGTGCAGTTTTTGTCACTTTATCCAACAGTTGGTTCAGTTTATGTCACTTTCACCCACAGTTGGTGTAGTTTGTGTCACTTTGTTACACATCGGTGCAGTTTATGTCCACTTTGTCCCACAATCAGTGCAGTTTGTGTCACTTTTCTCCACATGTCGGTGCAGTTTGTGTCACTTTGTCCCTCAGTTGGTGAAGTTTGTGTCACTTAGTTCCACATCGGTGCAGTTTGTGTCCAATTTGTCCCACAGCCGGTGCAGTTTGTGCCGCTTTGCCGAACATGTCGGTTCAGTTTGTGTCATGTTGTTCCACATTTGGTGCAGTTTGTGTCACTTTGCTCCACATCGGTGCAGTTTGTGTCACTTTGCCCCACAGTCGGTGCAGTTTGTGTCACTTTGCTGCACATATCGGTTCAGTTTGTGTCATGTTGTTCCACATTTGGTGCAGTTTGTGTCACTTTGCTCCACAGTCAGTGCAGTTTGTGTCACTTTGTTCCACATTTGGTGCAGTTTGTGTCACTTTGCTCCACAGTCGCTGCAGTTTGTGTCACTTTCTCCCACATTCAGTGCAGTTTGTGTCACTTTGCTCCACAGTCGGTGCAGTTTGTGTCTCTTTGTCCCACATTCAGTGCAGTTTGTGTCACTTTGCTCCACAGTCGGTGCAGTTTGTGTCTCTTTGTCCCTCAGTTGGTGCAGTTTGTGTCACTTTCTCCCACATTCATTGCTGATTGTGTCAATTTGCTCCACAGTCATTGCCGTTTCTGTCACTTTGCTCCACAGTCATTGAATCTTATGCCACTTTCCTCCAGTCATTGTGGCTTGTGTCCTTTTGTCACACAGTCGATGCAGTTTATGTCCATTTTCCCTCACAGTCGATGCAGTTTATGTCCACTTTGCCCCACAGTCGTTGCAGTTTGTGTCATTTTGCTCCACATTTGATACAGTTTGTGTCACTTTGTCCAACATGCAGTGCAGTTTGAGGCAGTATGTTCCACAGATTGTGCAGTTTGTGTCACTTTGTCGCACAGTCAATGCATTTTGTGTCAATTTGTCCCAATTCGTTGCAGTTGTGCCACTTTACTCCACAATCAGTGCTGTTTGTGTCATTTTGTCCCGCAGTCGGTGCAGTTTGTGTCATTTGTCCCACATTTGGTTCAGTTTGTTTCAATTTGCACAACATCGCTTCAGTTTGTGTCTCTTTCTCCCACAGTTAGTGCAGATTGTGTCACTTTGCTCCACAGTCAGTGCAGATTGTGTCACTTTGCTCCACAGTCGGGGCAGTTTGTGTCGCTTTGCTCCCCAGTCAGTGCAGATTGTGTCACTTTGCCCCATAGTCAGTGCTGTTTGTGTCACTTTGTCCCACATTCGATGCAATTTGTGTCACTTTGCTCCACAGTTGTTGCAACTTTTGTCCATTTGTCCCACAGTCAGTACAGTTTGTGTCACTTTGTCCCACATTTGGTTCAGTTTGTGTCACTTTGTTCCACATCGTTTCAGTTTGTGTCACTTTCTCCCACAGTTGGTGCAGTTTGTCTCCACTTTGTCCCACAGTCGGTGCAGTTTGTGTCACTTTGCCCCACAGTCGGTGCTGTTTGTGTCACTTTGCCCCACCGTCAGTGCAGTTTGTGTCAATTTGTCCCACAGTTAGTGTAGTTTGTGTCACTTTGCTCCAGTCATTGCAGTTTGTGTCGCTTTGTTCACAGTTGTTGCAATTTCTGTCCGTTTGTCCCACAGTTGGTGCAGTTCATTCACACTATCGCGGTCGGTGCAGTTTGTGTCGCTTTGCTCCAGTCGGTGTAGTTTGTGTCACTTTGTCGCACAGTCATTGCAGTTTGTGTCACTTTGCTCCACAGTTGTTGCAATTTCTGTCCGTTTGTCCCACAGTTGGTGCAGTTTGTGTCACTTTATCCCACAGTAGCTGCATTTTGTTTCACTTTGCTCCACAGTCGGTTCAGTTTGTGTCACTTTGTCGCACAGTCGATGCATTTTGTTTCACTTTGTCCCACAGTCAGTGCAGATTGTGTCACTTTGCTCCACAGTCATTGCAGTTTCTGTCACTTTGTCCCACATTCGTTGCTGATTGTGTCAATTTGCTCCACAATCGGTGCCGTTTGTGTCACTTTGTCCCACATTTGGTTCAGTTTGTGTCAAAGTGCTCCACATCGTTTCAGTTTGTGTCCCACAGACGTTGCGATTTGTGTCACTTTGCTCCAAATCGGTACAGTTTGTGTCACTGTGCTCCACATGTCGGTGCAGTTTGTGTCACTTTGTCCAACAGTCGTTGCAGTTGTGTCACTTCATTCCAGTAGGTGCAGTGTGTGTCACTTTGTCCCACAGTTAGTGCAGTTTGTGTCACTTTGCTCCAGTCATTGTAGTTTGTGTCCTTTTGTCACGCAGTCGATGCAGTTTGTTTCACATTGCTCCACAGTCGTTGCAATTTGTGTCCATTTGTCCCACATTTAGTGCAGTTTGTGTCACTTTGTCCTCATAGTCGATGCAGTTTGTGTCACTTTGCTCCAGTTGGTGCAGTTTGTGTCACTTTGCTCCACATCGGTACAGTTTGTGTTACTTTGTCCCACAGTAGGTGCAGTTTGTGTCACTTTGTCCCACAGTCGATGCAGTTTGTGATACTTTGCTCCACATCGGTACAGTTTGTGTCACTTTGTCCCACAGTCGGTGCAATTTGTCTCTCTTCGCCCACAGTCGGTGCAGTTTGTCACTTTGTCCCACAGTTGTTTCAGTTTCTGTCAATTTCACCCACAGTCGGTGCAGTTGTGTCACTTCATTCCAGTAGGTGTTGTTTGTGTCTCTTTGTCCCACAGCTGGTGCAGTTTGTGTCACTTTGCTCCAGTCGTTATAGTTCGTGTCCTTTTCTCGCACAGTGGATGCATTTTGTTTCACTTTATCCCACAGTCATTGCAGTTTCTGTCACTTTGTCCCATATTCGTTGCTGATTGTGTCAATTTGCTCCGCAATTGGTGCAGTTTGTGTCACTTTGTCCCATATCTGGTTCAGTTTGCGTCAAAGTGCTCCACATCATTTCAGTTTGTGTCCCACAGATGTTGCGATTTGTGTCACTTTGCTCCAAATTTGTACAGTTTGTGTCACTTTGTCCCACAGTCAGTGCAGTTTGTGTCACTTTGCTCCACAGTCATTGCTGTTTGTGTCGCTTTGCTCCACATTGATACAGTCTGTGTCACATTGTCCAACAGTCAGTGCAGTTTGTGGCACTTTGTTCCACAAATTGTGCAGTTTGTATTACTTTGCTCCACATCAAAGCAGTTTGTGACACTTTGTCCCACAGTCGGTGCAGTTTGTGTTACTTTGCTCCACATCAGTGCAGTTTGTGTCACTTTGCCCCACAGTCGGTGCAGCTTGTGCCGCTTTGCTCCACATCGGTACAGTTTGTGTCACCTTGTCCCACATTCGATGCTGTTTGTGTCACTTTGATCCACATCGGTACAATTTGTGTCACTTTGCTCCACAGTTGGTGCAGTTTGTGTCACTTTGTCCCACATTCATTGCTGATTGTGTCAATTTGCTCCACAGTCATTGCCGTTTCTGTCACTTTGCTCCACAGTCATTGAATCTTATGCCACTTTCCTCCAGTCATTGTAGCTTGTGTCCTTTTGTCACACAGTCGATGCAGTTTATGTCCATTTTCCCTCACAGTCGATGCAGTTTATGTCCACTTTGCCCCACAGTCGTTGCAGTTTGTGTCATTTTGCTCCACATTTGATACAGTTTGTGTCACTTTGTCCAACATGCAGTGCAGTTTGAGGCAGTATGTTCCACAGATTGTGCAGTTTGTGTCACTTTGTCGCACAGTCAATGCATTTTGTGTCAATTTGTCCCAATTCGTTGCAGTTGTGTCACTTTACTCCACAATCAGTGCTGTTTGTGTCATTTTGTCCCTCAGTCATTGCAGTTTGTGTCACTTTGTCCCACATTCATTGCTGATTGCATCAATGTGCTCCACAGTTGCTGCAGTTTGTGCCGCTTTGCTCCACAGTCGGTGCAGTTTGTGTCACTTTGCTCCACAGTTGGTGCAGTTTGTGTCACTTTGTCCCACATTCGTTGCTGATTGTGTCAATTTGCTCCACAGTCATTGCCGTTTCTGTCACTTTGCTCCACAGTCATTGAATCTTATGCCACTTTCCTCCAGTCATTGTAGCTTGTGTCCTTTTGTCGCACTTTCGAAGCAGCTTATGTCCATTTTGCCTCACAGTCGATGCAGTTTATGTCCACTTTGCCCCACAGTTGTTGCAGTTTGTGTCATTTTGCTCCACATTTGATACAGTTTGTGTCACTTTGTCCAACATGCAGTGCAGTTTGAGGCAGTATGTTCCACAGATTGTGCAGTTTGTGTCACTTTGTCGCACAGTCAATGCATTTTGTGTCAATTTGTCCCAATTCGTTGCAGTTGTGTCACTTTACTCCACAATCAGTGCTGTTTGTGTCATTTTGTCCCTCAGTCGGTGCAGTTTGTGTCATTTGTCCCACATTCGATGCAATTTGTGTCACTTTGCTCCACAGTTGTTGCAACTTTTGTCCGTTTGTCCCACAGTCAGTGCAGTTTGTGTCACTTTGTCCCACATTTGGTTCAGTTTGTGTCAATGTGCTCCACATCGTTTCAGTTTGTGTCACTTTCTCCCACAGTTGGTGCAGTTTGTCTCCACTTTGTCCCACAGTCGGTGCAGTTTGCGTCACTTTGCCCCACAGTCGGTGCTGTTTGTGTCACTTTGTCCCACAGTCGGTGCAGTTTGTGTCAATTTGTCCCACAGTTAGTGTAGTTTGTGTCACTTTGCTCCACTCATTGCAGTTTGTGTCGCTTTGTTCACAGTTGTTGCAATTTCTGTCCGTTTGTCCCACAGTTGGTGCAGTTCATTCACTTTATCGCAGTCGGTGCAGTTTGTGTCGCTTTGCTCCAGTCGGTGTAGTTTGTGTCACTTTGTCGCACAGTCATTGCAGTTTGTGTCACTTTGCTCCACAGTTGTTGCAATTTCTGTCCGTTTGTCCCACAGTTGGTGCAGTTTGTGTCACTTTGTCCCACAGTAGCTGCATTTTGTTTCACTTTGCTCCACAGTCGGTGCAGTTTGTGTCACTTTGTCGCACAGTCGATGCATTTTGTTTCACTTTGTCCCACAGTCAGTGCAGATTGTGTCACTTTGCTCCACAGTCATTGCAGTTTCTGTCACTTTGTCCCACATTCGTTGCTGATTGTGTCAATTTGCTCCAAATTTGTACAGTTTGTGTCACTTTGTCCCACATTCAGTGCAGTTTGTGTCACTTTGCTCCACAGTCGGTGCAGTTTGTGTCTCTTTGTCCCTCAGTTGGTGCAGTTTGTGTCACTTTCTCCCACATTCATTGCTGATTGTGTCAATTTGCTCCACAGTCATTGCCGTTTCTGTCACTTTGCTCCACAGTCATTGAATCTTATGCCACTTTCCTCCAGTCATTGTAGCTTGTGTCCTTTTGTCGCACTTTCGAAGCAGTTTATGTCCATTTTGCCTCACAGTCGATGCAGTTTATGTCCACTTTGCCCCACAGTCGTTGCAGTTTGTGTCATTTTGCTCCACATTTGATACAGTTTGTGTCACTTTGTCCAACATGCAGTGCAGTTTGAGGCAGTATGTTCCACAGATTGTGCAGTTTGTGTCACTTTGTCGCACAGTCAATGCATTTTGTGTCAATTTGTCCCAATTCGTTGCAGTTGTGTCACTTTACTCCACAATCAGTGCTGTTTGTGTCATTTTGTCCCTCAGTCGGTGCAGTTTGTGTCATTTGTCCCACATTTGGTTCAGTTTGTTTCAATTTGCACAACATCGCTTCAGTTTGTGTCTCTTTCTCCCACAGTTAGTGCAGATTGTGTCACTTTGCTCCACAGTCAGTGCAGATTGTGTCACTTTGCTCCACAGTCGGGGCAGTTTGTGTCGCTTTGCTCCCCAGTCAGTGCAGATTGTGTCACTTTGCCCCATAGTCAGTGCTGTTTGTGTCACTTTGTCCCACATTCGATGCAATTTGTGTCACTTTGCTCCACAGTTGTTGCAACTTTTGTCCGTTTGTCCCACAGTCAGTGCAGTTTGTGTCACTTTGTCCCACATTTGGTTCAGTTTGTGTCAATGTGCTCCACATCGTTTCAGTTTGTGTCACTTTCTCCCACAGTTGGTGCAGTTTGTCTCCACTTTGTCCCACAGTCGGTGCAGTTTGTGTCACTTTGCCCCACAGTCGGTGCTGTTTGTGTCACTTTGCCCCACCGTCAGTGCAGTTTGTGTCAATTTGTCCCACAGTTAGTGTAGTTTGTGTCACTTAATCCCGCTGTAGCTGCATTTTGTTTCACTTTGCTCCACAGTCGGTGCAGTTTGTGTCACTTTGCTCCAGTCCTTGTAGTTTGTGTCACTTTGTCGCACAGTCGATGCATTTTGTTTCACTTTGTCCCACAGTCAGTGCAGATTGTGTCACTTTGCTCCACAGTCATTGCAGTTTCTGTCACTTTGTCCCACATTCGTTGCTGATTGTGTCAATTTGCTCCACAATCGATGCAGTTTGTGTCACTTTGTCCCACATTTGGTTCAGTTTGTGTCAAAGTGCTCCACATCGTTTCAGTTTGTGTCCCACAGACGTTGCGATTTGTGTCACTTTGCTCCAAATCGGTACAGTTTGTGTCACTGTGCTCCACATGTCGGTGCAGTTTGTGTCACTTTGTCCAACAGTCGTTGCAGTTGTGTCACTTCATTCCAGTAGGTGCAGTGTGTGTCACTTTGTCCCACAGTTAGTGCAGTTTGTGTCACTTTGCTCCAGTCATTGTAGTTTGTGTCCTTTTGTCACGCTGTCGATGCAGTTTGTTTCACATTGCTCCACAGTCGTTGCAATTTGTGTCCGTTTGTCCCACATTTAGTGCAGTTTGTGTCACTTTGTCCTCATAGTCGATGCAGTTTGTGTCACTTTGCTCCAGTTGGTGCAGTTTGTGTCACTTTGCTCCACATCGGTACAGTTTGTGTTACTTTGTCCCACAGTAGGTGCAGTTTGTGTCACTTTGTCCCACAGTCGATGCAGTTTGTGTTACTTTGTCCCACAGTAGGTGCAGCTTGTGTCACTTTGTCCCACAGTCGATGCAGTTTGTGATACTTTGCTCCACATCGGTACAGTTTGTGTCACTTTGTCCCACAGTCGGTGCAGTTTGTCTCTCTTCGCCCACAGTCGGTGCAGTTTGTCACTTTGTCCCACAATTGGTTCAGTTTCTGTCAATTTCACCCACAGTTGGTGCAGTTGTGTCACTTCATTCCAGTAGGTGTTGTTTGTGTCTCTTTGTCCCACAGCTGGTGCAGTTTGTGTCACTTTGCTCCAGTCGTTATAGTTCATGTCCTTTTCTCGCACAGTGGATGCATTTTGTTTCACTTTATCCCACAGTCATTGCAGTTTCTGTCACTTTGTCCCACATTCGTTGCTGATTGTGTCAATTTGCTCCGCAATTGGTGCAGTTTGTGTCACTTTGTCCCACATTTGGTTCAGTTTTCATCAAAGTGCTCCACATCATTTCAGTTTGTGTCCCACAGATGTTGCGATTTGTGTCACTTTGCTCCAAATTTGTACAGTTTGTGTCACTTTGTCCCACAGTCAGAGCAGTTTGTGCCACTTTGCTCCACAGTCGGTGCAGTTTGTGTCACTTTGCTCCACAGTTGGTGCAGTTTGTGTCACTTTGTTCCACAGTCGGTGCAGTTTGTGTCACTTTGTCCCACAGTTGGTGCAGTTTGTGTCACTTTGCTCCACAATCGGTGCAGTTTGAGTCACTTTGCTCCAGTCATTGTAATGTGTGTCATTTTGTCGCACAGTCGATGCAGTTTATGTCCACTCTGCCCCACAGTCATTGCAGTTTGTGTCACTTTGTTCCACAGTCAGTTCAGTTTGTGTCACTTTCACCCACAGTTGGTGTATTTTGTGTCACTTCGTTACACATCGGAGCAGTTTGTGTCCACTTTGTCCCACAGACGGTGCGATTTGTGTCACTTTGCTCCACAGTCGGTGCAGTTTGTGTCAATTTTATCCACATGTCGGTGTACTTTGTGTCACTTTGTCCCACAGTTGGTGTAGTTTGTGTCACTTTGCTCCACATCGGTACATTTTGTGTTATTTTGTCCCACATTTGCTGCAGTTTGTGTCTCTTTGCTCCAGTCAGTGCTGTTTGTGTCTCTTTGCTCCAGTCATTGTAGTTTGTGTCCTTTTGTCGCACAGTCGATGCAGTTTGTGTCACTTTGCTCCACATCGGTGCAGTTTGTGTCCACTTTGTCCCACAGTCGATGCAGTTTGTGTCCACTTTGCTCCACATCGGTGCAGTTTGTGTCACTTTGCTCCACATCGGTGCAGTTTGTGTCCACTTTGTCCCATAGTCACTGCAGTTTGTGCCGCTTTGCTCAACCCGTCGGTTCAGTTTGTGTCACTTTGTTCCACAGTCGGTGCAGTTTGTGTCACTTTGTCCCACAGTTGGTGCAGTTTGTGTCTCTTTGCTCCAGTCGGTGCTGTTTGTGTATTTCCCTCCAGTCGTTGTAGTTTTTGTCTTTTGTCGCACAGTCAATGCAGTTTACATCCACTTTGCCCCACAGTTGTTGCAGTTTGTGTCACGTTGCTCCACAGTCGGTCTAGTTTGTTTCACTTTCACCCACAATTGGTGCAGTTTGTGTCCACTTTGTCCCACAGACGTTGCGATTTGTGTCACTTTGTTCTAAATCAGTGCAGTTTGTGTCACTTTGTCCCACAGTTGGTGCAGTTTGTGTCACTTTGCTCCACATGTCGGTTCAGTTTGTGTCATGTTGTTCCACAGTTGGTGCAGTTTGTGTCACTTTCCTCCAGTCATTGTAGTGTGTGTCACTTTGCCCCACAGTCATTGCAGTTTGTGTCACTTTGCTCCACAGTCATTGCAGTTTGTGTCGTCTTGCTCCACAGTCGGTGCAGTTTGTCTCGCTTTGGGCCACATTCGGTGCAGATTGTATCGCTTTGCTCCACCGTCAGCGCATTTTGTGTCAACTTTCTCCACAGTCAGTGCAGTTTATGTCACTTTGCTCCACAGTTGATGCTGTTTGTGTCACCTTGCTCCACTATCGGTGCAGCTTGTGTCAATTTGGTCCCCATTCAGTGCAGTTTGTGTCACTTTGCTCCACAATCGGTGCAGTTTGTGTCACTTTGTCCCACAGTTGGTGCAGTTTCTGTCACTTTGCTCCAGTCATTGCAGTTTGTGTCCACTTTGTCACACAGTCAATTCAGTTTGTCCCACTTTGCTCCAACGTTAGTGCAGTTTATGTCGTTTGTTCCACAGTCGTTGCAATTTCTGTCCGTTAGTCCCACAGTCGGTGCAGTTTGTGTTGCTTTGCTCCACAGTCGGTCCAGTTTCTCTGGCTTTGGGCCACATTTGGTGCAGTTTGTGTCACTTTGTTCCGCCGTCGGCACATTTTGTTTTGACTTGTTCCACAGTCAGAGCAGATTGTGACCACTTTGCTACACAGTGGGTGTAATTTGTGTCTCTTGGCTCAACAGTCGGTGCAGTTTTTGTCGCTTTGCTCCACAGTTGATGCAGTTTTTGTCTCTTCGCCCACAGTCGGTGCAGTTTGTGTCGCTTTGCTCCACAATTGGTGCAGTTTGTGTCACTTTCACCCACAGTGGGTGTAGTTTGTGTCATTTAGATTCACATCAGGGCAGTTTGTGTCCACTTTGTCGCACAAACGGGGCGATTTGTGTCACTTTGCTCCAAAGTCGGTGCAGTTTGTGTCACTTTGTCCCACAGTCGGTGTAGTTTGAGTCACTTTGTTCCACAGTCGGTGCAGTTTGTGTCGCTTTGCTCCATAGCCGGGGCAGTTTGTGTCGCTTTGCTCCAGTCATTGTAGTTTGTGTCCTTTTGTCGCACAGTCGATGAAGTTTGTGCCCACTTTGCCCCACAGTCGTTGCATTTTGTGTCACTTTGCTCCACAGTCAGTTCAGCTTGTGTCGTTTTGCTCCACAGTCGGAGCAGTTTGTGTCAATTTGTCCAACATTTAGTGCAGTTTGTGTCAATTTGTCCAACATTTAGCGCAGTTTGTGTCACTTTGCGCCACAGTCAGTGCAGTTTGTGTCACTTTGCTCCACAGTCGGTCTAGTTTGTTTCACTTTCACCCACAATTGGCGCAGTTTGTGTCCACTTTGTCCCACAGATGTTGCGATTTGTGTCACTTTGCTCCCCAGTCAGTGCAGTTTGTGTCCACTTTGCTCAACATGTCGGTTCAGTTTGTGTCACTTTGTCCCACAGTTGGTGCAGTTTGTGTCACTTTGCTCCACAATCGGTGCAGTTTGAGTCACTTTGCTCCAGTCATTGTAGTGTGTGTCATTTTGTCGCACAGTCGATGCAGTTTGTGTCCACTTTGCCCCACAGTCATTGCAGTTTGTGTCACTTTGTTCCACAGTCAGTTCAGTTTGTGTCACTTTCACCCACAGTTGGTGTATTTTGTGTCACTTCGTTACACATCGGTGCAGTTTGTGTCCACTTTGTCCCACAGACGGTGCGATTTGTGTCACTTTGCTCCACAGTCGGTGCAGTTTGTGTCACTTTGCTCCACATCGGTACATTTTGTGTCATTTTGTCCCACAGTTGCTGCAGTTTGTATCTCTTTGCTCCAGTCAGTGCTGTTTGTGTCTCTTTGCTCCAGTCATTGTAGTTTGTGTCCTTTTGTCGCACAGTCGATGCAGTTTGTGTCCACTCTGCCCCACAGTCATTGCAGTTTGTGTCACTTTCACCCACAGCTGGTGTATTTTGTGTCACTTCGTTACACATCGGAGCAGTTTGTGTTCACTTTGTCCCACAGATGGTGCGATTTGTGTCACTTTGCTCCATAGTCGTTGCAGTTTGTGTCAATTTTATCCACATGTCGGTGTACTTTGTGTCACTTTGTCCCACAGTTGGTGTAGTTTGTGTCACTTTGCTCCACATCGGTACATTTTGTGTTATTTTGTCCCACATTTGCTGCAGTTTGTGTCTCTTTGCTCCAGTCAGTGCTGTTTGTGTCTCTTTGCTCCAGTCATTGTAGTTTGTGTCCTTTTGTCGCACAGTCGATGCAGTTTGTGTCCACTTTGCCCCACAGTCGTTGCAGTTTGTGTCATTTTGCTCCACAATCGGTGCGGTTAGTGTCCACTTTGCCCCACAGTCAATGCAGTTTGTGTCACTTTGCTCCACATCGGTGCAGTTTGTGTCCACTTTGTCCCATAGTCACTGCAGTTTGTGCCGCTTTGCTCAACCCGTCGGTTCAGTTTGTGTCACTTTGTCCCACAGTCGGTGCAGTTTGTGTCACTTTGTCCCACAGTTGGTGCAGTTTGTGTCTCTTTGCTCCAGTCGGTGCTGTTTGTGTATTTCGCTCCAGTCGTTGTAGTTTTTGTCTTTTGTCGCTCAGTCAATGCAGTTTACATCCACTTTGCCCCACAGTTGTTGCAGTTTGTGTCACGTTGCTCCACAGTCGGTCTAGTTTGTTTCACTTTCACCCACAATTGGTGCAGTTTGTGTCACTTTGCTCCACAGTTGTTGCAATTTCTGTCCGTTTGTCCCACAGTTGGTGCAGTTTGTGTCACTTTGTTCCACAGTCAGTTCAGTTTGTGTCACTTTCACCCACAGTTGGTGTATTTTGTGTCACTTCGTTACACATCGGTGCAGTTTGTGTCCACTTTGTCCCACAGACGGTGCGATTTGTGTCACTTTGCTCCACAGTCGGTGCAGTTTGTGTCACTTTGCTCCACATCGGTACATTTTGTGTCATTTTGTCCCACAGTTGCTGCAGTTTGTATCTCTTTGCTCCAGTCAGTGCTGTTTGTGTCTCTTTGCTCCAGTCATTGTAGTTTGTGTCCTTTTGTCGCACAGTCGATGCAGTTTGTGTCCACTTTGCCCCACAGTCGTTGCAGTTTGTGTCATTTTGCTCCACAATCGGTGCGGTTAGTGTCCACTTTGCCCCACAGTCAATGCAGTTTGTGTCACTTTGCTCCACATCGGTGCAGTTTGTGTCCACTTTGTCCCATAGTCAGTGCAGTTTGTGCCGCTTTGCTCAACACGTCGGTTCAGTTTGTGTCACTTTGTTCCACAGTTGGTGCAGTTTGTGTCACTTTGTCCCACAGTTGGTGCAGTTTGTGTCACTTTGCTCCACAATCGGTGCAGTTTGTGTATTTCGCTCCAGTCGTTGTAGTTTTTGTCTTTTGTCGCTCAGTCAATGCAGTTTACATCCACTTTGCCCCACAGTTGTTGCAGTTTGTGTCACGTTGCTCCACAGTCGGTCTAGTTTGTTTCACTTTCACCCACAATTGGTGCAGTTTGTGTCACTTTGCTCCACAGTTGTTGCAATTTCTGTCCGTTTGTCCCACAGTTGGTGCAGTTTGTGTCACTTTGTCCCACAGTAGCTGCATTTTGTTTCACTTTGCTCCACAGTCGGTGCAGTTTGTGTCACTTTGTCGCACAGTCGATGCATTTTGTTTCACTTTGTCCCACAGTCAGTGCAGATTGTGTCACTTTGCTCCACAGTCATTGCAGTTTCTGTCACTTTGTCCCACATTCGTTGCTGATTGTGTCAATTTGCTCCAAATTTGTACAGTTTGTGTCACTTTGTCCCACAGTCAGAGCAGTTTGTTTTTGCTTTGCTCCGCAGTCGGTGCAGTTTGTGTCACTTTGCTCCACAGTTGGTGCAGTTTGTGTCACTTTGTCCCACATTCATTGCTGATTGTGTCAATTTGCTCCACAGTCATTGCCGTTTCTGTCACTTTGCTCCACAGTCATTGAATCTTATGCCACTTTCCTCCAGTCATTGTAGCTTGTGTCCTTTTGTCGCACTTTCGAAGCAGTTTATGTCCATTTTGCCTCACAGTCGATGCAGTTTATGTCCACTTTGCCCCACAGTCGTTGCAGTTTGTGTCATTTTGCTCCACATTTGATACAGTTTGTGTCACTTTGTCCAACATGCAGTGCAGTTTGAGGCAGTATGTTCCACAGATTGTGCAGTTTGTGTCACTTTGTCGCACAGTCAATGCATTTTGTGTCAATTTGTCCCAATTCGTTGCAGTTGTGTCACTTTACTCCACAATCAGTGCTGTTTGTGTCATTTTGTCCCTCAGTCGGTGCAGTTTGTGTCATTTGTCCCACATTTGGTTCAGTTTGTTTCAATTTGCACAACATCGCTTCAGTTTGTGTCTCTTTCTCCCACAGTTAGTGCAGATTGTGTCACTTTGCTCCACAGTCAGTGCAGATTGTGTCACTTTGCTCCACAGTCGGGGCAGTTTGTGTCGCTTTGCTCCCCAGTCAGTGCAGATTGTGTCACTTTGCCCCATAGTCAGTGCTGTTTGTGTCACTTTGTCCCACATTCGATGCAATTTGTGTCACTTTGCTCCACAGTTGTTGCAACTTTTGTCCGTTTGTCCCACAGTCAGTGCAGTTTGTGTCACTTTGTCCCACATTTGGTTCAGTTTGTGTCAATGTGCTCCACATCGTTTCAGTTTGTGTCACTTTCTCCCACAGTTGGTGCAGTTTGTCTCCACTTTGTCCCACAGTCGGTGCAGTTTGTGTCACTTTGCCCCACAGTCGGTGCTGTTTGTGTCACTTTGCCCCACCGTCAGTGCAGTTTGTGTCAATTTGTCCCACAGTTAGTGTAGTTTGTGTCACTTAATCCCGCTGTAGCTGCATTTTGTTTCACTTTGCTCCACAGTCGGTGCAGTTTGTGTCACTTTGCTCCAGTCCTTGTAGTTTGTGTCACTTTGTCGCACAGTCGATGCATTTTGTTTCACTTTGTCCCACAGTCAGTGCAGATTGTGTCACTTTGCTCCACAGTCATTGCAGTTTCTGTCACTTTGTCCCACATTCGTTGCTGATTGTGTCAATTTGCTCCACAATCGATGCAGTTTGTGTCACTTTGTCCCACATTTGGTTCAGTTTGTGTCAAAGTGCTCCACATCGTTTCAGTTTGTGTCCCACAGACGTTGCGATTTGTGTCACTTTGCTCCAAATCGGTACAGTTTGTGTCACTGTGCTCCACATGTCGGTGCAGTTTGTGTCACTTTGTCCAACAGTCGTTGCAGTTGTGTCACTTCATTCCAGTAGGTGCAGTGTGTGTCACTTTGTCCCACAGTTAGTGCAGTTTGTGTCACTTTGCTCCAGTCATTGTAGTTTGTGTCCTTTTGTCACGCAGTCGATGCAGTTTGTTTCACATTGCTCCACAGTCGTTGCAATTTGTGTCTGTTTGTCCCACATTTAGTGCAGTTTGTGTCACTTTGTCCTCATAGTCGATGCAGTTTGTGTCACTTTGCTCCAGTTGGTGCAGTTTGTGTCACTTTGCTCCACATCGGTACAGTTTGTGTTACTTTGTCCCACAGTAGGTGCAGTTTGTGTCACTTTGTCCCACAGTCGATGCAGTTTGTGTTACTTTGTCCCACAGTAGGTGCAGTTTGTGTCACTTTGTCCCACAGTCGATGCAGTTTGTGATACTTTGCTCCACATCGGTACAGTTTGTGTCACTTTGTCCCACAGTCGGTGCAATTTGTCTCTCTTCGCCCACAGTCGGTGCAGTTTGTCACTTTGTCCCACAATTGGTTCAGTTTCTGTCAATTTCACCCACAGTTGGTGCAGTTGTGTCACTTCATTCCAGTAGGTGTTGTTTGTGTCTCTTTGTCCCACAGCTGGTGCAGTTTGTGTCACTTTGCTCCAGTCGTTATAGTTCATGTCCTTTTCTCGCACAGTGGATGCATTTTGTTTCACTTTATCCCACAGTCATTGCAGTTTCTGTCACTTTGTCCCACATTCGTTGCTGATTGTGTCAATTTGCTCCGCAATTGGTGCAGTTTGTGTCACTTTGTCCCACATTTGGTTCAGTTTTCATCAAAGTGCTCCACATCATTTCAGTTTGTGTCCCACAGATGTTGCGATTTGTGTCACTTTGCTCCAAATTTGTACAGTTTGTGTCACTTTGTCCCACAGTCAGAGCAGTTTGTGCCGCTTTGCTCCACAGTCGGTGCAGTTTGTGTCACTTTGCTCCACAGTTGGTGCAGTTTGTGTCACTTTGTTCCACAGTCGGTGCAGTTTGTGTCACTTTGTCCCACAGTTGGTGCAGTTTGTGTCACTTTGCTCCACAATCGGTGCAGTTTGAGTCACTTTGCTCCAGTCATTGTAATGTGTGTCATTTTGTCGCACAGTCGATGCAGTTTATGTCCACTCTGCCCCACAGTCATTGCAGTTTGTGTCACTTTGTTCCACAGTCAGTTCAGTTTGTGTCACTTTCACCCACAGTTGGTGTATTTTGTGTCACTTCGTTACACATCGGAGCAGTTTGTGTCCACTTTGTCCCACAGACGGTGCGATTTGTGTCACTTTGCTCCACAGTCGGTGCAGTTTGTGTCAATTTTATCCACATGTCGGTGTACTTTGTGTCACTTTGTCCCACAGTTGGTGTAGTTTGTGTCACTTTGCTCCACATCGGTACATTTTGTGTTATTTTGTCCCACATTTGCTGCAGTTTGTATCTCTTTGCTCCAGTCAGTGCTGTTTGTGTCTCTTTGCTCCAGTCATTGTAGTTTGTGTCCTTTTGTCGCACAGTCGATGCAGTTTGTGTCACTTTGCTCCACATCGGTGCAGTTTGTGTCCACTTTGTCCCACAGTCGATGCAGTTTGTGTCCACTTTGCTCCACATCGGTGCAGTTTGTGTCACTTTGCTCCACATCGGTGCAGTTTGTGTCCACTTTGTCCCATAGTCACTGCAGTTTGTGCCGCTTTGCTCAACCCGTCGGTTCAGTTTGTGTCACTTTGTTCCACAGTCGGTGCAGTTTGTGTCACTTTGTCCCACAGTTGGTGCAGTTTGTGTCTCTTTGCTCCAGTCGGTGCTGTTTGTGTATTTCCCTCCAGTCGTTGTAGTTTTTGTCTTTTGTCGCACAGTCAATGCAGTTTACATCCACTTTGCCCCACAGTTGTTGCAGTTTGTGTCACGTTGCTCCACAGTCGGTCTAGTTTGTTTCACTTTCACCCACAATTGGTGCAGTTTGTGTCCACTTTGTCCCACAGACGTTGCGATTTGTGTCACTTTGTTCTAAATCAGTGCAGTTTGTGTCACTTTGTCCCACAGTTGGTGCAGTTTGTGTCACTTTGCTCCACATGTCGGTTCAGTTTGTGTCATGTTGTTCCACAGTTGGTGCAGTTTGTGTCACTTTCCTCCAGTCATTGTAGTGTGTGTCACTTTGCCCCACAGTCATTGCAGTTTGTGTCACTTTGCTCCACAGTCATTGCAGTTTGTGTCGTCTTGCTCCACAGTCGGTGCAGTTTGTCTCGCTTTGGGCCACATTCGGTGCAGATTGTATCGCTTTGCTCCACCGTCAGCGCATTTTGTGTCAACTTTCTCCACAGTCAGTGCAGTTTATGTCACTTTGCTCCACAGTTGATGCTGTTTGTGTCACCTTGCTCCACTATCGGTGCAGCTTGTGTCAATTTGGTCCCCATTCAGTGCAGTTTGTGTCACTTTGCTCCACAATCGGTGCAGTTTGTGTCACTTTGTCCCACAGTTGGTGCAGTTTCTGTCACTTTGCTCCAGTCATTGCAGTTTGTGTCCACTTTGTCACACAGTCAATTCAGTTTGTCCCACTTTGCTCCAACGTTAGTGCAGTTTATGTCGTTTGTTCCACAGTCGTTGCAATTTCTGTCCGTTAGTCCGACAGTCGGTGCAGTTTGTGTTGCTTTGCTCCACAGTCGGTCCAGTTTCTCTGGCTTTGGGCCACATTTGGTGCAGTTTGTGTCACTTTGTTCTGCCGTCGGCACATTTTGTTTTGACTTGTTCCACAGTCAGAGCAGATTGTGACCACTTTGCTACACAGTGGGTGTAATTTGTGTCTCTTGGCTCAACAGTCGGTGCAGTTTTTGTCGCTTTGCTCCACAGTTGATGCAGTTTTTGTCTCTTCACCCACAGTCGGTGCAGTTTGTGTCGCTTTGCTCCACAATTGGTGCAGTTTGTGTCACTTTCACCCACAGTGGGTGTAGTTTGTGTCATTTAGATTCACATCAGGGCAGTTTGTGTCCACTTTGTCGCACAAACGGGGCGATTTGTGTCACTTTGCTCCAAAGTCGGTGCAGTTTGTGTCACTTTGTCCCACAGTCGGTGTAGTTTGAGTCACTTTGTTCCACAGTCGGTGCAGTTTGTGTCGCTTTGCTCCATAGCCGGGGCAGTTTGTGTCGCTTTGCTCCAGTCATTGTAGTTTGTGTCCTTTTGTCGCACAGTCGATGAAGTTTGTGCCCACTTTGCCCCACAGTCGTTGCATTTTGTGTCACTTTGCTCCACAGTCAGTTCAGCTTGTGTCGTTTTGCTCCACAGTCGGAGCAGTTTGTGTCAATTTGTCCAACATTTAGTGCAGTTTGTGTCAATTTGTCCAACATTTAGCGCAGTTTGTGTCACTTTGCGCCACAGTCAGTGCAGTTTGTGTCACTTTGCTCCACAGTCGGTCTAGTTTGTTTCACTTTCACCCACAATTGGCGCAGTTTGTGTCCACTTTGTCCCACAGATGTTGCGATTTGTGTCACTTTGCTCCCCAGTCAGTGCAGTTTGTGTCCACTTTGCTCAACATGTCGGTTCAGTTTGTGTCACTTTGTCCCACAGTTGGTGCAGTTTGTGTCACTTTGCTCCACAATC
Source organism: Isurus oxyrinchus (assembly GCA_026770705.1). NCBI lineage: Eukaryota > Metazoa > Chordata > Chondrichthyes > Lamniformes > Lamnidae > Isurus > Isurus oxyrinchus. The sequence continues at coordinate 30,732,166 of JANJGN010000025.1, forward strand.
GGTGCAGTTTGAGTCACTTTGCTCCAGTCATTGTAGTGTGTGTCATTTTGTCGCACAGTCGATGCAGTTTGTGTCCACTTTGCCCCACAGTCATTGCAGTTTGTGTCACTTTGTTCCACAGTCAGTTCAGTTTGTGTCACTTTCACCCACAGTTGGTGTATTTTGTGTCACTTCGTTACACATCGGTGCAGTTTGTGTCCACTTTGTCCCACAGACGGTGCGATTTGTGTCACTTTGCTCCACAGTCGGTGCAGTTTGTGTCACTTTGCTCCACATCGGTACATTTTGTGTCATTTTGTCCCACAGTTGCTGCAGTTTGTATCTCTTTGCTCCAGTCAGTGCTGTTTGTGTCTCTTTGCTCCAGTCATTGTAGTTTGTGTCCTTTTGTCGCACAGTCGATGCAGTGTGAGTCCACTTTGCCCCACAGTCGTTGCAGTTTGTGTCATTTTGCTCCACAATCGGTGCGGTTAGTGTCCACTTTGCCCCACAGTCAATGCAGTTTGTGTCACTTTGCTCCACATCGGTGCAGTTTGTGTCCACTTTGTCCCATAGTCAGTGCAGTTTGTGCCGCTTTGCTCAACACGTCAGTTCAGTTTGTGTCACTTTGTTCCACAGTCGGTGCAGTTTGTGTCACTTTGTCCCACAGTTGGTGCAGTTTGTGTCACTTTGCTCCACAATCGGTGCAGTTTGAGTCACTTTGCTCCAGTCATTGTAATGTGTGTCATTTTGTCGCACAGTCGATGTAGTTTATGTCCACTCTGCCCCACAGTCATTGCAGTTTGTGTCACTTTCACCCACAGCTGGTGTATTTTGTGTCACTTCGTTACACATCGGAGCAGTTTGTGTTCACTTTGTCCCACAGATGGTGCGATTTGTGTCACTTTGCTCCATAGTCGGTGCAGTTTGTGTCAATTTTATCCACGTGTCGGTGTACTTTGTGTCACTTTGTCCCACAGTTGGTGTAGTTTGTGTCACTTTGCTCCACATCGGTACATTTTGTGTTATTTTGTCCCACATTTGCTGCAGTTTGTGTCTCTTTGCTCCAGTCAGTGCTGTTTGTGTCTCTTTGCTCCAGTCATTGTAGTTTGTGTCCTTTTGTCGCACAGTCGATGCAGTTTGTGTCCACTTTGCCCCACAGTCGTTGCAGTTTGTGTCATTTTGCTCCACAATCGGTGCGGTTAGTGTCCACTTTGCCCCACAGTCGATGCAGTTTGTGTCACTTTGCTCCACATCGGTGCAGTTTGTGTCCACTTTGTCCCATAGTCACTGCAGTTTGTGCCGCTTTGCTCAACCCGTCGGTTCAGTTTGTGTCACTTTGTCCCACAGTCGGTGCAGTTTGTGTCACTTTGTCCCACAGTTGGTGCAGTTTGTGTCTCTTTGCTCCAGTCGGTGCTGTTTGTGTATTTCGCTCCAGTCGTTGTAGTTTTTGTCTTTTGTCGCTCAGTCAATGCAGTTTACATCCACTTTGCCCCACAGTTGTTGCAGTTTGTGTCACGTTGCTCCACAGTCGGTCTAGTTTGTTTCACTTTCACCCACAATTGGTGCAGTTTGTGTCACTTTGCTCCACAGTTGTTGCAATTTCTGTCCGTTTGTCCCACAGTTGGTGCAGTTTGTGTCACTTTGTCCCACAGTAGCTGCATTTTGTTTCACTTTGCTCCACAGTCGGTGCAGTTTGTGTCACTTTGTCGCACAGTCGATGCATTTTGTTTCACTTTGTCCCACAGTCAGTGCAGATTGTGTCACTTTGCTCCACAGTCATTGCAGTTTCTGTCACTTTGTCCCACATTCGTTGCTGATTGTGTCAATTTGCTCCAAATTTGTACAGTTTGTGTCACTTTGTCCCACAGTCAGAGCAGTTTGTGCCGCTTTGCTCCACAGTCGGTGCAGTTTGTGTCACTTTGCTCCACAGTTGGTGCAGTTTGTGTCACTTTGTCCCACATTCATTGCTGATTGTGTCAATTTGCTCCACAGTCATTGCCGTTTCTGTCACTTTGCTCCACAGTCATTGAATCTTATGCCACTTTCCTCCAGTCATTGTAGCTTGTGTCCTTTTGTCGCACTTTCGAAGCAGTTTATGTCCATTTTGCCTCACAGTCGATGCAGTTTATGTCCACTTTGCCCCACAGTCGTTGCAGTTTGTGTCATTTTGCTCCACATTTGATACAGTTTGTGTCACTTTGTCCAACATGCAGTGCAGTTTGAGGCAGTATGTTCCACAGATTGTGCAGTTTGTGTCACTTTGTCGCACAGTCAATGCATTTTGTGTCAATTTGTCCCAATTCGTTGCAGTTGTGTCACTTTACTCCACAATCAGTGCTGTTTGTGTCATTTTGTCCCTCAGTCGGTGCAGTTTGTGTCATTTGTCCCACATTTGGTTCAGTTTGTTTCAATTTGCACAACATCGCTTCAGTTTGTGTCTCTTTCTCCCACAGTTAGTGCAGATTGTGTCACTTTGCTCCACAGTCAGTGCAGATTGTGTCACTTTGCTCCACAGTCGGGGCAGTTTGTGTCGCTTTGCTCCCCAGTCAGTGCAGATTGTGTCACTTTGCCCCATAGTCAGTGCTGTTTGTGTCACTTTGTCCCACATTCGATGCAATTTGTGTCACTTTGCTCCACAGTTGTTGCAACTTTTGTCCGTTTGTCCCACAGTCAGTGCAGTTTGTGTCACTTTGTCCCACATTTGGTTCAGTTTGTGTCAATGTGCTCCACATCGTTTCAGTTTGTGTCACTTTCTCCCACAGTTGGTGCAGTTTGTCTCCACTTTGTCCCACAGTCGGTGCAGTTTGTGTCACTTTGCCCCACAGTCGGTGCTGTTTGTGTCACTTTGCCCCACCGTCAGTGCAGTTTGTGTCAATTTGTCCCACAGTTAGTGTAGTTTGTGTCACTTAATCCCGCTGTAGCTGCATTTTGTTTCACTTTGCTCCACAGTCGGTGCAGTTTGTGTCACTTTGCTCCAGTCCTTGTAGTTTGTGTCACTTTGTCGCACAGTCGATGCATTTTGTTTCACTTTGTCCCACAGTCAGTGCAGATTGTGTCACTTTGCTCCACAGTCATTGCAGTTTCTGTCACTTTGTCCCACATTCGTTGCTGATTGTGTCAATTTGCTCCACAATCGATGCAGTTTGTGTCACTTTGTCCCACATTTGGTTCAGTTTGTGTCAAAGTGCTCCACATCGTTTCAGTTTGTGTCCCACAGACGTTGCGATTTGTGTCACTTTGCTCCAAATCGGTACAGTTTGTGTCACTGTGCTCCACATGTCGGTGCAGTTTGTGTCACTTTGTCCAACAGTCGTTGCAGTTGTGTCACTTCATTCCAGTAGGTGCAGTGTGTGTCACTTTGTCCCACAGTTAGTGCAGTTTGTGTCACTTTGCTCCAGTCATTGTAGTTTGTGTCCTTTTGTCACGCTGTCGATGCAGTTTGTTTCACATTGCTCCACAGTCGTTGCAATTTGTGTCCGTTTGTCCCACATTTAGTGCAGTTTGTGTCACTTTGTCCTCATAGTCGATGCAGTTTGTGTCACTTTGCTCCAGTTGGTGCAGTTTGTGTCACTTTGCTCCACATCGGTACAGTTTGTGTTACTTTGTCCCACAGTAGGTGCAGTTTGTGTCACTTTGTCCCACAGTCGATGCAGTTTGTGTTACTTTGTCCCACAGTAGGTGCAGCTTGTGTCACTTTGTCCCACAGTCGATGCAGTTTGTGATACTTTGCTCCACATCGGTACAGTTTGTGTCACTTTGTCCCACAGTCGGTGCAGTTTGTCTCTCTTCGCCCACAGTCGGTGCAGTTTGTCACTTTGTCCCACAATTGGTTCAGTTTCTGTCAATTTCACCCACAGTTGGTGCAGTTGTGTCACTTCATTCCAGTAGGTGTTGTTTGTGTCTCTTTGTCCCACAGCTGGTGCAGTTTGTGTCACTTTGCTCCAGTCGTTATAGTTCATGTCCTTTTCTCGCACAGTGGATGCATTTTGTTTCACTTTATCCCACAGTCATTGCAGTTTCTGTCACTTTGTCCCACATTCGTTGCTGATTGTGTCAATTTGCTCCGCAATTGGTGCAGTTTGTGTCACTTTGTCCCACATTTGGTTCAGTTTTCATCAAAGTGCTCCACATCATTTCAGTTTGTGTCCCACAGATGTTGCGATTTGTGTCACTTTGCTCCAAATTTGTACAGTTTGTGTCACTTTGTCCCACAGTCAGAGCAGTTTGTGCCGCTTTGCTCCACAGTCGGTGCAGTTTGTGTCACTTTGCTCCACAGTTGGTGCAGTTTGTGTCACTTTGTTCCACAGTCGGTGCAGTTTGTGTCACTTTGTCCCACAGTTGGTGCAGTTTGTGTCACTTTGCTCCACAATCGGTGCAGTTTGAGTCACTTTGCTCCAGTCATTGTAATGTGTGTCATTTTGTCGCACAGTCGATGCAGTTTATGTCCACTCTGCCCCACAGTCATTGCAGTTTGTGTCACTTTGTTCCACAGTCAGTTCAGTTTGTGTCACTTTCACCCACAGTTGGTGTATTTTGTGTCACTTCGTTACACATCGGAGCAGTTTGTGTCCACTTTGTCCCACAGACGGTGCGATTTGTGTCACTTTGCTCCATAGTCGGTGCAGTTTGTGTCAATTTTATCCACATGTCGGTGTACTTTGTGTCACTTTGTCCCACAGTTGGTGTAGTTTGTGTCACTTTGCTCCACATCGGTACATTTTGTGTTATTTTGTCCCACATTTGCTGCAGTTTGTGTCTCTTTGCTCCAGTCAGTGCTGTTTGTGTCTCTTTGCTCCAGTCATTGTAGTTTGTGTCCTTTTGTCGCACAGTCGATGCAGTTTGTGTCACTTTGCTCCACATCGGTGCAGTTTGTGTCCACTTTGTCCCACAGTCGATGCAGTTTGTGTCCACTTTGCTCCACATCGGTGCAGTTTGTGTCACTTTGCTCCACATCGGTGCAGTTTGTGTCCACTTTGTCCCATAGTCACTGCAGTTTGTGCCGCTTTGCTCAACCCGTCGGTTCAGTTTGTGTCACTTTGTTCCACAGTCGGTGCAGTTTGTGTCACTTTGTCCCACAGTTGGTGCAGTTTGTGTCTCTTTGCTCCAGTCGGTGCTGTTTGTGTATTTCCCTCCAGTCGTTGTAGTTTTTGTCTTTTGTCGCACAGTCAATGCAGTTTACATCCACTTTGCCCCACAGTTGTTGCAGTTTGTGTCACGTTGCTCCACAGTCGGTCTAGTTTGTTTCACTTTCACCCACAATTGGTGCAGTTTGTGTCCACTTTGTCCCACAGACGTTGCGATTTGTGTCACTTTGTTCTAAATCAGTGCAGTTTGTGTCACTTTGTCCCACAGTTGGTGCAGTTTGTGTCACTTTGCTCCACATGTCGGTTCAGTTTGTGTCATGTTGTTCCACAGTTGGTGCAGTTTGTGTCACTTTCCTCCAGTCATTGTAGTGTGTGTCACTTTGCCCCACAGTCATTGCAGTTTGTGTCACTTTGCTCCACAGTCATTGCAGTTTGTGTCGTCTTGCTCCACAGTCGGTGCAGTTTGTCTCGCTTTGGGCCACATTCGGTGCAGATTGTATCGCTTTGCTCCACCGTCAGCGCATTTTGTGTCAACTTTCTCCACAGTCAGTGCAGTTTATGTCACTTTGCTCCACAGTTGATGCTGTTTGTGTCACCTTGCTCCACTATCGGTGCAGCTTGTGTCAATTTGGTCCCCATTCAGTGCAGTTTGTGTCACTTTGCTCCACAATCGGTGCAGTTTGTGTCACTTTGTCCCACAGTTGGTGCAGTTTCTGTCACTTTGCTCCAGTCATTGCAGTTTGTGTCCACTTTGTCACACAGTCAATTCAGTTTGTCCCACTTTGCTCCAACGTTAGTGCAGTTTATGTCGTTTGTTCCACAGTCGTTGCAATTTCTGTCCGTTAGTCCGACAGTCGGTGCAGTTTGTGTTGCTTTGCTCCACAGTCGGTCCAGTTTCTCTGGCTTTGGGCCACATTTGGTGCAGTTTGTGTCACTTTGTTCTGCCGTCGGCACATTTTGTTTTGACTTGTTCCACAGTCAGAGCAGATTGTGACCACTTTGCTACACAGTGGGTGTAATTTGTGTCTCTTGGCTCAACAGTCGGTGCAGTTTTTGTCGCTTTGCTCCACAGTTGATGCAGTTTTTGTCTCTTCGCCCACAGTCGGTGCAGTTTGTGTCGCTTTGCTCCACAATTGGTGCAGTTTGTGTCACTTTCACCCACAGTGGGTGTAGTTTGTGTCATTTAGATTCACATCAGGGCAGTTTGTGTCCACTTTGTCGCACAAACGGGGCGATTTGTGTCACTTTGCTCCAAAGTCGGTGCAGTTTGTGTCACTTTGTCCCACAGTCGGTGTAGTTTGAGTCACTTTGTTCCACAGTCGGTGCAGTTTGTGTCGCTTTGCTCCATAGCCGGGGCAGTTTGTGTCGCTTTGCTCCAGTCATTGTAGTTTGTGTCCTTTTGTCGCACAGTCGATGAAGTTTGTGCCCACTTTGCCCCACAGTCGTTGCATTTTGTGTCACTTTGCTCCACAGTCAGTTCAGCTTGTGTCGTTTTGCTCCACAGTCGGAGCAGTTTGTGTCAATTTGTCCAACATTTAGTGCAGTTTGTGTCAATTTGTCCAACATTTAGCGCAGTTTGTGTCACTTTGCGCCACAGTCAGTGCAGTTTGTGTCACTTTGCTCCACAGTCGGTCTAGTTTGTTTCACTTTCACCCACAATTGGCGCAGTTTGTGTCCACTTTGTCCCACAGATGTTGCGATTTGTGTCACTTTGCTCCCCAGTCAGTGCAGTTTGTGTCCACTTTGCTCAACATGTCGGTTCAGTTTGTGTCACTTTGTCCCACAGTTGGTGCAGTTTGTGTCACTTTGCTCCACAATCGGTGCAGTTTGAGTCACTTTGCTCCAGTCATTGTAGTGTGTGTCATTTTGTCGCACAGTCGATGCAGTTTGTGTCCACTTTGCCCCACAGTCATTGCAGTTTGTGTCACTTTGTTCCACAGTCAGTTCAGTTTGTGTCACTTTCACCCACAGTTGGTGTATTTTGTGTCACTTCGTTACACATCGGTGCAGTTTGTGTCCACTTTGTCCCACAGACGGTGCGATTTGTGTCACTTTGCTCCACAGTCGGTGCAGTTTGTGTCACTTTGCTCCACATCGGTACATTTTGTGTCATTTTGTCCCACAGTTGCTGCAGTTTGTATCTCTTTGCTCCAGTCAGTGCTGTTTGTGTCTCTTTGCTCCAGTCATTGTAGTTTGTGTCCTTTTGTCGCACAGTCGATGCAGTTTGTGTCCACTTTGCCCCACAGTCGTTGCAGTTTGTGTCATTTTGCTCCACAATCGGTGCGGTTAGTGTCCACTTTGCCCCACAGTCAATGCAGTTTGTGTCACTTTGCTCCACATCGGTGCAGTTTGTGTCCACTTTGTCCCATAGTCAGTGCAGTTTGTGCCGCTTTGCTCAACACGTCAGTTCAGTTTGTGTCACTTTGTTCCACAGTCGGTGCAGTTTGTGTCACTTTGTCCCACAGTTGGTGCAGTTTGTGTCACTTTGCTCCACAATCGGTGCAGTTTGAGTCACTTTGCTCCAGTCATTGTAATGTGTGTCATTTTGTCGCACAGTCGATGTAGTTTATGTCCACTCTGCCCCACAGTCATTGCAGTTTGTGTCACTTTCACCCACAGCTGGTGTATTTTGTGTCACTTCGTTACACATCGGAGCAGTTTGTGTTCACTTTGTCCCACAGATGGTGCGATTTGTGTCACTTTGCTCCATAGTCGGTGCAGTTTGTGTCAATTTTATCCACATGTCGGTGTACTTTGTGTCACTTTGTCCCACAGTTGGTGTAGTTTGTGTCACTTTGCTCCACATCGGTACATTTTGTGTTATTTTGTCCCACATTTGCTGCAGTTTGTGTCTCTTTGCTCCAGTCAGTGCTGTTTGTGTCTCTTTGCTCCAGTCATTGTAGTTTGTGTCCTTTTGTCGCACAGTCGATGCAGTTTGTGTCCACTTTGCCCCACAGTCGTTGCAGTTTGTGTCATTTTGCTCCACAATCGGTGCGGTTAGTGTCCACTTTGCCCCACAGTCGATGCAGTTTGTGTCACTTTGCTCCACATCGGTGCAGTTTGTGTCCACTTTGTCCCATAGTCACTGCAGTTTGTGCCGCTTTGCTCAACCCGTCGGTTCAGTTTGTGTCACTTTGTCCCACAGTCGGTGCAGTTTGTGTCACTTTGTCCCACAGTTGGTGCAGTTTGTGTCTCTTTGCTCCAGTCGGTGCTGTTTGTGTATTTCGCTCCAGTCGTTGTAGTTTTTGTCTTTTGTCGCTCAGTCAATGCAGTTTACATCCACTTTGCCCCACAGTTGTTGCAGTTTGTGTCACGTTGCTCCACAGTCGGTCTAGTTTGTTTCACTTTCACCCACAATTGGTGCAGTTTGTGTCACTTTGCTCCACAGTTGTTGCAATTTCTGTCCGTTTGTCCCACAGTTGGTGCAGTTTGTGTCACTTTGTCCCACAGTAGCTGCATTTTGTTTCACTTTGCTCCACAGTCGGTGCAGTTTGTGTCACTTTGTCGCACAGTCGATGCATTTTGTTTCACTTTGTCCCACAGTCAGTGCAGATTGTGTCACTTTGCTCCACAGTCATTGCAGTTTCTGTCACTTTGTCCCACATTCGTTGCTGATTGTGTCAATTTGCTCCAAATTTGTACAGTTTGTGTCACTTTGTCCCACAGTCAGAGCAGTTTGTGCCGCTTTGCTCCACAGTCGGTGCAGTTTGTGTCACTTTGCTCCACAGTTGGTGCAGTTTGTGTCACTTTGTCCCACATTCATTGCTGATTGTGTCAATTTGCTCCACAGTCATTGCCGTTTCTGTCACTTTGCTCCACAGTCATTGAATCTTATGCCACTTTCCTCCAGTCATTGTAGCTTGTGTCCTTTTGTCGCACTTTCGAAGCAGTTTATGTCCATTTTGCCTCACAGTCGATGCAGTTTATGTCCACTTTGCCCCACAGTCGTTGCAGTTTGTGTCATTTTGCTCCACATTTGATACAGTTTGTGTCACTTTGTCCAACATGCAGTGCAGTTTGAGGCAGTATGTTCCACAGATTGTGCAGTTTGTGTCACTTTGTCGCACAGTCAATGCATTTTGTGTCAATTTGTCCCAATTCGTTGCAGTTGTGTCACTTTACTCCACAATCAGTGCTGTTTGTGTCATTTTGTCCCTCAGTCGGTGCAGTTTGTGTCATTTGTCCCACATTTGGTTCAGTTTGTTTCAATTTGCACAACATCGCTTCAGTTTGTGTCTCTTTCTCCCACAGTTAGTGCAGATTGTGTCACTTTGCTCCACAGTCAGTGCAGATTGTGTCACTTTGCTCCACAGTCGGGGCAGTTTGTGTCGCTTTGCTCCCCAGTCAGTGCAGATTGTGTCACTTTGCCCCATAGTCAGTGCTGTTTGTGTCACTTTGTCCCACATTCGATGCAATTTGTGTCACTTTGCTCCACAGTTGTTGCAACTTTTGTCCGTTTGTCCCACAGTCAGTGCAGTTTGTGTCACTTTGTCCCACATTTGGTTCAGTTTGTGTCAATGTGCTCCACATCGTTTCAGTTTGTGTCACTTTCTCCCACAGTTGGTGCAGTTTGTCTCCACTTTGTCCCACAGTCGGTGCAGTTTGTGTCACTTTGCCCCACAGTCGGTGCTGTTTGTGTCACTTTGCCCCACCGTCAGTGCAGTTTGTGTCAATTTGTCCCACAGTTAGTGTAGTTTGTGTCACTTAATCCCGCTGTAGCTGCATTTTGTTTCACTTTGCTCCACAGTCGGTGCAGTTTGTGTCACTTTGCTCCAGTCCTTGTAGTTTGTGTCACTTTGTCGCACAGTCGATGCATTTTGTTTCACTTTGTCCCACAGTCAGTGCAGATTGTGTCACTTTGCTCCACAGTCATTGCAGTTTCTGTCACTTTGTCCCACATTCGTTGCTGATTGTGTCAATTTGCTCCACAATCGGTGCCGTTTGTGTCACTTTGTCCCACATTTGGTTCAGTTTGTGTCAAAGTGCTCCACATCGTTTCAGTTTGTGTCCCACAGACGTTGCGATTTGTGTCACTTTGCTCCAAATCGGTACAGTTTGTGTCACTGTGCTCCACATGTCGGTGCAGTTTGTGTCACTTTGTCCAACAGTCGTTGCAGTTGTGTCACTTCATTCCAGTAGGTGCAGTGTGTGTCACTTTGTCCCACAGTTAGTGCAGTTTGTGTCACTTTGTTCCACAGTCAGTTCAGTTTGTGTCACTTTCACCCACAGTTGGTGTATTTTGTGTCACTTCGTTACACATCGGAGCAGTTTGTGTCCACTTTGTCCCACAGACGGTGCGATTTGTGTCACTTTGCTCCATAGTCGGTGCAGTTTGTGTCAATTTTATCCACATGTCGGTGTACTTTGTGTCACTTTGTCCCACAGTTGGTGTAGTTTGTGTCACTTTGCTCCACATCGGTACATTTTGTGTTATTTTGTCCCACATTTGCTGCAGTTTGTGTCTCTTTGCTCCAGTCAGTGCTGTTTGTGTCTCTTTGCTCCAGTCATTGTAGTTTGTGTCCTTTTGTCGCACAGTCGATGCAGTTTGTGTCACTTTGCTCCACATCGGTGCAGTTTGTGTCCACTTTGTCCCACAGTCGATGCAGTTTGTGTCCACTTTGCTCCACATCGGTGCAGTTTGTGTCACTTTGCTCCACATCGGTGCAGTTTGTGTCCACTTTGTCCCATAGTCACTGCAGTTTGTGCCGCTTTGCTCAACCCGTCGGTTCAGTTTGTGTCACTTTGTTCCACAGTCGGTGCAGTTTGTGTCACTTTGTCCCACAGTTGGTGCAGTTTGTGTCTCTTTGCTCCAGTCGGTGCTGTTTGTGTATTTCCCTCCAGTCGTTGTAGTTTTTGTCTTTTGTCGCACAGTCAATGCAGTTTACATCCACTTTGCCCCACAGTTGTTGCAGTTTGTGTCACGTTGCTCCACAGTCGGTCTAGTTTGTTTCACTTTCACCCACAATTGGTGCAGTTTGTGTCCACTTTGTCCCACAGACGTTGCGATTTGTGTCACTTTGTTCTAAATCAGTGCAGTTTGTGTCACTTTGTCCCACAGTTGGTGCAGTTTGTGTCACTTTGCTCCACATGTCGGTTCAGTTTGTGTCATGTTGTTCCACAGTTGGTGCAGTTTGTGTCACTTTCCTCCAGTCATTGTAGTGTGTGTCACTTTGCCCCACAGTCATTGCAGTTTGTGTCACTTTGCTCCACAGTCATTGCAGTTTGTGTCGTCTTGCTCCACAGTCGGTGCAGTTTGTCTCGCTTTGGGCCACATTCGGTGCAGATTGTATCGCTTTGCTCCACCGTCAGCGCATTTTGTGTCAACTTTCTCCACAGTCAGTGCAGTTTATGTCACTTTGCTCCACAGTTGATGCTGTTTGTGTCACCTTGCTCCACTATCGGTGCAGCTTGTGTCAATTTGGTCCCCATTCAGTGCAGTTTGTGTCACTTTGCTCCACAATCGGTGCAGTTTGTGTCACTTTGTCCCACAGTTGGTGCAGTTTCTGTCACTTTGCTCCAGTCATTGCAGTTTGTGTCCACTTTGTCACACAGTCAATTCAGTTTGTCCCACTTTGCTCCAACGTTAGTGCAGTTTATGTCGTTTGTTCCACAGTCGTTGCAATTTCTGTCCGTTAGTCCGACAGTCGGTGCAGTTTGTGTTGCTTTGCTCCACAGTCGGTCCAGTTTCTCTGGCTTTGGGCCACATTTGGTGCAGTTTGTGTCACTTTGTTCTGCCGTCGGCACATTTTGTTTTGACTTGTTCCACAGTCAGAGCAGATTGTGACCACTTTGCTACACAGTGGGTGTAATTTGTGTCTCTTGGCTCAACAGTCGGTGCAGTTTTTGTCGCTTTGCTCCACAGTTGATGCAGTTTTTGTCTCTTCGCCCACAGTCGGTGCAGTTTGTGTCGCTTTGCTCCACAATTGGTGCAGTTTGTGTCACTTTCACCCACAGTGGGTGTAGTTTGTGTCATTTAGATTCACATCAGGGCAGTTTGTGTCCACTTTGTCGCACAAACGGGGCGATTTGTGTCACTTTGCTCCAAAGTCGGTGCAGTTTGTGTCACTTTGTCCCACAGTCGGTGTAGTTTGAGTCACTTTGTTCCACAGTCGGTGCAGTTTGTGTCGCTTTGCTCCATAGCCGGGGCAGTTTGTGTCGCTTTGCTCCAGTCATTGTAGTTTGTGTCCTTTTGTCGCACAGTCGATGAAGTTTGTGCCCACTTTGCCCCACAGTCGTTGCATTTTGTGTCACTTTGCTCCACAGTCAGTTCAGCTTGTGTCGTTTTGCTCCACAGTCGGAGCAGTTTGTGTCAATTTGTCCAACATTTAGTGCAGTTTGTGTCAATTTGTCCAACATTTAGCGCAGTTTGTGTCACTTTGCGCCACAGTCAGTGCAGTTTGTGTCACTTTGCTCCACAGTCGGTCTAGTTTGTTTCACTTTCACCCACAATTGGCGCAGTTTGTGTCCACTTTGTCCCACAGATGTTGCGATTTGTGTCACTTTGCTCCCCAGTCAGTGCAGTTTGTGTCCACTTTGCTCAACATGTCGGTTCAGTTTGTGTCACTTTGTCCCACAGTTGGTGCAGTTTGTGTCACTTTGCTCCACAATCGGTGCAGTTTGAGTCACTTTGCTCCAGTCATTGTAGTGTGTGTCATTTTGTCGCACAGTCGATGCAGTTTGTGTCCACTTTGCCCCACAGTCATTGCAGTTTGTGTCACTTTGTTCCACAGTCAGTTCAGTTTGTGTCACTTTCACCCACAGTTGGTGTATTTTGTGTCACTTCGTTACACATCGGTGCAGTTTGTGTCCACTTTGTCCCACAGACGGTGCGATTTGTGTCACTTTGCTCCACAGTCGGTGCAGTTTGTGTCACTTTGCTCCACATCGGTACATTTTGTGTCATTTTGTCCCACAGTTGCTGCAGTTTGTATCTCTTTGCTCCAGTCAGTGCTGTTTGTGTCTCTTTGCTCCAGTCATTGTAGTTTGTGTCCTTTTGTCGCACAGTCGATGCAGTGTGAGTCCACTTTGCCCCACAGTCGTTGCAGTTTGTGTCATTTTGCTCCACAATCGGTGCGGTTAGTGTCCACTTTGCCCCACAGTCAATGCAGTTTGTGTCACTTTGCTCCACATCGGTGCAGTTTGTGTCCACTTTGTCCCATAGTCAGTGCAGTTTGTGCCGCTTTGCTCAACACGTCAGTTCAGTTTGTGTCACTTTGTTCCACAGTCGGTGCAGTTTGTGTCACTTTGTCCCACAGTTGGTGCAGTTTGTGTCACTTTGCTCCACAATCGGTGCAGTTTGAGTCACTTTGCTCCAGTCATTGTAATGTGTGTCATTTTGTCGCACAGTCGATGTAGTTTATGTCCACTCTGCCCCACAGTCATTGCAGTTTGTGTCACTTTCACCCACAGCTGGTGTATTTTGTGTCACTTCGTTACACATCGGAGCAGTTTGTGTTCACTTTGTCCCACAGATGGTGCGATTTGTGTCACTTTGCTCCATAGTCGGTGCAGTTTGTGTCAATTTTATCCACATGTCGGTGTACTTTGTGTCACTTTGTCCCACAGTTGGTGTAGTTTGTGTCACTTTGCTCCACATCGGTACATTTTGTGTTATTTTGTCCCACATTTGCTGCAGTTTGTGTCTCTTTGCTCCAGTCAGTGCTGTTTGTGTCTCTTTGCTCCAGTCATTGTAGTTTGTGTCCTTTTGTCGCACAGTCGATGCAGTTTGTGTCCACTTTGCCCCACAGTCGTTGCAGTTTGTGTCATTTTGCTCCACAATCGGTGCGGTTAGTGTCCACTTTGCCCCACAGTCGATGCAGTTTGTGTCACTTTGCTCCACATCGGTGCAGTTTGTGTCCACTTTGTCCCATAGTCACTGCAGTTTGTGCCGCTTTGCTCAACCCGTCGGTTCAGTTTGTGTCACTTTGTCCCACAGTCGGTGCAGTTTGTGTCACTTTGTCCCACAGTTGGTGCAGTTTGTGTCTCTTTGCTCCAGTCGGTGCTGTTTGTGTATTTCGCTCCAGTCGTTGTAGTTTTTGTCTTTTGTCGCTCAGTCAATGCAGTTTACATCCACTTTGCCCCACAGTTGTTGCAGTTTGTGTCACGTTGCTCCACAGTCGGTCTAGTTTGTTTCACTTTCACCCACAATTGGTGCAGTTTGTGTCACTTTGCTCCACAGTTGTTGCAATTTCTGTCCGTTTGTCCCACAGTTGGTGCAGTTTGTGTCACTTTGTCCCACAGTAGCTGCATTTTGTTTCACTTTGCTCCACAGTCGGTGCAGTTTGTGTCACTTTGTCGCACAGTCGCTGCATTTTGTGTCACTTTGTCCCACAGTCAGTGCAGATTGTGTCACTTTGCTCCACAGTCATTGCAGTTTCTGTCACTTTGTCCCACATTCGTTGCTGATTGTGTCAATTTGCTCCAAATTTGTACAGTTTGTGTCACTTTGTCCCACAGTCAGAGCAGTTTGTGCCGCTTTGCTCCACAGTCGGTGCAGTTTGTGTCACTTTGCTCCACAGTTGGTGCAGTTTGTGTCACTTTGTCCCACATTCATTGCTGATTGTGTCAATTTGCTCCACAGTCATTGCCGTTTCTGTCACTTTGCTCCACAGTCATTGAATCTTATGCCACTTTCCTCCAGTCATTGTAGCTTGTGTCCTTTTGTCGCACTTTCGAAGCAGTTTATGTCCATTTTGCCTCACAGTCGATGCAGTTTATGTCCACTTTGCCCCACAGTCGTTGCAGTTTGTGTCATTTTGCTCCACATTTGATACAGTTTGTGTCACTTTGTCCAACATGCAGTGCAGTTTGAGGCAGTATGTTCCACAGATTGTGCAGTTTGTGTCACTTTGTCGCACAGTCAATGCATTTTGTGTCAATTTGTCCCAATTCGTTGCAGTTGTGTCACTTTACTCCACAATCAGTGCTGTTTGTGTCATTTTGTCCCTCAGTCGGTGCAGTTTGTGTCATTTGTCCCACATTTGGTTCAGTTTGTTTCAATTTGCACAACATCGCTTCAGTTTGTGTCTCTTTCTCCCACAGTTAGTGCAGATTGTGTCACTTTGCTCCACAGTCAGTGCAGATTGTGTCACTTTGCTCCACAGTCGGGGCAGTTTGTGTCGCTTTGCTCCCCAGTCAGTGCAGATTGTGTCACTTTGCCCCATAGTCAGTGCTGTTTGTGTCACTTTGTCCCACATTCGATGCAATTTGTGTCACTTTGCTCCACAGTTGTTGCAACTTTTGTCCGTTTGTCCCACAGTCAGTGCAGTTTGTGTCACTTTGTCCCACATTTGGTTCAGTTTGTGTCAATGTGCTCCACATCGTTTCAGTTTGTGTCACTTTCTCCCACAGTTGGTGCAGTTTGTCTCCACTTTGTCCCACAGTCGGTGCAGTTTGTGTCACTTTGCCCCACAGTCGGTGCTGTTTGTGTCACTTTGCCCCACCGTCAGTGCAGTTTGTGTCAATTTGTCCCACAGTTAGTGTAGTTTGTGTCACTTAATCCCGCTGTAGCTGCATTTTGTTTCACTTTGCTCCACAGTCGGTGCAGTTTGTGTCACTTTGCTCCAGTCCTTGTAGTTTGTGTCACTTTGTCGCACAGTCGATGCATTTTGTTTCACTTTGTCCCACAGTCAGTGCAGATTGTGTCACTTTGCTCCACAGTCATTGCAGTTTCTGTCACTTTGTCCCACATTCGTTGCTGATTGTGTCAATTTGCTCCACAATCGGTGCCGTTTGTGTCACTTTGTCCCACATTTGGTTCAGTTTGTGTCAAAGTGCTCCACATCGTTTCAGTTTGTGTCCCACAGACGTTGCGATTTGTGTCACTTTGCTCCAAATCGGTACAGTTTGTGTCACTGTGCTCCACATGTCGGTGCAGTTTGTGTCACTTTGTCCAACAGTCGTTGCAGTTGTGTCACTTCATTCCAGTAGGTGCAGTGTGTGTCACTTTGTCCCACAGTTAGTGCAGTTTGTGTCACTTTGCTCCAGTCATTGTAGTTTGTGTCCTTTTGTCACGCTGTCGATGCAGTTTGTTTCACATTGCTCCACAGTCGTTGCAATTTGTGTCCGTTTGTCCCACATTTAGTGCAGTTTGTGTCACTTTGTCCTCATAGTCGATGCAGTTTGTGTCACTTTGCTCCAGTTGGTGCAGTTTGTGTCACTTTGCTCCACATCGGTACAGTTTGTGTTACTTTGTCCCACAGTAGGTGCAGTTTGTGTCACTTTGTCCCACAGTCGATGCAGTTTGTGTTACTTTGTCCCACAGTAGGTGCAGTTTGTGTCACTTTGTCCCACAGTCGATGCAGTTTGTGATACTTTGCTCCACATCGGTACAGTTTGTGTCACTTTGTCCCACAGTCGGTGCAATTTGTCTCTCTTCGCCCACAGTCGGTGCAGTTTGTCACTTTGTCCCACAATTGGTTCAGTTTCTGTCAATTTCACCCACAGTTGGTGCAGTTGTGTCACTTCATTCCAGTAGGTGTTGTTTGTGTCTCTTTGTCCCACAGCTGGTGCAGTTTGTGTCACTTTGCTCCAGTCGTTATAGTTCATGTCCTTTTCTCGCACAGTGGATGCATTTTGTTTCACTTTATCCCACAGTCATTGCAGTTTCTGTCACTTTGTCCCACATTCGTTGCTGATTGTGTCAATTTGCTCCGCAATTGGTGCAGTTTGTGTCACTTTGTCCCACATTTGGTTCAGTTTTCATCAAAGTGCTCCACATCATTTCAGTTTGTGTCCCACAGATGTTGCGATTTGTGTCACTTTGCTCCAAATTTGTACAGTTTGTGTCACTTTGTCCCACAGTCAGAGCAGTTTGTGCCGCTTTGCTCCACAGTCGGTGCAGTTTGTGTCACTTTGCTCCACAGTTGGTGCAGTTTGTGTCACTTTGTTCCACAGTCGGTGCAGTTTGTGTCACTTTGTCCCACAGTTGGTGCAGTTTGTGTCACTTTGCTCCACAATCGGTGCAGTTTGAGTCACTTTGCTCCAGTCATTGTAATGTGTGTCATTTTGTCGCACAGTCGATGCAGTTTATGTCCACTCTGCCCCACAGTCATTGCAGTTTGTGTCACTTTGTTCCACAGTCAGTTCAGTTTGTGTCACTTTCACCCACAGTTGGTGTATTTTGTGTCACTTCGTTACACATCGGAGCAGTTTGTGTCCACTTTGTCCCACAGACGGTGCGATTTGTGTCACTTTGCTCCACAGTCGGTGCAGTTTGTGTCAATTTTATCCACATGTCGGTGTACTTTGTGTCACTTTGTCCCACAGTTGGTGTAGTTTGTGTCACTTTGCTCCACATCGGTACATTTTGTGTTATTTTGTCCCACATTTGCTGCAGTTTGTGTCTCTTTGCTCCAGTCAGTGCTGTTTGTGTCTCTTTGCTCCAGTCATTGTAGTTTGTGTCCTTTTGTCGCACAGTCGATGCAGTTTGTGTCACTTTGCTCCACATCGGTGCAGTTTGTGTCCACTTTGTCCCACAGTCGATGCAGTTTGTGTCCACTTTGCTCCACATCGGTGCAGTTTGTGTCACTTTGCTCCACATCGGTGCAGTTTGTGTCCACTTTGTCCCATAGTCACTGCAGTTTGTGCCGCTTTGCTCAACCCGTCGGTTCAGTTTGTGTCACTTTGTTCCACAGTCGGTGCAGTTTGTGTCACTTTGCCCCACAGTTGTTGCAGTTTGTGTCACGTTGCTCCACAGTCGGTCTAGTTTGTTTCACTTTCACCCACAATTGGTGCAGTTTGTGTCCACTTTGTCCCACAGACGTTGCGATTTGTGTCACTTTGTTCTAAATCAATGCAGTTTGTGTCACTTTGTCCCACAGTTGGTGCAGTTTGTGTCACTTTGCTCCACATGTCGGTTCAGTTTGTGTCATGTTGTTCCACAGTTGGTGCAGTTTGTGTCACTTTCCTCCAGTCATTGTAGTGTGTGTCACTTTGCCCCACAGTCATTGCAGTTTGTGTCACTTTGCTCCACAGTCATTGCAGTTTGTGTCGTCTTGCTCCACAGTCGGTGCAGTTTGTCTCGCTTTGGGCCACATTCGGTGCAGATTGTATCGCTTTGCTCCACCGTCAGCGCATTTTGTGTCAACTTTCTCCACAGTCAGTGCAGTTTATGTCACTTTGCTCCACAGTTGATGCTGTTTGTGTCACCTTGCTCCACTATCGGTGCAGCTTGTGTCAATTTGGTCCCCATTCAGTGCAGTTTGTG
Source organism: Isurus oxyrinchus (assembly GCA_026770705.1). Classification (NCBI taxonomy): domain Eukaryota; kingdom Metazoa; phylum Chordata; class Chondrichthyes; order Lamniformes; family Lamnidae; genus Isurus; species Isurus oxyrinchus. The sequence continues at coordinate 30,750,436 of JANJGN010000025.1, forward strand.
TCACTTTGCTCCACAATCGGTGCAGTTTGTGTCACTTTGTCCCACAGTTGGTGCAGTTTCTGTCACTTTGCTCCAGTCATTGCAGTTTGTGTCCACTTTGTCACACAGTCAATTCAGTTTGTCCCACTTTGCTCCAACGTTAGTGCAGTTTATGTCGTTTGTTCCACAGTCGTTGCAATTTCTGTCCGTTAGTCCCACAGTCGGTGCAGTTTGTGTTGCTTTGCTCCACAGTCGGTCCAGTTTCTCTGGCTTTGGGCCACATTTGGTGCAGTTTGTGTCACTTTGTTCTGCCGTCGGCACATTTTGTTTTGACTTGTTCCACAGTCAGAGCAGATTGTGACCACTTTGCTACACAGTGGGTGTAATTTGTGTCTCTTGGCTCAACAGTCGGTGCAGTTTTTGTCGCTTTGCTCCACAGTTGATGCAGTTTTTGTCTCTTCGCCCACAGTCGGTGCAGTTTGTGTCGCTTTGCTCCACAATTGGTGCAGTTTGTGTCACTTTCACCCACAGTGGGTGTAGTTTGTGTCATTTAGATTCACATCAGGGCAGTTTGTGTCCACTTTGTCGCACAAATGGGGCGATTTGTGTCACTTTGCTCCAAAGTCGGTGCAGTTTGTGTCACTTTGTCCCACAGTCGGTGTAGTTTGAGTCACTTTGTTCCACAGTCGGTGCAGTTTGTGTCGCTTTGCTCCATAGCCGGGGCAGTTTGTGTCGCTTTGCTCCAGTCATTGTAGTTTGTGTCCTTTTGTCGCACAGTCGATGAAGTTTGTGCCCACTTTGCCCCACAGTCGTTGCATTTTGTGTCACTTTGCTCCACAGTCAGTTCAGCTTGTGTCGTTTTGCTCCACAGTCGGAGCAGTTTGTGTCAATTTGTCCAACATTTAGTGCAGTTTGTGTCAATTTGTCCAACATTTAGCGCAGTTTGTGTCACTTTGCGCCACAGTCAGTGCAGTTTGTGTCACTTTGCTCCACAGTCGGTCTAGTTTGTTTCACTTTCACCCACAATTGGCGCAGTTTGTGTCCACTTTGTCCCACAGATGTTGCGATTTGTGTCACTTTGCTCCCCAGTCAGTGCAGTTTGTGTCCACTTTGCTCAACATGTCGGTTCAGTTTGTGTCACTTTGTCCCACAGTTGGTGCAGTTTGTGTCACTTTGCTCCACAATCGGTGCAGTTTGAGTCACTTTGCTCCAGTCATTGTAGTGTGTGTCATTTTGTCGCACAGTCGATGCAGTTTGTGTCCACTTTGCCCCACAGTCATTGCAGTTTGTGTCACTTTGTTCCACAGTCAGTTCAGTTTGTGTCACTTTCACCCACAGTTGGTGTATTTTGTGTCACTTCGTTACACATCGGTGCAGTTTGTGTCCACTTTGTCCCACAGACGGTGCGATTTGTGTCACTTTGCTCCACAGTCGGTGCAGTTTGTGTCACTTTGCTCCACATCGGTACATTTTGTGTCATTTTGTCCCACAGTTGCTGCAGTTTGTATCTCTTTGCTCCAGTCAGTGCTGTTTGTGTCTCTTTGCTCCAGTCATTGTAGTTTGTGTCCTTTTGTCGCACAGTCGATGCAGTTTGTGTCCACTTTGCCCCACAGTCGTTGCAGTTTGTGTCATTTTGCTCCACAATCGGTGCGGTTAGTGTCCACTTTGCCCCACAGTCAATGCAGTTTGTGTCACTTTGCTCCACATCGGTGCAGTTTGTGTCCACTTTGTCCCATAGTCAGTGCAGTTTGTGCCGCTTTGCTCAACACGTCAGTTCAGTTTGTGTCACTTTGTTCCACAGTCGGTGCAGTTTGTGTCACTTTGTCCCACAGTTGGTGCAGTTTGTGTCACTTTGCTCCACAATCGGTGCAGTTTGAGTCACTTTGCTCCAGTCATTGTAATGTGTGTCATTTTGTCGCACAGTCGATGCAGTTTATGTCCACTCTGCCCCACAGTCATTGCAGTTTGTGTCACTTTCACCCACAGCTGGTGTATTTTATGTCACTTCGTTACACATCGGAGTAGTTTGTGTTCACTTTGTCCCACAGATGGTGCGATTTGTGTCACTTTGCTCCATAGTCGGTGCAGTTTGTGTCAATTTTATCCACATGTCGGTGTACTTTGTGTCACTTTGTCCCACAGTTGGTGTAGTTTGTGTCACTTTGCTCCACATCGGTACATTTTGTGTTATTTTGTCCCACATTTGCTGCAGTTTGTGTCTCTTTGCTCCAGTCAGTGCTGTTTGTGTCTCTTTGCTCCAGTCATTGTAGTTTGTGTCCTTTTGTCGCACAGTCGATGCAGTTTGTGTCCACTTTGCCCCACAGTCGTTGCAGTTTGTGTCATTTTGCTCCACAATCGGTGCGGTTAGTGTCCACTTTGCCCCACAGTCGATGCAGTTTGTGTCACTTTGCTCCACATCGGTGCAGTTTGTGTCCACTTTGTCCCATAGTCACTGCAGTTTGTGCCGCTTTGCTCAACCCGTCGGTTCAGTTTGTGTCACTTTGTCCCACAGTCGGTGCAGTTTGTGTCACTTTGTCCCACAGTTGGTGCAGTTTGTGTCTCTTTGCTCCAGTCGGTGCTGTTTGTGTATTTCGCTCCAGTCGTTGTAGTTTTTGTCTTTTGTCGCTCAGTCAATGCAGTTTACATCCACTTTGCCCCACAGTTGTTGCAGTTTGTGTCACGTTGCTCCACAGTCGGTCTAGTTTGTTTCACTTTCACCCACAATTGGTGCAGTTTGTGTCACTTTGCTCCACATCGGTGCAATTTGTGTCACTTTGTTCCATAGTCAGTGCAGCTTGTGCCGCTTTGCTCAACATGTCGATTCAGTTTGTGTCATGTTGTTCCACAGTCAGTGCAGTTCGTGTCACTTTGCTCCAGTCGTTATAGATCGTGTCCTTTTGTCGCACAGTCGCTGCATTTTGTGTCACTTTGTCCCACATTCGTTGCTGATTGTGTCACTTTGCTCCACAGTCGTTGCAGTTTCTGTCCCTTTACGCCACAATCGGTGCAGTTTGTGTCATTTTGTCCGAAAGTCAGTGCAGTTTGAGTCACTTTGTCCCACATTTGGTTCGGTTTGTGTCAATGTGCTCTACATGGTTTCAGTCTGTTTCACTTTCTCCCACAGTTGGTGAAGTTTGTCTCCACTTTGTCCCACAGTCGGTGCAGTTTGTGTCACTTTGCTCTACAGTCATTGCAATTTCTGTCCGTTTGTCCCACAGTTAGTGCAGTTTGTGTCACTTTGCTCCCGTCATTGCAGTTTGTGTCCTTTTATCACACAGTCGGTGCAGTTTGTGTCACTTTGATCCACAGTCATTGCAATTTCTGTCCGTTTATCCCACAGTTGGTGCAGTTTGTGTCCACTTTGCTCCATAGCCGGTGCAGTTTGTGTCACTCTTTCTCACAGTTGGTTCAGTTTGTGTCACTTTGTCCCACAGTCGATTCAGTTTGTGCCACTTTGCTCCACCGTCAATGCAGTTTGTGTCAATTTGTCCAACATTTAGTGCAGTTTGTGTCACTATGACACAGTCGGTCTAGTTTGTTTCACTTTGACCCACAGTTGGTTCAGTTTCTGTCACTTTCACCCACAGTTGGTTCAGCTTGTGTCACTTTGTTAGACCTCGGTACAGTTTATGTCCACTTTGTCCCACAGATGGAATGACTTGTGTCACTTTGCTCCACAGTCGGTGTAGGTTGTGTCGCTTTGCTCCACATCGGTACAGTTTGTGTCACTTTGTCCCACATTCGGTGCAGTTTGTGTCACTTTGTCCCACATTTGGTGCAGTCTCTGTCACTTTGCTCCAGTCATTGCAGTTTGTGTCCTTTTGTCACACAGTCGATTCAGTTTGTGCCACTTTGCTCCACCGTCAGTGCAGTTTGTGTCGCTTTGCTCCACAGTCGTTGCAATTTCTGTCCGTTAGTCCCACAGTTGGTGCAGTTTGTGTCGCTTTGCTCCAGAGTCAGTGCAGTTTGTGTCACTTTGTTCCACAGTGAGTTCAGTTTGTGTCAACGTTCTCCACAGTCTGTGCAGTTTATGTCACTTTGCTCCACAGTTGATGCAGTTTGTGTCACTTTGCTCCACAGTCGGTCCAGTTTCTCTCACTTTGGGCCACATTCGGTGCAGTTTGTCTCGCTTTGCTCCGCCGTCGGTGCATTTTGTGCCAACTTTCTCCACAGTCGGTGCTGTTTATGTCATTTTGCTCCACAGTTGATGCAGTTTACGTCACTTTGCTCCACAGTTGATGCAGTTTATGTCACTTTGCTCCACAGTTGATGCAGTTTATGTCACTTTGCTCCACAGTTGATGCAGTTTGTGTCACTTTGCTCCACAATCGGTGCAGCTTGTCTCACTTTGCTCCCCAGTCAGTGCAGTTTGTGTCCACTTTGCTCCACAATCTATGCAGTTTGTGTCACTTTGTCCCACAGTCGGTGCAGTTTGTGTCTCTTCGCCCACAGTTGGTGCAGTTTGTGTCTCTTTGCTCCAATCAATCCTGTTTGTGTCTCTTTGCTCCCGTCGTTGTAGTTTGTGTCCTTTTGTAGCATAATTGATGCAGTTTGTGGCAACTTTGCTCCACAGTCCTTGCAGTTTGTGTCATTTTGCTCCACAGTCGGTGCAGTTTTTGTCCACTTTGTCCCATAGTCAGTGCAGTTTGTGCCGCTTTGCTCCACATGTCGGTTCAGTTTGTGTTATGTTGTTCCACAGTTGGTGTAGTTGGTGTCACTTTGCCCCACAGTCAATGCAGTTTGTGTCACTTTGTCCTACAGTCAGTGCAGTTTGTGTCACTTTGCTCCAGTCATTGTAGTGTGTGTCATTTTGTCGCACCGTCGATGCAGTTTGTGTCACTTTGCTCCACAGTCAATGCAGTTTGTGTCACTTTGTCCTACAGTCAGTGCAGTTTGTGTCACTTTGCTCCAGTCATTGTAGTGTGTGTCATTTTGTCGCACCGTCGATGCAGTTTGTGTCACTTTGCTCCACAGTCGGTCCAGTTTGTCTCGCTTTGGGCCACATTCGGTGCAGTTTGTGTCGCTTTGCTCTGCCGTCGGTGCATTTTGTGCCAACTTTCTCCACAGTCGGTGCTGTTTATGTTATTTTGCTCCACAGTTGATGCAGTTTGTGTCACTTTGCTCCACAATCTATGCAGTTTGTGTCACTTTGTCCCACAGTCGGTGCAGTTTGTGTCTCTTCGCCCACAGTTGGTGCAGTTTGTGTCACTTTGTTCCACAGTCAGTTCAGTTTGTGTCACTTTCACCCACAGTTGGTATAGTTTGTGTCACTTCATTACACATCTGTGCAGTTTATGTCACTTTGCTCCACATCGGTACGTTTTGTGTCACTTTGTCCCACAGTCGGCGCATTTCATGTCACATTGTCCCACAGTTGGTGCAGTTTGTGTCTCTTTGCTCCAGTCGTTGTAGTTTGTGTCCTTTTGTCGCCCAGTCGATGCAGTTTGTGTCCACTTTGCTCCACAGTCATTGCAGTTTGTGTCGTTTTGCTCCACAGTCGGTGCAGTTTGTGTCACTTTCTCCAATATTTAGTGCAGTCTGTGGCACTTTGTTCCACAGACTGTCCAGTTTGTGTCACTTCACTCCATTTTTGGTGCAGTTTGTGTTGCTTTGCTCTACAGTCGGTGCAGTTTGAGTCAATTTGCTCCACCGTTGGTGCAGTTTGTGTCAGTTTGTCCGACAATCAGTGCAGTTTGTGTCTCTTTGCTCCAGTTGTAGTTTGTGTCCATTTGTCACACAGTCATTGCAGTTGTGTCCACTTTGCCCCGCAGTCCTTGCAGTTTGTGTCGTTTTGCTCCACAGTCGGTGCAGATGGATCACTTTGTCCAACATTTAGTGCATTTTGTGTAACTTCGCTCCACAGTTGGTGCAGTTTGTGTCCTTTTGTCCCACAGTCTTTGCAATTTGTGTCACTTTACTCCAAATCGGTACAGTTTGTGTCACTTTTCTCTACATGTTGGTGCAGTTTGTGTCACTTTGTCCCATAGTCAGTGCAGTTTGTGCCGCTTTGCTCCACATTCGGTTCAGTTTGTGTCATGTTGTTCCACAGTCGGTGCAGTCTGTGTCGCTTTGCTCCACATCGGTGCAGTTTGTGTCACTTTGCTCCAGTCATTGTAGTATGTGTCATTTTGTCGCACAGCCAATCAGTTTGTGTCCACTTTGCCCCACAGTCGTTGCAGTTTGTCTCACTTTGCCCCACGGTCGGTGCAGTTGTGTCATTTTGCTCCACAGTTGGTGCAGTTCGTGTCACTTTGCTCCAGTCGTTATAGATCGTGTCCTTTTGTCACACAGTCGGTGCATTTTGTTTCACTTTGTCCCACAGTCAATGCAGTTTGTGTCACTTTGTCCCACATTCGTTGCTGATTGTGTCACTTTGCTCCACAGTCGTTGCAGTTTCTGTCACTTTACGCCACAATCGGTGCAGTTTGTGTCACTTTGTCCGAAAGTCGGTGCAGTTTCAGTCACTTTGTCCCACATTTGGTTCAGTTTGTGTCAATGTGCTCCACATGGTTTCAGTTTGTGTCACTTTCTCCCACAGTTGGTGAAGTTTGTCTCCACTTTGTCCCACAGTCGATGCAGTTTGTGTCACTTTGTCCCACAGTTAGTGCAGTTTGTGTCACTTTGATCCACAGTCAGTGTGGTTTGTTCCGCTTTGCTCCACATCGGTGCAATTTGTGTCACTTTGCTCCACAGTCGGTGCAGTTTGTGTCACTTTGTCCCACAGTTGGTGCAGTTTGTGTCTCTTTGCTCCAGTCGTTGTAGTTTGTGTCCTTTTGTCGCACAGTTGATGCAGTTTGTGTCCACTTTGCCCCACAATCGTTGCAGTTTGTGTCACTTTGCTCCACAGTCATTGCAGTTTGTGTCACTTTGTCCCACAGTCGGTGCAGTTTTTGTCCACTTTGTCCCATAGTCAGTGCAGTTTGTGCCGCTTTGCTCCACAGTCATTGCAGTTCGTGTCAATTTGCACCACAGTCGGTCCAGTTTCTCTCGCTTTCAGTGACATTTGGTGCAGTTTGTCTCGCTTTGCTCCACCGTCGGTGCATTTTGTGCCAACTTTCTCCACATTCGGTGCTGTTTATGTCATTTTGCTCCACAGTTGATGCAGTTTGTGTCACTTTGCTCCCCAGTCAGTGCAGTTTGTGTCCACTTTGCTCCACAATCTATGCAGTTTGTGTCACTTTGTCCCACAGATGGTGCGATTTGTGTCACTTTGCTCCACAGTTGGTGCAGTTTGTGTCAATTTTATCCACATGTCAGTGTAGTTTTTTGTCAATTTGTCACACAGTTGGTGCAGTTTGTGTCACTTTGCTCCACATCGGTACATTTTGTGTCACTTTGTCCCACATTCGGCGCAGTTCATGTCACATTGTCCCACAGTTGGTGCAGTTTGTGTCTCTTTGCTCCAGTCAGTGCTGTGTGTGTCTCTTTGCTCCACATCGGTACATTTTGTGTCACTTTGTCCCACAGTCGGTGCAGTTCATGTCACATTGTCCCACAGTTGGTGCAGTTTGTGTCTCTTTGCTCCAGTCAGTGCTGTGTGTGTCTCTTTGCTCCAGTCGTTGTAGTTTGTGTCCTTTTGACGCTCAGTCGATGCAGTTTGTGTCACTTTGCTCCAGTTGTTGTAGTTTGTGTCCTTTTGTAGCACAGTCGTTGCAGTTTGTGTCACTTTGCTCCACAGTCATTGCAGTTTGTGTCATTTTGCTCCACAGTCGGTGCAGTTTATGTTACTTTCTCCAACATTTAGTGCAGTCTGTGGAACTTTGTTCCACAGACTGTCCAGTTAGTGTCACTGCGCTCCATTTTTGGTGCAGTTAGTTTTGCTTTGCTCTACAGTCAGTGCAGTTTGTGTCAATTGGCTCCATCGTTGGTGCAGTTTGTGTCACTTTATCCCACAGTTGGTGCTTTTTGTGTCACTTCGCTCCACAGTCGTTGCAGTTTGTGTCACTTTGCTCCACATCGGTGCAGTTTGTGTCACTTTATCCCACAGTCGGTGCAGTGTGTGTTGCTTTCACCCACAGTTGGTGTAGTTTGTGTCACTTCATTACACATTGGTGCCGTTTGTGTCCACTTTGTCCCACAGACGCTGCGAATTGTCTCACTTTGCTCCACAATCGGTGCAGTTTGTGTCACTTTTATCCACATGTCGGTGTAGTTTGTATCACTTTGTCCCACAGTTGGTGCAGTTCATGTCACTTTGTCCCACAGTTGCTGTAGTTTGTGTCTCTTTGCTCCAGTCAGTGCTGTTTGTGTCTCTTTGCACCAGTCGTTGTAGTTTGTGTCCTTTTGTCGCATAGTCGATGCAGTTTGTGTCCACTTTGCTCCAGTTGTTGTAGTTTGTATCCTTTTGTCGCACAGTCGATGCAGTTTGTGTCCACCTTGCCCCACAGTCGTTGCAGTTTGTGTCACTTTGCTCCACAGTCATTGCAGTTTGTGTCATTTTGCTCCACAGTCGGTGCAGTTTATGTTACTTTCTCCAACATTTAGTGCAGTCTGTGGAACTTTGTTCCACAGACTGTCCAGTTAGTGTCACTGCGCTCCATTTTTGGTGCAGTTAGTTTTGCTTTGCTCTACAGTCAGTGCAGTTTGTGTCAATTGGCTCCATCGTTGGTGCAGTTTGTGTCACTTTATCCCACAGTTGGTGCTTTTTGTGTCACTTCGCTCCACAGTCGTTGCAGTTTGTGTCACTTTGCTCCACATCGGTGCAGTTTGTGTCACTTTATCCCACAGTCGGTGCAGTGTGTGTTGCTTTCACCCACAGTTGGTGTAGTTTGTGTCACTTCATTACACATTGGTGCCGTTTGTGTCCACTTTGTCCCACAGACGCTGCGAATTGTCTCACTTTGCTCCACAATCGGTGCAGTTTGTGTCACTTTTATCCACATGTCGGTGTAGTTTGTATCACTTTGTCCCACAGTTGGTGCAGTTCATGTCACTTTGTCCCACAGTTGCTGTAGTTTGTGTCTCTTTGCTCCAGTCAGTGCTGTTTGTGTCTCTTTGCACCAGTCGTTGTAGTTTGTGTCCTTTTGTCGCATAGTCGATGCAGTTTGTGTCCACTTTGCTCCAGTTGTTGTAGTTTGTATCCTTTTGTCGCACAGTCGATGCAGTTTGTGTCCACCTTGCCCCACAGTCGTTGCAGTTTGTGTCACTTTGCTCCACAGTCATTGCAGTTTGTGTCATTTTGCTCCACAGTCGGTGCAGTTTATGTTACTTTCTCCAACATTTAGTGCAGTCTGTGGAACTTTGTTCCACAGACTGTCCAGTTAGTGTCACTGCGCTCCATTTTTGGTGCAGTTAGTTTTGCTTTGCTCTACAGTCAGTGCAGTTTGTGTCAATTGGCTCCATCGTTGGTGCAGTTTGTGTCACTTTATCCCACAGTTGGTGCTTTTTGTGTCACTTCGCTCCACAGTCGTTGCAGTTTGTGTCACTTTGCTCCACATCGGTGCAGTTTGTGTCACTTTATCCCACAGTCGGTGCAGTGTGTGTTGCTTTCACCCACAGTTGGTGTAGTTTGTGTCACTTCATTACACATTGGTGCCGTTTGTGTCCACTTTGTCCCACAGACGCTGCGAATTGTCTCACTTTGCTCCACAATCGGTGCAGTTTGTGTCACTTTTATCCACATGTCGGTGTAGTTTGTATCACTTTGTCCCACAGTTGGTGCAGTTCATGTCACTTTGTCCCACAGTTGCTGTAGTTTGTGTCTCTTTGCTCCAGTCAGTGCTGTTTGTGTCTCTTTGCACCAGTCGTTGTAGTTTGTGTCCTTTTGTCGCATAGTCGATGCAGTTTGTGTCCACTTTGCTCCAGTTGTTGTAGTTTGTGTCCTTTTGTCGCACAGTCGATGCAGTTTGTGTCCACCTTGCCCCACAGTCGTTGCAGTTTGTGTCACTTTGCTCCACAGTCATTGCAGTTTGTGTCGTCTTGCTCCACATTCGGTGCAGTTTGTGTCACTTTTTCCACCATTTAGTGCAATCTGTGGCACTTTGTTCCACAGACTTTCCAGTTTCTGTCACTTTGCTCCACAGTCGGTGCAGTTTGTGTTGCTTTGCTCCACAGTCGGTGCATCTTGTGTCAATTTGCTGAACTGTTGGTGCAGTTTGTGTCACTTTGCTTCAGTCGTTATAGTTTGTGTCCTTTTGTCGCACAGTCAGTGCATTTTGTTTCACTTTGTCCCACAGTCAGTTCAGGTTGTGTCACTTTGCTCCATATTCGGTGCAGTTCGTGTCACTTTGCTCCAGTCGTTATAGATCGTGTCCTTTTGTCGCACAGTCGGTGCATTTTGTTTCACTTTGTCCCACAGTCGGTGCAGTTTGTGTCTCTTTGCTCCAGTCAGTGCTGTTTGTGTCTCTTTGCTCCAGTCGTTGTAGTTTGTGTCCTTTTGTAGCACAGTCATTTCAGTTTGTGTCACTTTGCTCCACAGTCATTGCAGTTTGTGTCATTTTGCTCCACAGTCGGTGCAGTTTATGTCACTTTCTCCAACATTTAGTGCAGTCTGTGGAACTTTGTTCCACAGACTGTCCAGTTAGTGTCACTGCGCTCCATTTTTGGTGCAGTTAGTTTTGCTTTGCTCTACAGTCAGTGCAGTTTGTGTCAATTGGCTCCATCGTTGGTGCAGTTTGTGTCACTTTATCCCACAGTTGGTGCTTTTTGTGTCACTTCGCTCCACAGTCGTTGCAGTTTGTGTCACTTTGTCCCACAGTCGGTGCAGTTTGTGTCACTTTGTCCCACAGTTGGTGCAGTTTGTGTCACTTTCACCCACAGTTGGTGTAGTTTGTGTCACTTCATTACACATCGGTGCCATTTGTGTCCACTTTGTCCCACAGACGCTGCGAATTGTCTCACTTTGCTCCACAATCGGTGCAGTTTGTGTCACTTTTATCCACATGTCGGTGTAGTTTGTATCACTTTGTCCCACAGTTGGTGCAGTTCATGTCACTTTGTCCCACAGTTGCTGCAGTTTGTGTCTCTTTGCTCCAGTCAGTGCTGTTTGTGTCTCTTTGCTCCAGTCGTTGTAGTTTGTGACCTTTTGTCACACAGTCGATGCAATTTGTGTCCACTTTGCTTCAGTCGTTATAGTTTGTGTCCTTTTGTCGCACAGTCAGTGCATTTTGTTTCACTTTGTCCCACAGTCAGTTCAGGTTGTGTCACTTTGCTCCATATTCGGTGCAGTTCGTGTCACTTTGCTCCAGTCGTTATAGATCGTGTCCTTTTGTCGCACAGTCGGTGCATTTTGTTTCACTTTGTCCCACAGTCGGTGCAGTTTGTGTCTCTTTGCTCCAGTCAGTGCTGTTTGTGTCTCTTTGCTCCAGTCGTTGTAGTTTGTGTCCTTTTGTAGCACAGTCATTTCAGTTTGTGTCACTTTGCTCCGCAGTCATTGCAGTTTGTGTCATTTTGCTCCACAGTCGGTGCAGTTTATGTCACTTTCTCCAACATTTAGTGCAGTCTGTGGAACTTTGTTCCACAGACTGTCCAGTTAGTGTCACTGCGCTCCATTTTTGGTGCAGTTAGTTTTGCTTTGCTCTACAGTCGGTGCAGTTTATATTAATTGGCTCCACCGTTGGTGCAGTTTGTGTCACTTTATCCCACAGTTGGTGCTTTTTGTGTCACTTCGCTCCACAGTCGTTGCAGTTTGTGTCACTTTGCTCCACATCGGTGCAGTTTGTGTCACTTTGTCCCACAGTTGGTGCAGTTTGTGTCACTTTCACCCACAGTTGGTGTAGTTTGTGTCACTTCATTACACATCGGTGCCGTTTGTGTCCACTTTGTCCCACAGACGCTGCGAATTGTCTCACTTTGCTCCACAATCGGTGCAGTTTGTGTCACTTTTATCCACGTCGGTGTAGTTTGTATCACTTTGTCCCACAGTTGGTGCAGTTCATGTCACTTTGTCCCACAGTTGCTGCAGTTTGTGTCTCTTTGCTCCAGTCAGTGCTGTTTGTGTCTCTTTGCTCCAGTCGTTGTAGTTTGTGTCCTTTTGTCACACAGTCGATGCAGTTTGTGTCCACTTTGCTCCAGTTGTTGTAGTTTGTGTCCTTTTGTCGCACAGTCGATGCAGTTTGTGTCCACCTTGCCCCACAGTCATTGCAGTTTGTGTCACTTTGCTCCACAGTCATTGCAGTTTGTGTCGTCTTGCTCCAGATTCGGTGCAGTTTGTGTCACTTTTTCCACCATTTAGTGCAATCGGTGGCACTTTGTTCCACAGACTTTCCAGTTTCTGTCACTTTGCTCCACAGTCGGTGCAGTTTATGTTGATTTGCTCCACAGTCGGTGCAGCTTGTGTCAATTTGCTGAACTGTTGGTGCAGTTTGTGTCACTTTGCTTCAGTCGTTATAGTTTGTGTCCTTTTGTCGCACAGTCAGTGCATTTATGTTTCAGTTTGTCCCACAGTCAGTTCAGGTTGTGTCACTTTGCTCCATATTCCGTGCAGTTCGTGTCACTTGGCTCCAGTCGTTATAGATCGTGTCCTTTTGTCACACAGTCAGTGCATTTTGTTTCACCTTGTCCCACAGTCAACGCAGTTTGTGTCACTTTGTCCCACATTCGTTGCTGATTGTGTCACTTTGCTCCACAGTCGTTGCAGTTTCTGTCCCTTTACGCCACAATCGGTGCAGTTTGTGTCATTTTGTCCGAATTTCGGTGCAGTTTGAGTCACTTTGTCCCACATTTGGTTCAGTTTGTGTCAATGTGCTCCACATGGTTTCAGTTTGTGTCACTTTCTCCCACAGTTGGTGAAGTTTGTCTCCACTTTGTCCCGCAGTCGGTGCAGTTTGTGTCACTTTGCTCCACAGTCAGTGTGGTTTGTTCCGCTTTGCTCCACATCGGTGAAATTTGTGTCACTTTGCTCCACAGTTGGTGCAGTTTGTGTCAATTTTATCCACATGTCGGTGTAGTTTGTGTCACTTTGTCCCACAGTTGGCGCAGTTTGTGTCACTTTGCTCCACATCGGTACATTTTGTGTCACTTTGTCCCACAGTCGGTGCAGTTCATGTCACTTTGTCCCACAGTTGCTGCAGTTTGTGTCTCTTTGCTCCAGTCGTTGTAGTTTGTGTCCTTTTGTCGCACAGTCGATGCTGTTTGTGTCCACTTTGTCCCACAGTTGTTGCAGTTTGTGTCACTTTGCTCCACAGTCATTGCAGTTTGTGTCATTTTGCTCCACAGTCGGTGCAGTTTTTGTCCACTTTGTCCCATAGTCAGTGCAGTTTGTGCCGCTTTGCTCCACATGTCAGTGCAGTTTGTGTCACTTTGCCCCACAGTCAATGCAGTTTGTGTCACTTTGTCCCACAGTCTGTGCAGTTTGTGTCACTTGCTCCACATCAGTACATTTTATGTCACTTTGTCCCACAGTCGGCGCAGGTCATGTCACATTGTCCCACAGTTGGTGCAGTTTGTGTCTCTTTGCTCCAGTCAGTGCTGTTTGTGTCTCTTTGCTCCAGTCGTTGTAGTTTGTGTCCTTTTGTCGCACAGTCATTGCAGTTTGTGTCACTTTGTTCCACAGTCATTGCAGTTTGTGTCGTTTTGCTCCACCGTTGGTGCAGTTTGTGTCACTTTATCCCACAGTTGGTGCTTTTTGTGTTGCTTTGCTCCACAGTCGTTGCAGTTTGTGTCACTTTGCTCCACGTCGGTGCAGTTTGTGTCACTTTCACCCACAGTTGGTGTAGTTTGTGTCACTTCATTACCCATCGGTGCCGTTTGTGTCCACTTTGTCCCACAGACGGTGCGATTTGTGTCACTTTGCTCCACAGTCAGTGTAGTTTGTGTCGCTTTGCTCCACAATCGGTGGGGTTTGTGTCACTTTGCTCCACAGTCGGTGCAGCTTGTGTCACTTTGCTCCAGTCGGTCTAGTTTGTGTCACATTGTCGTACAGTCATTGCAGTTTGTGTCACTTTGCTCCGCTGTAGGCGCAATTTGTGTTGACTTGCTTCACAGTCAGAGCAGATTATGCCCACTTTGCTCCACAGTGGGTGTAATTTGTGTGTCTTGGCTCACCGTCGGTGCAGTTTGTTTCACTTTGCTCCACAGTCGGTGCAGTTTGTGTCACTTTGCTCCACAATCGGTGCAGTTTGTGTCACTTTGTCCCACAGTTGGTTCAGTTTGTGTCACTTTGTTACGCATCGGTGCAGTTGTGTCACTTTGCTCCAGTCGGAGCAGTTTGCGTCTCTTTGTCCCACAATTGGTGAAGTTCGTGTCTCTTTGCTCCCGTCGTTTTGGTTCGTGTCCTTTTCTCGCAGAGTCGATGCATTTTGTTTCACTTTGTCCCACAGTCAGTGCAGATTGTGTCACTTTTCTCCACAGTCATTGCAGTTTGTGTGACATTCTCCCACATTTGGTGCAGTTTGTCTCCATTTTGTCCCACAGTCGGTGATGTTTGTGTCACTTTGTCCCATTGTCGTTGCAGTTTGTGTCACTTTGTCCCACAGATAGTGCAGTTTGTCTCACTTTACTCCAGTCATTGCTGTTTGTGTCTCTTTGCTCCAGTTATTGTAGCTTGTGTCCTTTTGTCACTCAGTCGATGCAGTTTGTGTCACTTTGCTCCAGTCGTTGTAGTTTGTTTCACTTTGCTCCACAGTCATTGCAGTTTGTGTCATTTTGCTCCATAGTCGGTGCGGTTTGTGTCACTTTCTCCAATATTTAGTGCAGTCTGTGGCACGTTGTTCCACAGACTGTCCAGTTTGTGTCACTTCGCTCCATTTTTGGTGCAGCTTGTGTTGCTTTGCTCTACAGTCGGTGCAGTTTGTGTCAATTTGCTCCACCGTTGGTGCAGTTTGTGTCATTTTATCTGACAATCGGTGCAGTTTATTTCTCTGCTCCAGTCAGTGCTGTTTGTGTCTCTTTGCTCCAGTAGTTGTAGTTTGTGTCCACTTTGCCCCGCAGTCCTTGCAGTTTGTGTCGTTTTGCTCCACAGTCGGTGCAGTTTGTATCACTTTGTCCAACATTTAGTGCATTTTATGTAACTTCGCTCCACAGTTGGTGCAGTTTGTGTCCTTTTGTCCCACAGTCTTTGCGATTTGTGTCACTTTACTCCAAATCGGTACAGTTAGTGTCATTTTTCTCTACAGGTCGGTGCAGTTTGTGTCACTTTGCTCCATAGTCAGTGCAGTTTGTGCCGCTTTGCTCCACATTCGGTTCAGTTTGTGTCATGTTGTTCCACAGTCGGTGCAGTTTGTGTCGCTTTCATCCACATCAGTGCAGTTTGTGTCACTTTGCCCCACAGTTAGTGCAGTTTGTGTCAATTTGTCCCACAGTTAGTGCAGTTTGTGTCACTTTGCTCCACAGTCGTTGCAGTTTGTGTCATTTTGCTCCGCAGTCGGTGCAGTTTTTGTCCACTTTGTCCCATAGTCAGTGCAGTTTGTGCCGCTTTGCTCCACATGTCGGTGCAGTTTGTGTCATGTTGTTCCACAGTTGGTGCAGTTTGTGTCACTTTGCCCCACAGTCAATGCAGTTTGTGTCACTTTATCCCACAGTCTGTGCAGTTTGCGTCACTTTGCTCCACATCGGTACATTTTGTGTCACTTTGTCCCACAGTCGGCGCAGGTCATGTCACGTTGTCCCACAGTTGGTGCAGTTTGTGTCTCTTTGCTCCAGTCAGTGCAGTTTGTGTCACTTTGTCCCACAATCGATGCAGTTTGTGTCACTTTGTCCCACAGTCGGTGCCGTTTGTGCCACTTTGCTCCAGTCGATGCAGTTTCTGTCACTTTGCTCCACATTGGTGCAGTTTGTGTCACTTTGCTCCAGCCGGTGCAGGTTGGGTCACTTTAACCCACAGTCAGTGCAGTTTGTGTCACTTTGTCCCACAGTCGGTGCAATTTGTGTCTCTTTGCTCCAGTCGATGCAGTTTGTGTCACTTTGCTAAAGTCGTTGTAGTTTGTGTCCTTTTGTCGCACAGTCGATGCAGTTTGTGTGCACTTTGCCCCACAGTTGGTGCAATTTGTGTCTCTTTGCTCCAGATCGGTGCAGTTTGTGTCACTTTGTCCCACATTCTGTGCAGTATGTGTCACTCAGCTCCAAATAGGTGCAGTATGTGCCACTTAGCTCCAGTTGGTGTAGTTTGTGTCTCTTTGTCCCACAGTTGGTGCAGTTTGTGAAACTTTGCTCCAGTCGTTGTAGTTTGAGTCCTTTCGTCCCTCAGTCGGTGCAGATTGTGTCATTTGCCCCATATTTGGTTTGGTTTGTGTCACTTTGCATAACATCGGTTCAGTTTGTCTCACTTTCACCACAGTTGGTGCAGTTTGTCTCCACTTAGTCCCATAGTCGGTGCAGATTGTGTCACTATGCCCCACAGTTAGTGCAGTTTGTGTCACTTTGCTCCAATCGTTGTAGTTTCTGTCCTTTTGTCACAAAGTCGGTGCAGTTTGTGTCACTTTGCTCCGCCGTCGGCACATTTTGTGTCGACTTGCTCCACAGTCCGAGCAGATTGTGACTATTTTGCTCCACAGTGGGTGTAATTTATGTGTCTTGGCTCAACAGTCAGTGCAGTTTGTGTCACTTTGTCCCACATTCAGTGCAGTTTCCGTCACTTTGCTCCACAGTTGGTGCAGCTTGTGTCGCTTTGCTCCTCATTCGTTGCTGCTTGTGCCATTTTGCACCCCAGTCAGTGCAGTTTGTGTCCACCTTGCTCCTTAGCCAGTGCAGTTTGTGTCGCTTTACTCCACAATTGGTGCAGTTTGTGTCTCTTCGGACTCAGTTGGTGCAGTTTGTGTCACTTTGTCCCACGGTTGGTTCAGTTTGTGTCACTTCATTACACATCGGTGCAGTTTGAGTCCACTTTGCCCCACAGTCAGTACAGTTTGTGTCACTTTGTCCCACAGTCAATGCAGTTTGTGTCACTTTGTCCCACAGTCTGTGCAGTTTGTGTCACTTGCTCCACATCAGTACATTTTATGTCACTTTGTCCCACAGTCGGCGCAGGTCATGTCACATTGTCCCACAGTTGGTGCAGTTTGTGTCTCTTTGCTCCAGTCAGTGCTGTTTGTGTCTCTTTGCTCCAGTCGTTGTAGTTTGTGTCCTTTTGTCGCACAGTCATTGCAGTTTGTGTCACTTTGTTCCACAGTCATTGCAGTTTGTGTCGTTTTGCTCCACCGTTGGTGCAGTTTGTGTCACTTTATCCCACAGTTGGTGCTTTTTGTGTTGCTTTGCTCCACAGTCGTTGCAGTTTGTGTCACTTTGCTCCACGTCGGTGCAGTTTGTGTCACTTTCACCCACAGTTGGTGTAGTTTGTGTCACTTCATTACCCATCGGTGCCGTTTGTGTCCACTTTGTCCCACAGACGGTGCGATTTGTGTCACTTTGCTCCACAGTCAGTGTAGTTTGTGTCGCTTTGCTCCACAATCGGTGGGGTTTGTGTCACTTTGCTCCACAGTCGGTGCAGCTTGTGTCACTTTGCTCCAGTCGGTCTAGTTTGTGTCACATTGTCGTACAGTCATTGCAGTTTGTGTCACTTTGCTCCGCTGTAGGCGCAATTTGTGTTGACTTGCTTCACAGTCAGAGCAGATTATGCCCACTTTGCTCCACAGTGGGTGTAATTTGTGTGTCTTGGCTCACCGTCGGTGCAGTTTGTTTCACTTTGCTCCACAGTCGGTGCAGTTTGTGTCACTTTGCTCCACAATCGGTGCAGTTTGTGTCACTTTGTCCCACAGTTGGTTCAGTTTGTGTCACTTTGTTACGCATCGGTGCAGTTGTGTCACTTTGCTCCAGTCGGAGCAGTTTGCGTCTCTTTGTCCCACAATTGGTGAAGTTCGTGTCTCTTTGCTCCCGTCGTTTTGGTTCGTGTCCTTTTCTCGCAGAGTCGATGCATTTTGTTTCACTTTGTCCCACAGTCAGTGCAGATTGTGTCACTTTTCTCCACAGTCATTGCAGTTTGTGTGACATTCTCCCACATTTGGTGCAGTTTGTCTCCATTTTGTCCCACAGTCGGTGATGTTTGTGTCACTTTGTCCCATTGTCATTGCAGTTTGTGTCACTTTGTCCCACAGATAGTGCAGTTTGTCTCACTTTACTCCAGTCATTGCTGTTTGTGTCTCTTTGCTCCAGTTATTGTAGCTTGTGTCCTTTTGTCACTCAGTCGATGCAGTTTGTGTCACTTTGCTCCAGTCGTTGTAGTTTGTTTCACTTTGCTCCACAGTCATTGCAGTTTGTGTCATTTTGCTCCATAGTCGGTGCGGTTTGTGTCACTTTCTCCAATATTTAGTGCAGTCTGTGGCACGTTGTTCCACAGACTGTCCAGTTTGTGTCACTTCGCTCCATTTTTGGTGCAGCTTGTGTTGCTTTGCTCTACAGTCGGTGCAGTTTGTGTCAATTTGCTCCACCGTTGGTGCAGTTTGTGTCATTTTATCTGACAATCGGTGCAGTTTATTTCTCTGCTCCAGTCAGTGCTGTTTGTGTCTCTTTGCTCCAGTAGTTGTAGTTTGTGTCCACTTTGCCCCGCAGTCCTTGCAGTTTGTGTCGTTTTGCTCCACAGTCGGTGCAGTTTGTATCACTTTGTCCAACATTTAGTGCATTTTATGTAACTTCACTCCACAGTTGGTGCAGTTTGTGTCCTTTTGTCCCACAGTCTTTGCGATTTGTGTCACTTTACTCCAAATCGGTACAGTTAGTGTCATTTTTCTCTACAGGTCGGTGCAGTTTGTGTCACTTTGCTCCATAGTCAGTGCAGTTTGTGCCGCTTTGCTCCACATTCGGTTCAGTTTGTGTCATGTTGTTCCACAGTCGGTGCAGTTTGTGTCGCTTTCATCCACATCAGTGCAGTTTGTGTCACTTTGCCCCACAGTTAGTGCAGTTTGTGTCAATTTGTCCCACAGTTAGTGCAGTTTGTGTCACTTTGCTCCACAGTCGTTGCAGTTTGTGTCATTTTGCTCCGCAGTCGGTGCAGTTTTTGTCCACTTTGTCCCATAGTCAGTGCAGTTTGTGCCGCTTTGCTCCACATGTCGGTGCAGTTTGTGTCATGTTGTTCCACAGTTGGTGCAGTTTGTGTCACTTTGCCCCACAGTCAATGCAGTTTGTGTCACTTTATCCCACAGTCTGTGCAGTTTGCGTCACTTTGCTCCACATCGGTACATTTTGTGTCACTTTGTCCCACAGTCGGCGCAGGTCATGTCACGTTGTCCCACAGTTGGTGCAGTTTGTGTCTCTTTGCTCCAGTCAGTGCAGTTTGTGTCACTTTGTCCCACAATCGATGCAGTTTGTGTCACTTTGTCCCACAGTCGGTGCCGTTTGTGCCACTTTGCTCCAGTCGATGCAGTTTCTGTCACTTTGCTCCACATTGGTGCAGTTTGTGTCACTTTGCTCCAGCCGGTGCAGGTTGGGTCACTTTAACCCACAGTCAGTGCAGTTTGTGTCACTTTGTCCCACAGTCGGTGCAATTTGTGTCTCTTTGCTCCAGTCGATGCAGTTTGTGTCACTTTGCTAAAGTCGTTGTAGTTTGTGTCCTTTTGTCGCACAGTCGATGCAGTTTGTGTGCACTTTGCCCCACAGTTGGTGCAATTTGTGTCTCTTTGCTCCAGATCGGTGCAGTTTGTGTCACTTTGTCCCACATTCTGTGCAGTATGTGTCACTCAGCTCCAAATAGGTGCAGTATGTGCCACTTAGCTCCAGTTGGTGTAGTTTGTGTCTCTTTGTCCCACAGTTGGTGCAGTTTGTGAAACTTTGCTCCAGTCGTTGTAGTTTGAGTCCTTTCGTCCCTCAGTCGGTGCAGATTGTGTCATTTGCCCCATATTTGGTTTGGTTTGTGTCACTTTGCATAACATCGGTTCAGTTTGTCTCACTTTCACCACAGTTGGTGCAGTTTGTCTCCACTTAGTCCCATAGTCGGTGCAGATTGTGTCACTATGCCCCACAGTTAGTGCAGTTTGTGTCACTTTGCTCCAATCGTTGTAGTTTCTGTCCTTTTGTCACAAAGTCGGTGCAGTTTGTGTCACTTTGCTCCGCCGTCGGCACATTTTGTGTCGACTTGCTCCACAGTCCGAGCAGATTGTGACTATTTTGCTCCACAGTGGGTGTAATTTATGTGTCTTGGCTCAACAGTCAGTGCAGTTTGTGTCACTTTGTCCCACATTCAGTGCAGTTTCCGTCACTTTGCTCCACAGTTGGTGCAGCTTGTGTCGCTTTGCTCCTCATTCGTTGCTGCTTGTGCCATTTTGCACCCCAGTCAGTGCAGTTTGTGTCCACCTTGCTCCTTAGCCAGTGCAGTTTGTGTCGCTTTACTCCACAATTGGTGCAGTTTGTGTCTCTTCGGACTCAGTTGGTGCAGTTTGTGTCACTTTGTCCCACGGTTGGTTCAGTTTGTGTCACTTCATTACACATCGGTGCAGTTTGAGTCCACTTTGCCCCACAGTCAGTACAGTTTGTGTCACTTTGTCCCACAGTCAATGCAGTTTGTGTCACTTTGTCCCACAGTCTGTGCAGTTGTGTCACTTGCTCCACATCAGTACATTTTATGTCACTTTGTCCCACAGTCGGCGCAGGTCATGTCACATTGTCCCACAGTTGGTGCAGTTTGTGTCTCTTTGCTCCAGTCAGTGCTGTTTGTGTCTCTTTGCTCCAGTCGTTGTAGTTTGTGTCCTTTTGTCGCACAGTCATTGCAGTTTGTGTCACTTTGTTCCACAGTCATTGCAGTTTGTGTCGTTTTGCTCCACCGTTGGTGCAGTTTGTGTCACTTTATCCCACAGTTGGTGCTTTTTGTGTTGCTTTGCTCCACAGTCGTTGCAGTTTGTGTCACTTTGCTCCACGTCGGTGCAGTTTGTGTCACTTTCACCCACAGTTGGTGTAGTTTGTGTCACTTCATTACCCATCGGTGCCGTTTGTGTCCACTTTGTCCCACAGACGGTGCGATTTGTGTCACTTTGCTCCACAGTCAGTGTAGTTTGTGTCGCTTTGCTCCACAATCGGTGGGGTTTGTGTCACTTTGCTCCACAGTCGGTGCAGCTTGTGTCACTTTGCTCCAGTCGGTCTAGTTTGTGTCACATTGTCGTACAGTCATTGCAGTTTGTGTCACTTTGCTCCGCTGTAGGCGCAATTTGTGTTGACTTGCTTCACAGTCAGAGCAGATTATGCCCACTTTGCTCCACAGTGGGTGTAATTTGTGTGTCTTGGCTCACCGTCGGTGCAGTTTGTTTCACTTTGCTCCACAGTCGGTGCAGTTTGTGTCACTTTGCTCCACAATCGGTGCAGTTTGTGTCACTTTGTCCCACAGTTGGTTCAGTTTGTGTCACTTTGTTACGCATCGGTGCAGTTGTGTCACTTTGCTCCAGTCGGAGCAGTTTGCGTCTCTTTGTCCCACAATTGGTGAAGTTCGTGTCTCTTTGCTCCCGTCGTTTTGGTTCGTGTCCTTTTCTCGCAGAGTCGATGCATTTTGTTTCACTTTGTCCCACAGTCAGTGCAGATTGTGTCACTTTTCTCCACAGTCATTGCAGTTTGTGTGACATTCTCCCACATTTGGTGCAGTTTGTCTCCATTTTGTCCCACAGTCGGTGATGTTTGTGTCACTTTGTCCCATTGTCATTGCAGTTTGTGTCACTTTGTCCCACAGATAGTGCAGTTTGTCTCACTTTACTCCAGTCATTGCTGTTTGTGTCTCTTTGCTCCAGTTATTGTAGCTTGTGTCCTTTTGTCACTCAGTCGATGCAGTTTGTGTCACTTTGCTCCAGTCGTTGTAGTTTGTTTCACTTTGCTCCACAGTCATTGCAGTTTGTGTCATTTTGCTCCATAGTCGGTGCGGTTTGTGTCACTTTCTCCAATATTTAGTGCAGTCTGTGGCACGTTGTTCCACAGACTGTCCAGTTTGTGTCACTTCGCTCCATTTTTGGTGCAGCTTGTGTTGCTTTGCTCTACAGTCGGTGCAGTTTGTGTCAATTTGCTCCACCGTTGGTGCAGTTTGTGTCATTTTATCTGACAATCGGTGCAGTTTATTTCTCTGCTCCAGTCAGTGCTGTTTGTGTCTCTTTGCTCCAGTAGTTGTAGTTTGTGTCCACTTTGCCCCGCAGTCCTTGCAGTTTGTGTCGTTTTGCTCCACAGTCGGTGCAGTTTGTATCACTTTGTCCAACATTTAGTGCATTTTATGTAACTTCGCTCCACAGTTGGTGCAGTTTGTGTCCTTTTGTCCCACAGTCTTTGCGATTTGTGTCACTTTACTCCAAATCGGTACAGTTAGTGTCATTTTTCTCTACAGGTCGGTGCAGTTTGTGTCACTTTGCTCCATAGTCAGTGCAGTTTGTGCCGCTTTGCTCCACATTCGGTTCAGTTTGTGTCATGTTGTTCCACAGTCGGTGCAGTTTGTGTCGCTTTCATCCACATCAGTGCAGTTTGTGTCACTTTGCCCCACAGTTAGTGCAGTTTGTGTCAATTTGTCCCACAGTTAGTGCAGTTTGTGTCACTTTGCTCCACAGTCGTTGCAGTTTGTGTCATTTTGCTCCGCAGTCGGTGCAGTTTTTGTCCACTTTGTCCCATAGTCAGTGCAGTTTGTGCCGCTTTGCTCCACATGTCGGTGCAGTTTGTGTCATGTTGTTCCACAGTTGGTGCAGTTTGTGTCACTTTGCCCCACAGTCAATGCAGTTTGTGTCACTTTATCCCACAGTCTGTGCAGTTTGCGTCACTTTGCTCCACATCGGTACATTTTGTGTCACTTTGTCCCACAGTCGGCGCAGGTCATGTCACGTTGTCCCACAGTTGGTGCAGTTTGTGTCTCTTTGCTCCAGTCAGTGCAGTTTGTGTCACTTTGTCCCACAATCGATGCAGTTTGTGTCACTTTGTCCCACAGTCGGTGCCGTTTGTGCCACTTTGCTCCAGTCGATGCAGTTTCTGTCACTTTGCTCCACATTGGTGCAGTTTGTGTCACTTTGCTCCAGCCGGTGCAGGTTGGGTCACTTTAACCCACAGTCAGTGCAGTTTGTGTCACTTTGTCCCACAGTCGGTGCAATTTGTGTCTCTTTGCTCCAGTCGATGCAGTTTGTGTCACTTTGCTAAAGTCGTTGTAGTTTGTGTCCTTTTGTCGCACAGTCGATGCAGTTTGTGTGCACTTTGCCCCACAGTTGGTGCAATTTGTGTCTCTTTGCTCCAGATCGGTGCAGTTTGTGTCACTTTGTCCCACATTCTGTGCAGTATGTGTCACTCAGCTCCAAATAGGTGCAGTATGTGCCACTTAGCTCCAGTTGGTGTAGTTTGTGTCTCTTTGTCCCACAGTTGGTGCAGTTTGTGAAACTTTGCTCCAGTCGTTGTAGTTTGAGTCCTTTCGTCCCTCAGTCGGTGCAGATTGTGTCATTTGCCCCATATTTGGTTTGGTTTGTGTCACTTTGCATAACATCGGTTCAGTTTGTCTCACTTTCACCACAGTTGGTGCAGTTTGTCTCCACTTAGTCCCATAGTCGGTGCAGATTGTGTCACTATGCCCCACAGTTAGTGCAGTTTGTGTCACTTTGCTCCAATCGTTGTAGTTTCTGTCCTTTTGTCACAAAGTCGGTGCAGTTTGTGTCACTTTGCTCCGCCGTCGGCACATTTTGTGTCGACTTGCTCCACAGTCCGAGCAGATTGTGACTATTTTGCTCCACAGTGGGTGTAATTTATGTGTCTTGGCTCAACAGTCAGTGCAGTTTGTGTCACTTTGTCCCACATTCAGTGCAGTTTCCGTCACTTTGCTCCACAGTTGGTGCAGCTTGTGTCGCTTTGCTCCTCATTCGTTGCTGCTTGTGCCATTTTGCACCCCAGTCAGTGCAGTTTGTGTCCACCTTGCTCCTTAGCCAGTGCAGTTTGTGTCGCTTTACTCCACAATTGGTGCAGTTTGTGTCTCTTCGGACTCAGTTGGTGCAGTTTGTGTCACTTTGTCCCACGGTTGGTTCAGTTTGTGTCACTTCATTACACATCGGTGCAGTTTGAGTCCACTTTGCCCCACAGTCAGTACAGTTTGTGTCACTTTGTCCCACAGTCAATGCAGTTTGTGTCACTTTGCTCCACAGTCGATGCTGTTTGTGTCACTTTGTCCCACATTTGGTTCAGTTTGTGTCACTTTACTCCAGTCGTTATAGTTCATGTCCTTTTGTCGCACAGTCGGTGCATTTTGTTTCACTTTGTCCCACAGTCAGTGCAGATTGTGTCACTTTGCTCCACAATCATTGCAGTTTCTGTCACTTTGTTCGACATTCGTTGCAGAATGTCTCAATTTGCTTCACAGTCATTAGAGTTTCTGTCACTTAGCTCCACAGTCATTGAATCTTGTGTCACTTTCCTCCACATCGGAGCTGTTTGTGTCTCTTTGTCCCACAGTCGGTGCAGTTTGTGTCGCTTTGTTCCACATTGGTGCAGTTTGTGTCTCTTTGCTCCACAGTCGGTGCAGTTTGTGTCACTTTAACCCACAGTCAGTGCAGTTTGTGTCACTTTGTCCCACACGGTGCAATTTGTGTCTCTTTGCTCCAGTCGGTGTGGTTTTTGTCACTTTGCTAAAGTCATTGTAGTTTGTGTCCTTTTGTTGCACAATCGATGCAGTTTGTGTCTCGTTTCTCCAGATCAGTGCAGTTTGTGTCACTTTGTCCCACATTCGGTGCAGTATGTGTCACTTAGCTCCAGTTGGTGTAGTTTGTGTCTCTTTGTCCCACAGTTGGTGCAGTTTGTGAAACTTTGCTCCAGTCATTGTAGTTTGAGTCCTTTTGTCCCTCAGTCGGTGCAGATTGTGTCATTTGCCCCATATTTGGTTCGGTTTGTGTCAATTTGCACAACTTCGGTTCAGTTTGTCTCACTTTCTATCACAGTTGGTGCAGTTTGTCTCCACTTTGCTCCACAGTCGGTGCAGATTGTGTCACTTTGCCCCACAGTAAGTGCAGTTTGTGTCATTTGCTCCATAGTCACTGCAGTTTGTGTCGCTTTGCACGACAATCAGAACAGCTTTTGACTTTTGCTCCCCAGTCAGATCAGATTGTATCCACTTTTCTCGATAATCGGTGCAGTTTGCATCACTCTCTTCCGCATCAGAGCAGTTTGTGTCATTTTACTCCACAGTCAGTGCAATTTCTGTCACTTTGCTCCACAGTCGGTGCAGTTGGTGTCACTTTGCTCCACAGTTGGTACAGGTTGTGTCATTTTCCTCCACATCGGAGCTATTTGTGTCGCTTTGTCCCGCAGTTGGTGCAGTTTGTGTCACTTTTCTCCACAGTCGGTGCAGTTTGTGTCAATTGGTCCCACAGTCAGTGCAGTTTGTATCTCTTTGCTCCTCATCGGTACAGTTTGTGTCACTTTGTCCCACGGTCAGTGCAGTTTGTGTCACTGCTCCAGTCGGTGCAGTTTGTATCTCTTTGCTCCTCATCGGTACAGTTTGTGTCACTTTGTCCCACAGTCGGTGCAGTTTGTGTCACTTTGCTCCACATCGGTGGAGTTTGTGTCATTTTGTCCCTCAATCAGTACAATTTGTGTCAATTTTTCCCACATTTGGTTCAGTTTGTGTCACTTTGCTCCACATCGGTGCAGTTTGTGTCACTTTGTCCCAAAGTCGGTGCAGTTTGTATCGCTTTGCTCCACTTCGGTGCACTTTGTTTCACTTTGTCCCGCAGTCGGTGCAGTTTGTCTCACTGTGCTCCAGTCAGTGCAGTTTGTTTGGCTTAGCTCCACATCGGTACAGTTTGTGTCACTTTGTCCCACAGTCGGTGCAGTTTGTGTCACTTTGCTCCACATCGGTACAGTTTGTGTCACTTTGCTCCACAGTCGGTGCAGATTGTGTCACTTTGCCCCACAGTAAGTGCAGTTTGTGTCATTTGCTCCATAGTCACTGCAGTTTGTGTCGCTTTGCACGACAATCAGAACAGCTTTTGACTTTTGCTCCCCAGTCAGATCAGATTGTATCCACTTTTCTCGATAATCGGTGCAGTTTGCATCACTCTCTTCCGCATCAGAGCAGTTTGTGTCATTTTACTCCACAGTCAGTGCAATTTCTGTCACTTTGCTCCACAGTCGGTGCAGTTGGTGTCACTTTGCTCCACAGTTGGTACAGGTTGTGTCATTTTCCTCCACATCGGAGCTATTTGTGTCGCTTTGTCCCGCAGTTGGTGCAGTTTGTGTCACTTTTCTCCACAGTCGGTGCAGTTTGTGTCAATTGGTCCCACAGTCAGTGCAGTTTGTATCTCTTTGCTCCTCATCGGTACAGTTTGTGTCACTTTGTCCCACGGTCAGTGCAGTTTGTGTCACTGCTCCAGTCGGTGCAGTTTGTATCTCTTTGCTCCTCATCGGTACAGTTTGTGTCACTTTGTCCCACAGTCGGTGCAGTTTGTGTCACTTTGCTCCACATCGGTGGAGTTTGTGTCATTTTGTCCCTCAATCAGTACAATTTGTGTCAATTTTTCCCACATTTGGTTCAGTTTGTGTCACTTTGCTCCACATCGGTGCAGTTTGTGTCACTTTGTCCCAAAGTCGGTGCAGTTTGTATCGCTTTGCTCCACTTCGGTGCACTTTGTTTCACTTTGTCCCGCAGTCGGTGCAGTTTGTCTCACTGTGCTCCAGTCAGTGCAGTTTGTTTGGCTTAGCTCCACATCGGTACAGTTTGTGTCACTTTGTCCCACAGTCGGTGCAGTTTGTGTCACTTTGCTCCACATCGGTACAGTTTGTGTCACTTTGTCCCACAGTCGGTGCAGGTTGTGTCGCTTTGCTTGACATTCGGTGCAGTTTGTGTCACTTTGTCCCACAGTCGGTGCAGTATGTGTCATTTTCCTCAGCATTGGAGCTGATTGTGTTACTTTGTCCCACAGTTGGTGCAGTTTGTGTCACTTTGCTCCCATCGGTGTAGTTTGTGTCACTTTATCGCACAGTCGATGCAGTTGTCACTTTGCCTCACAATCAGTGCTGTTTGTGTCAATTTCTCCCACAGTCAATGCAGATTGTGTCACTTTGCTCCAGTCGGTACAGTTTGTGTTACTTTGCTCCACATAGTTATAGTTTGTGTCACTTTATCCCAAAGTCAGTGCAGTTTGTGTCACTTTGCTCCACAGTCAATGCAGTTGGTGTCACTTTGCTCCACATCGGTGCAGTTTGTGTCATTTTGTCCCTCAGTCAGTGGAGTTTGTGTCACTTTGTCCCACATTTGGTTTGGTTTCTGACCCTTTGCTCCACATCGGTTCAGTTTGTGTCACTTTCTCGCACAGATGGTGCAGTGTGTCTCAACTTTGCTCCACAGTCGGTGCAGTTTGTGTCACTTTGCTCCACAGTCGGTGCGTTTTGTTTCACTTTGTCCCACAGTCGGTTCAGATTGTGTCACTTCGCTCCACAGTTATTGCAGTTTATGTCACTTTGTCCCAAGTTCGGTGCTGATTGTGTCAATTTGCTCCACAGTCGGTGCAGTTTGTGTCACTTTGCTCCACATTCGGTTTGGTTTCTGACCCTTTGCTCCACATCGGTTCAGTTTGTGTCACTTTCTCGCACAGATGGTGCAGTGTGTCTCAACTTTGCTCCACAGTCGGTGCAGTTTGTGTCAATTTGCTCCACAGTCGGTGCAGTTTGTGTCACTTTGCTCCAGAGTTGGTATACTTTGTGTCACTTTGTCCAACTGTCATTGCAGTTTGTGTCACTTCCCTCCACAGTCGGTGCAGATTGTGTTGCTTTGCTCCATAGTCGGTGCAGTGTGTGTCCCTTCACAACCGATGCAGTTTGTGTCACTTTTCTCCACAGTTGGTTCTGTTTGTGTCGCTTTGCTCCAGAGTTGGTGCTGTTTGTGTCACTTTTCTCCACAGTCAGTGCTGTTTGTGTCACTTTGCTCCAGTCGTTGTAGTTTGTGTCACTTTGTCACACAGTTGATGCAGTTTGTGTCACTTTGTTCCCCATCAGTGCAGTTTGTGTCACTTTGCTCCACAGTCAATGCATTTTGTGTCACTTTGCTCCACTTCGGTGCAGTTTGTGTCATTTTGTCCCTCAATCGGTGCAGTTTGTGTCACGTTGTCCCACATTTGGTTCGGTTTGTGTCACTTTGCTCCACAGTTGGTGCAGTTTGTGACACTTTGTCCCACAGTCGGTGCATTTTGTTTCACTTTGTCCCACAGTCACTGCAGTTTGTGTCACTTTACTCCACAGTCATTGCAATTTCTGCCACTTTGCTCCACTGTCATTGTAGTTTGTGTCACTTTGTACCACAGCTTGTGCAGTTTATGTCACTTTGCTCCACAGTCAGTGCAGATTGTGTTGCTTTGCTCCACAGTCGGAGCAGTTTGTGTCATTATGCCCAACAGTTACTGCAGTTTGTGTCATTTGCTCCATAGTCGCTGCAGTTTGTGTCGCTTTGCACGATAATCAGTACAGCTTGTGACTTTTGCTCCCCAGTCAGTGCAGATTGTGTCCACTTTTCTCTATAATCGGTGCAGTTTGCATCAGTCTCTTCTGCATCAGTGCAGTTTGTGTCATTTTACTCCACAGTCAGTGCAATTTCAGTCACATTGCTCCACAGTCATTGAAGTTTGTGTCCATTTCTCCACAGTCATTGCAGTTTGTGTCGCTTTGCTCCAAAGTCGGTGCAGTTGGTGTCACTTTGCTCCACAGTGGGTACAGTTTGTGTCACTTTCCTCCACATCGGAGCAGTTTGTGTTGCTTTGTCCCACAGTTGGTGCAGTTTGTGCCACTTTGCTCCAGTCGAAGCATGTTGGTCACTTTGCCCCACAGTCGATGCAGTTTGTGTCACTTTGTTCCACATCGATGCAGTTTGTGTCACTTTGTTCCACATCGATGCAGTTTGTGGCACTTTGCTCCACAGTCGGTGCAGTTTGTGTCAATTGGTCCCACAGTCGGTGCAGTTTGTGTCACTTTGTCCCACAGTCGGTGCAGTTTGTGTCATTTTGTCCCTCAATCAGTGCAATTTGTGTCACTTTTTCCCACATTTGGTTCAGTTTGTTTCACTTTGCTCCACATCAGTGCAATTTGTTTCACTTTGTCCCTCAGTCAGTGCAGTTTGTGTCGCTATGTTCCACAGTTGGTGTACTTTGTGTCACTTTCCTCCGCATTGGAGCTGTTTGTGTTACTTTGTCCCACAGTCGGTGCAGTTTGTGTCACTTTGCTCCACAGTTGGTGCACTTTGTGTCACTTTCCTCCGCATTGGTGCTGTTTGTGTTACTTTGTCCCACAGTCGGTGCAGTTTGTATCACTTTGCTCCCGTCGGTGTAGTTTGTGTCACTTTGTCGCACAGTCGATGCAGTTTATGTCACTTTGCCCCACAATTAGTGCTGTTTGTGTCAATTTGTCCCACAGTCAATGCAGTTTGTGTCACTTTGCTCCAGTCGGTACAGTTTGTGTTACTTTGCTCCACATAGTTACAGTTTGTGTCACTTTATCCCAAAGTCAGTGCAGTTTGTGTCACTTTGCTCCACAGTCAATGCAGTTTGTGTCACTTTGCTCCACATCGGTGCAGTTTGTGTCATTTTGTTCCTCAATCGGTGGAGTTTGTGTCACTTTGTCCCACATTTGGTTTGGTTTCTGTCCCTTTGCTCCACATCGGTTCGGTTTGTGTCACTTTCTCGCACAGATGGTGCAGTGTGTCTCAACTTTGCTCCACAGTCGGTGCAGTTTGTGTCACTTTGCTCCACAGTCGGTGCGTTTTGTTTCACTTTGTCCCACAGTTGGTTCAGATTGTGTCACTTCGCTCCACAGTTATTGCAGTTTATGTCACTTTGTCCCAAGTACGGTGCTGATTGTGTCAATTTGCTCCACAGTCGGTGCAGTTTGTGTCACTTTGCTCCACATTCGTTGAAGTTTGTGTCACATTTCTCCAAAGTCGGTGCAGTTGGTGTCACTTTGCTCCACATCGGAGCAGTTTGTGTCAATTGGTCCCACAGTCGGTGCAGTTTGTGTCACTTTGCTCCAGTTGGTGCAGTTTTTGTCACTATGCTCCACAATCGAATGCAATTTGTGTCACTTTGCTCCATATCGATGCAGTTTGTGTCACTTTGCTCCACATCGGTGCAGTTTGTGTCATTTTGTCCCTCAATCAGAGCAATTTGTGTCACTTTTTCCCACATTTGATTCGGTTTGTGTCACTTTGCTCCGCAGTCGGTGCAGTGTGTCTCACTGTGCTCCAGTCGGTGCAGTTTGTTTCACTTTGTCCCGCAGTTGGTGCAGTTTGTGTCACTTTGTTCCACATTGGTGCAGTTTGTGTCACTTTGTAGCACAGTCGATGCAGTTTGTGTCACTTTGTTCCACATCGGTACAGTTTGTGTCACTTTGTCGCACAGTCGGTGCAGTTTGTGTCACTTTTCTCCACATGTCGGTGCAGCTTGTGTCACTTTGTCCCACAGTTGGTGCAGTTTGTATCGCTTTGCTCCACAGTCATTGCAGTTTGTGCCACTTTCTCCCACATTCGTTGCTGATTGTGTCAATTTGCTCCACAGTCATTGAATCATGTGTCACGTTGCTCCACAGTCATTGCAGTTTGTGTTGCTTTGCTCCACAGTCTGTGCAGTTTGTGTCACTTTGCTCCAAATTGGTGCAGTTTGTGTCACTTTTTTCCACAGTTGGTGCGCTTTGTGCCACTTTGCTCCAGTCATTGTAGTTTGTGTCCTTTTGTCGCACAGTCGTTGCAGTTTGTGTCACTTTGCGCCACATTTGGTACAGTTTTGCCATTTTGTCCAACATACAGTGCAGTTTGTGGCACTTTGTTCCACAGACTGTGCAGTTTGTGTCACTTTGCTCCACAGTCGGAGCAGTTTGTGTCGCTTTGCTCCTCAGTCGGTGCAGTTTGTGTCACTTTTCTTCACAGTCGATGCAGTTTGTGTAAATTTGTCCCACAGTCGGTGCAGTTTGTGTCGCTTTGCTCCACAGTCGGTGCAGTTTGTGTCACTTTGCTCCACAGTCTGTGTAATTTGTGTCACTTTGCTCCACATCGGCACAGTTTGTGTCGCTATCCTCCGCAGTCGGTGCAGTTTGTGTCTCTTTGTCCCACAGTTGGTGCACTTTGTGCCACTTTGCTCCAGTCATTGTAGTTTGTGTCCTTTTGTCGCACAGTCAATGCATTTTGTGTCCACTTTGTCCCACAGATGGTGCAGTTTGTGTCACTTTGCTCCACAGTCGTTGCAGGTTGTGTCACTTTGTTCCACAGTCGTTGCAGTTTGTGTCACTTTGTCCCACAGTCGGTGCATTTTATTTCACTTTGTCCCACAATCGGTGCAGATTGTGTCACTTTGCACCACAGTTATTGTAGTTTGTGTCACTTTGTCCCACATTCGTTCTGATTCTGTCAATTTGCTCCACAGTCTTTGCAATTTCTGTCACTTTGCTCCATAGTCATTGAATCTTGTGTCACTTTGTCCAAGTGTCAGTGCAGTTTGTTGCACTTTGTACCACAGATTGTGCAGTTTGTGTCACTTTGCTCCACAGTCGGTGCAGATTTTGTTGCTTTGCTCCACTGTCGGAGCAGTTTGTTTCGCTTTGCTCCATTCTTGATGCAGTTTGTGTCCACTTTGCTCCACAGTTGGTGCAGTTTGTGTCACTTTGCTCCACAGACGTTGAGGTTTGTGTCACATTTCTCCACATTCGGTGCAGTTTGTGTCACTTTGCTCCACATCGGAGCTGTTTGTGTCGATTTGTCCAACAGTCAGTGTAGTTTGTGTCACTTTGTCCAACAGTCGGTGCAGTTGGTGTCACTTTGTTCCGCATCGGATCTGTTTGTGTCACTTTGTCCAAATGTTGGTGTCGTTTGTGTCACTTTGTTGCACATTCGATACAGTTTGTGTCACTTTAAACCACAGTCAGTGCAGTTCGTGTCACTTTGCTCCACAGTCGATGCAGTTTGTGTCATTTTGTCCGTCAATCGGTGCAGTTTGTGTCACATTGTCCCACATTTGGTTCAGCTTGTGTCTCTTTGCTCCACATTCGGTGAAGTTTGTGTTGCTTTGCTCCACATTCGGTGCAGTTTGTGTCACTTTGCTCCACATTCGGTGCAGTTTGTGTTGCTCTTCCCACAATTGGTGCAGTTTGTGTCATTTTATCCGTCAATCGGTGCAGTTTGTGTCACTTTGTCCCAGATTTGCTTCGGCTTGTGTCACTTTTCTCCACAGTCGGTGCAGTTTGTGTCGCTTTGCTCTTCAGTCAGTGCAGTTTGTGTCACTTTTCTCCACAGTTGGTGAAGTGTGTGTCGTTTCGCTCCACGGTCAGTTCAGTTTGTGTCACTTTGCCCCACAGTCAGTGCAGTTTGTGTCACTTTTCTCCACAGTCGATGTAGTTGTGTCACTTTATTCCTCAATCGGTTCAGTTTGTGTCACTTTCTCCCACAGATGGTGCAGTTTGTGTCACTTTGTTCCACAGCCGTTGCTGTTTGTGTCACTTTGTTCCACAGTCGTTGCAGTTTGTGTCACTTTGTCCCACAGTCGGTGCATTTTATTTCACTTTGTCCCACATTCGGTGCTGATTGTGTCAATTTGCTCCACAGTCGTTGCAATTTCTGTCTCTTTGCTCCATAGTCGTTGAATCTTGTGTCACTTTGTCCAAGTGTCAGTGCAGTTTGATGCACTTTGTACCACAGATGGTGCAGTTTGTGTCACTTTGCTCCACATCGGAGCTGTTTGGGTCACTTTGTCCAACAGTCGGTGTAGTTTGTGTCACTTTGCTCCACATCGGTGCAGTTTGTGTCGCTTTGTCCAACAGTCGGTGTAGTTTGTGTCACTTTGTCGCACAGTGGATGCAGTTTGTGTCACTTTGCCCCACAGTCAGTGCAGGTTGTGTCACTTTGCTCCACAGTCGATGCAGTTTGTGTCACTTTGCTCCACAGTCAATGCAGTTTGTGTCATGTTGTCCATCAATCGGTGCAGTTTTTGTCACGTTGTCCCACATTTGGTTGGGCTTGTGTCATTTTGGTCCACAGTTGGTGCAGTTTGTGTCGCTTTGCTCCTCAGTCGGTGCAGTTTGTGTCACTTTTCTGCACAGTCGATTCAGTTTGTGTCAATTGGTCCCACACTCGTTGCAGTTTGTGTCACTTTGCTCCAAATTGGTGCAGTGTGTGTCATTTCACTCCACGGTCAGTTCAGTTTGTGTCACATTGTACCACAGTCAGTGCAGTTTGTGTCACTTTGCTCCGCAGTCGATGCAGTTTGTGTCACTTTGCTCCACAGTCGATGCTGTTTGTGTCACTTTGTCCCTCAATCGGGTCAGTTTGTGTCACTTTCTCCCACAGATGGTGCAGTTTGTGTCACTTTGCTCCACAGTCAGTGCTGTTTGTGTCACTTTATTCCACAGTCATTGCAGTTTGTGTCACTTTGTCCCACATTCAGTGCTGATTGTGTCAATTTGCTCCACAGTCGTTGCAATTTCTGTCACTTTGCTCCACAGTCGTTAAATCTTGTGTCACTTTGTCCAAGTGTCAGTGCAGTTTGTTGCACTTTGTACCACAGATTGTGCAGTTTGTGTCACTTTGCTCCACAGTCGGTGCAGATTTTGTTGCTTTGCTCCACTGTCGGAGCAGTTTGTTTCGCTTTTCTCCATTCTCGATGCAGTTTGTGTCCACTTTGCTCCACAGTTGGTGCAGTTTGTCTCACTTTGCTCCACAGACGTTGAGGTTTGTGTCACATTTCTCCACAGTCGGTGCAGTTTGTGTCAATTTGTCCCAGTTGGTGCAGTTTGTGTAACTTTGTTCCACAGTCAGTGCAGTTTGTGTCACTTTGTTCCAGAGTTGGTGCTGTTTGTGTCAATTTGCTCCACAGTCGTTGCAATTTCTGTCACTTTGCTCCACAGTCGTTAAATCTTGTGTCACTTTGTCCCACATTCGGTGCTGATTCTGTCTCTTTGCTCCACAGTCGTTGCAATTTCTGTCAGTTTGCTCCACATCGGAGCTGTTTGTGCCGCTTTGTTCAACAGTAGGTGTATTTTGTGTCACTTTGTCGCACAGTCGATGCAGTTTATGTCTCTTTGTGCCACAGTCAGTGCAGTTTGTGTCACTTTGCTCCACAGTCAGTGCAGTTTGTGTCACTTTGCTCCACAGTTGATGCAGTTTGTGTCACTTTGCCCCACAGTCAGTGCAGTTTGTGTCACTTTGCTCCACAGTCGATGCAGTTTGTGTCACTTTGTCCCTCAATCGGTTCAGTTTGTGTCACTTTCTCCCACAGATGGTGCAGTTTGTGTCACTTTGCTCCACAGTCATTGCCATTTCTGTCACTTTGCTCCACAGTCGTTAAATCTTGTGTCACTTTGTCCAAGTGTCAGTGCAGTTTGTTGCACTTTGTACCACAGATTGTGCAGTTTGTGTCACTTTGCTCCACAGTCGGTGCAGATTTTGTTGCTTTGCTCCACTGTCGGAACAGTTTGTTTCGCTTTGCTCCATTCTCGATGCAGTTTGTGTCCACTTTGCTCCACAGTTGGTGCAGTTTGTGTCACTTTGCTCCACAGTCGTTGAGGTTTGTGTCACATTTCTCCACAGTCGGTGCAGTTTGTGTCAATTTGTCCCAGTTGGTGCAGTTTTGTCACTTTGCTCCACATCGCAGCTGTTTGGGTCACCTTGTCCAACAGTCGGTGTTGTTTGTGTCACTTTGCTCCACATCGGTGCAGTTTGTGTCGCTTTGTCCAACAGTCGGTGTAGTTTGTGACACTTTGTCGCACAGTGGATGCAGTTTGTGTCACTTTGCTCCACATCAGAACTGTTTGTGTTGCTTTGTCCAACAGTGGATGCAGTTTGTGTCACTTTCCCCCACAGTCAGTGCAGTTTGTGTCGCTTCGCTCCACAGTCGGTGCAGTTTGTGTCATTTTGTCTGTCAATCGGTGCAGTTTGTGCCACTTTGTCCCACATTTGGTTGGGCTTGTGTCACTTTGCTCCACAGTTGGTGCATTTTGTGTCACTTTGCTCCTCAGTCGGTGCAGTTTGTGTCACTTTTCACCACAGTCGATTCAGTTTGTGTCAATTGGTCCCACACTCGTTGCAGGTTGTGTCACTTTGCTCCACATTGGTGCAGTGTGTGTCATTTCACTCCACGGTCGGTTCAGTTTGTGTAACTTTGTCCTCAGTTGTTGCAGTTTGTGTCACTTTGTCCCATGGTCAGTGCATTTTATTTCACTTTGTCCCACGTTCGATGCAGATTGTGTCACTTTGCACCACAGTTATTGCAGTCTGTGTCACTTTGTCCCACATTCGGTGCTGATTGTGTCAATTTGCACCACAGTCGTTGCAATTTCTGTCACTTTGCTCCACAGTCATTAAATCTTGTGTCACTTTGTCCCACAGTCAGTGCAGTTTGTGTCACTTTGCTCCACATTGGAACTGTTTGTGTTGCTTTGTCCAACAGTCGGTGTATTTTGTGTCACTTTGTCGCACAGTCAATGTAGTTTGTGTCTCTTTGCCCCACAGTCAGTGCAGTTTGTGTCACTTTGCTCCTCAGTCGATGCAGTTTGTCTCACTTTGTCCCTCAATCGGTTCAGTTTATGTCAATTTCTCCCACAGATTGTGCAGTTTGTGTCACTTTACGCCACAGTCGTTGCTGTTTGTGTCACTTTATTCCACAGTCACTGCAGTTTGTGTCACTTTGTCCCACATTCAGTGCTGATTGTGTAACTTTGCTCCACAGTCGTTGAGGTTTGTGTCAATTTGTCCCAGTTGGTGCAGTTTGTGTCACTTTGCTCCACATCGGAGCTGTTTGGGTCACTTTGTCCAACAGTCGGTGTAGTTTGTGTCACTTTGCTCCACATCGGTGCAATTTGTGTCGCTTGGTCCAACAGTCGGTGTAGTTTGTGTCACTTTGTCGCACAGTGGATGCAGTTTGTGTCACTTTGCCCCACAGTCAGTGCAGTTTGTGTCACTTTGCTCCACAGTCGATGCAGTTTGTGTCATGTTGTCCATCAATCGGTGCAGTTTTTGTCACATT
This sequence comes from Isurus oxyrinchus, assembly GCA_026770705.1. Lineage (NCBI taxonomy): Eukaryota > Metazoa > Chordata > Chondrichthyes > Lamniformes > Lamnidae > Isurus > Isurus oxyrinchus. The sequence continues at coordinate 30,786,189 of JANJGN010000025.1, forward strand.
GTCCCACATTTGGTTGGGCTTGTGTCATTTTGGTCCACAGTTGGTGCAGTTTGTGTTGCTTTGCTCCTCAGTCGGTGCAGTTTGTGTCACTTTTCTGTACAGTCGATTCAGTTTCTGTCAATTGGTCCCACACTCGTTGCAGTTTGTGTCACTTTGCTCCAAATTGGTGCAGTGTGTGTCATTTCACTCCACGGTCGATTCAGTTTGTGTCACTTTGTCCCACAGTCGATGCTGTTTGTGTCTCTTTGCTCCACAGTCAGTGCAGTTTGTGTCACTTTGCTCCGCAGTCGATGCAGTTTGTGTCACTTTGCTCCACAGTCGTTGAGGTTTGTGTCACATTTCTCCACAGTCGGTGCAGTTTGTGTCAATTTGTCCCAGTTGGTGCAGTTTTGTCACTTTGCTCCACATCGCAGCTGTTTGGGTCACCTTGTCCAACAGTCGGTGTTGTTTGTGTCACTTTGCTCCACATCGGTGCAGTTTGTGTCGCTTTGTCCAACAGTCGGTGTAGTTTGTGACACTTTGTCGCACAGTGGATGCAGTTTGTGTCACTTTGCTCCACATCAGAACTGTTTGTGTTGCTTTGTCCAACAGTGGATGCAGTTTGTGTCACTTTCCCCCACAGTCAGTGCAGTTTGTGTCGCTTCGCTCCACAGTCGGTGCAGTTTGTGTCATTTTGTCTGTCAATCGGTGCAGTTTGTGCCACTTTGTCCCACATTTGGTTGGGCTTGTGTCACTTTGCTCCACAGTTGGTGCATTTTGTGTCACTTTGCTCCTCAGTCGGTGCAGTTTGTGTCACTTTTCACCACAGTCGATTCAGTTTGTGTCAATTGGTCCCACACTCGTTGCAGGTTGTGTCACTTTGCTCCACATTGGTGCAGTGTGTGTCATTTCACTCCACGGTCGGTTCAGTTTGTGTAACTTTGTCCTCAGTTGTTGCAGTTTGTGTCACTTTGTCCCATGGTCAGTGCATTTTATTTCACTTTGTCCCACGTTCGATGCAGATTGTGTCACTTTGCACCACAGTTATTGCAGTCTGTGTCACTTTGTCCCACATTCGGTGCTGATTGTGTCAATTTGCACCACAGTCGTTGCAATTTCTGTCACTTTGCTCCACAGTCATTAAATCTTGTGTCACTTTGTCCCACAGTCAGTGCAGTTTGTGTCACTTTGCTCCACATTGGAACTGTTTGTGTTGCTTTGTCCAACAGTCGGTGTATTTTGTGTCACTTTGTCGCACAGTCAATGTAGTTTGTGTCTCTTTGCCCCACAGTCAGTGCAGTTTGTGTCACTTTGCTCCTCAGTCGATGCAGTTTGTCTCACTTTGTCCCTCAATCGGTTCAGTTTATGTCAATTTCTCCCACAGATTGTGCAGTTTGTGTCACTTTACGCCACAGTCGTTGCTGTTTGTGTCACTTTATTCCACAGTCACTGCAGTTTGTGTCACTTTGTCCCACATTCAGTGCTGATTGTGTAACTTTGCTCCACAGTCGTTGAGGTTTGTGTCAATTTGTCCCAGTTGGTGCAGTTTGTGTCACTTTGCTCCACATCGGAGCTGTTTGGGTCACTTTGTCCAACAGTCGGTGTAGTTTGTGTCACTTTGCTCCACATCGGTGCAATTTGTGTCGCTTGGTCCAACAGTCGGTGTAGTTTGTGTCACTTTGTCGCACAGTGGATGCAGTTTGTGTCACTTTGCCCCACAGTCAGTGCAGTTTGTGTCACTTTGCTCCACAGTCGATGCAGTTTGTGTCATGTTGTCCATCAATCGGTGCAGTTTTTGTCACATTGTCCCACATTTGGTTGGGCTTGTGTCATTTTGGTCCACAGTTGGTGCAGTTTGTGTTGCTTTGCTCCTCAGTCGGTGCAGTTTGTGTCACTTTTCTGTACAGTCGATTCAGTTTCTGTCAATTGGTCCCACACTCGTTGCAGTTTGTGTCACTTTGCTCCAAATTGGTGCAGTGTGTGTCATTTCACTCCACGGTCGATTCAGTTTGTGTCACTTTGTCCCACAGTCGATGCTGTTTGTGTCTCTTTGCTCCACAGTCAGTGCAGTTTGTGTCACTTTGCTCCGCAGTCGATGCAGTTTGTGTCACTTTGTCCCTCAATCGGTTCAGTTTGTGTCACTTTCTCCCACAGATGGTGCAGTTTGTGTCACTTTATTCCACAGTCATTGCAGTTTGTGTCACTTTGTCCCACATTCAGTGCTGATTGTGTCACTTTGCTCCACAGTCGTTAAATCTTGTGTCACTTTGTCCAAGTGTCAGTGCAGTTTGTTGCACTTTGTACCACAGATTGTGCAGTTTGTGTCACTTTGCTCCACAGTCGGTGCAGATTTTGTTGCTTTGCTCCACTGTCGGAGCAGTTTGTTTCGCTTTTCTCCATTCTCGATGCAGTTTGTGTCCACTTTGCTCCACAGTTGGTGCAGTTTGTGTCACTTTGCTCCACAGACATTGAGGTTTGTGTCACATTTCTCCACATTCGGTGCAGTTTGTGTCAATTTGTCCCAGTTGGTGCAGTTTGTGTAACTTTGCTCCACAGTTGGTGCAGTTTGTGTCACTTTCCTCCACAGACGTTGAGGTTTGTGTCACATTTCTCCACAGTCGGTGCAGTTTGTGTCAATTTGTCCCAGTTGGTGCAGTTTGTGTCACTTTGTTCCAGAGTTGGTGCAGTTTGTGTCAATTTGTCGCATAGTTGGTGCAGTTTGGGTGGCTTTTCTCCACATCGGTATGGTTTGTGTCACTTTGTCCCAGTTGGTGCAGTTTGTGTCACTTTGCTCCACATCGCAGCTGTTTGGGTCACTTTGTCCAACAGTCGGTGTTGTTTGTGTTACTTTGCTCCACATCGGTGCAGTTTGTGTCGCTTTGTCCAACAGTCGGTGTAGTTTGTGTCACTTTGTCGCACAGTGGATGCAGTTTTTGTCACTTTGCCCCACAGTTTGTGCAGTTTGTGTCACTTTTCTCCACAGCTGATTCAGTTTGTGTCAACTGGTCCCACATTCGTTGCAGTTTGTGTCACTTTGCTCCACATTGGTGCAGTGTGTGTCGTTTCATTCCACGGTCGGTTCAGTTTGTGTCACTTTGTCCCAAAGTCGGTGCAGTTTGTGTCACTTTGTCCCACAGTCGTTGCTGATTGTGTTGATTTGCTCCACAGTCATTGAATCTTGTGTCACTTTGCTCCACAGTCTGTGCAGTTTGTGTCACTTTGCTCCAGAGTTGGTACAGTTTGTGTCACTTTGGTCCAGAGTTGGTACAGTTTGTGTCACTTTGTCCAACAGTCAGTGTAGATTGTGGCACTTTGTTCCACAGTTTGTGCATTTTGTGTCACTTTGCTCCACAGTCGGTGCAGTTTGTGTCACTTTGTCCAACAGTCAGTGTAGATTGTGGCACTTTGTTCCACAGTTTGTGCATTTTGTGTCACTTTGCTCCACAGTCGGTGCAGTTTGTGTCACTTTGTCCCACAGTCGGTGCAGTTTGTGTCACTTTGTCCCACAGTCGGTGAAGTTCGTGTCAATTTGCTCCACATCGGTGCAGTTTGTGTCACTTTGCTCCACAGTCAGTGCAGTTTGTGTCACTTTGCTCCACAGTTGATGCAGTTTGTGTCACTTTGCTCCACAGTCAGTGCAGTTTGTGTCACTTTGCTCCACAGTTGATGCAGTTTGTGTCACTTTGCTCCACAGTCAGTGCAGTTTGTGTCACTTTGCTCCATAGTCGTTGCTGTTTGTGTCACTTTATTCCACAGTCGGTGCAGTTTGTGTCAATTTGTTCCAGTCGGTGCAGTTTGTGTCACTTTGTCCAACAGTCGGTGTAGTTTGTGTCTCTTTGCCCCACAGTCAGTGCAGTTTGTGTCACTTTGCTCCACAGTCAGTGCAGTTTGTGTCACTTTGCTCCACAGTCGATGTAGTTTGTGTCACATTGTCCCTCAATCGGTTCAGTTGGTGTCACCTTCTCACACAGATGGTGCTGTTTGTGTCACTTTGATCCACAGTCGGTGTAGTTTGTGTCACTTTATTCCACAGTCATTAAATCTTGTGTCACTTTGTCCCACATTCGGTGCTGTTTGTGTCAATTTGCTCCACAGTCGATGCTGTTTGTGTCACTTTTTCCCTCAATCGGTTCAGTTTGTGTCACTTTCTCCCACAGTCGGTGCAGTTTGTGTCACTTTGCTCCATAGTCGTTGCTGTTTGTGTCACTTTATTCCACAGTCGGTGCAGTTTGTGTCAATTTGTTCCAGTCGGTGCAGTTTGTGTCACTTTGTCCAACAGTCGATGTAGTTTGTGTCTCTTTGCCCCACAGTCAGTGCAGTTTGTGTCACTTTGCTCCACAGTCGATGCAGTTTGTGTCACTTTGCTCCACAGTCAGTGCAGTTTGTGTTACTTTGCTCCACAGTCGATGCAGTTTGTGTCACTTTGCTCCACAGTCAGTGCAGTTTGTGTCACTTTGCTCCACAGTCGATGCAGTTTGTGTCATGTTGTCCATCAATCGGAGCAGTTTTTTCACATTGTCCCACATTTGGTTCAGCTTGTGTCACTTTGCTCCACAGTCGGTGCAGATTGTGTCACTTTGTCCCAGAGTCGGTGCAGTTTGTGTCTCTTTGTCCCACAGTCGGTGCAGATTGTATCACTTTGTCCCACAATCATTGCAGTTTGTGTCACTTTGTCCCACATTCGGTGCTGATTGTGTCAATTTGCTCCACATCGGTGCAGTTTGTGTCTCTTTGTCCCAGAGTCAGTGCTGTTTGTGTCACTTTGCACGACAATCGGAACAGCTTGTGACTTTTGCTCCCCTGTCAGTGCAGATTGTGTCCACTTTTCTGTATAATCGGTGCAGTTTGTATCACTTTCTTCCACATTGTTGCATTTTCTGTCACTTTACTCCAGAGTCGTTGAGGTTTGTGTCATATTTCTCCACAGTCTTTGAAGTTTGTGTCACTTTGATCCACATCGGCGCAGTTTGTGTCACTTTGCCCCACAGTTAGTGCAGTTTGTGTCACTTTGTTCCACCATTGGTGCAGTTTGTGTCAGTTTGTCGCATAGTCGGTGCAGTTTGTGTGGCTTTTCTCCACATCGGTATGGTTTGTGTCACTTTGTCCCTCAATCGGTTCAGTTTATGTCACTTTGTTCCACAGTCGTTGCAGTTTGTGTCACTTTGTCCCACGGTCGGGGCATTTTATTTCACTTTGTCCCACGGTCGATGCAGATTGTGTCACCTTACACCACAGTTATTGCAGTCTGTGTCACTTTGTCCCACATACGGGGCTGATTGTGTCAATTTGCTCCACAGTCATTGCAATTTCTGTCACTTTGCTCCACAGTCATTAAACCTTGTGTCACTTTGTCCAACAGTCATTGCAGTTTGTGTCACTTTGCTCCACATCGGAGCTGTTTGAGTCGCTTTGTCCTACAGTCGGTGTATTTTGTGTCAATTTGTCGCACAGTCGATCCAGTTTGTGTCACTCTTTGCCCCACAGTCAGTGCAGTTTGTGTCACTTTGCTCCACAGTCGATTCAGTTTGTGTCACTTTGTCCCACATTCGGTGCTGATTGTGCCAATTTGCTCCACAGTCGTTGCAATTTCTGTCACTTTGCTCCACAGTCGTTAAATCTTGTGTCACCTTATCCAACTGTCAGTGCAGTTTGATGCACTTTGTACCACAGACTGTGCAGTTTGTGTCACTTTGCTCCATGGTCGGTGCAGATTTTGTTCCTTTGCTCCACTGTCGGAGCAGTTTGTTTCGCTTTGCTCCATTCTCGATGCAGTTTGTGTCCACTTTGCTCCACAGTTGGTGCAGTTTGTGTCACTTTGCTCCACAGTCAGTGCAGTTTGTGTCGCTTCACTCCACAATCGGTGAAGTTTGTGTCATTTTGTCCGTCAATCGGTGCAGTTTGTGTCACTTTGTCCCACATTTGGTTGGGCTTGTGTCATTTTGGTCCAAAGTTGGTGCAATTTGTGTCGCTTTGCTCCACAGTCGGTGCAGTTTGTGTCACTTTGCTCCATAGTCGGTGCAGTTTGTATCACTTTTCTCCACAGTCGGTACAGTTTGTGTCACTTTGCCTCACAGTTGGTGCATTTTGTGTCGCTTTGCTCCTCAGTCGGTGCAGTTTGTGTCACTTTTCTCCACAGTCGATTCAGTTTGTGTCAATTGGTCCCACACTCGTTGCAGTTTGTGTCACTTTGCTCCACATTGGTGCAGTGTGTGTCGTTTCATTCCACGGTCGGTTCAGTTTGTGTCACTTTGTCCCAAAATTGGTGCAGTTGTGTCACTTTTCTCCACATTTGCTGCAGTTTGTGTCACTTTGCTCCACAATCGATGCAGTTTGTGTCACTTTGTCCCTCAATCGGTTCAGTTGGTGTCACTTTCTCCCACAGATGGTGCAGTTTGTGTCACTTTGCTCCACAGTCGGTGCTGTTTGTGTCAATTTGCTCCACAGTCGTTGCAATTTCTGTCACTTTGCTCCACAGTCGTTAAATCTTGTGTCACTTTGTCCAAGTGTCAGTGCAGTTTGTTGTACTTTGTTCAACAGTCAGTGTAGATTGTGGCACTTTGTTCCACAGATTGTGCATTTTGTGTCCACTTTTCTGTATAATCGGTGCAGTTTGTATCACTTTCTTCCACATCGTTGCATTTTCTGTCACTTTACTCCAGAGTCGTTGAGGTTTGTGTCATATTCCTCCACAGTCTTTGAAGTTTCTGTCACTTTGTTCCACATCGGTGCAGTTTGTGTCACTTTGTTCCACAGTGGGCGCAGTTTGTGTCACTTTGCCCCACAGTCGGTGCAGTTTGTGTCACTTTGTTCCAGAGTTGGTGTAGTTTGTGTCAATTTGTCGCATAGTCGGTGCAGTTTGTGTGGCTTTTCTCCACATCGGTATGGTTTGTGTCAATTTGTCCCTCAATCGGTTCAGTTTGTGTTACTTTGTTCCACAGTCGTTGCAGTTTGTGTCACTTTGTCCCACGGTCGGTGCAGTTTATTTCACTTTGTCCCACGTTCGATGCAGATTGTGTCACTTTGCACCACAGTTATTGCAGTCTGTGTCACTTTGTCCCACATTCGGTGCTGATTGTGTCAATTTGCACCACAGTCGTTGCAATTTCTGTCACTTTGCTCCATGTCGGAGCTGTTTGTGTCGCTTTGTTCAACAGTCGCTGTATTTTGTGTCATTTTGTCCAACAGATAGCGCAGTTTGTATCACTTTGCTCCACATCGATGCAGTTTGTGTCGCTTTGTCCAACAGTCGGTGCCGTTTGTGTCACTTTGCTCCACATCGGAGCTGTTTATGTCACTTTGTCCAACAGTCGGTGTAGTTTGTGTCACTATGTCGCACAGTGGATGCAGTTTGTGTCATTTTGCGCCACAGTTGGTGCAGTTTGTGTCACTTTGCTCCACAGTCGTTTCTGTTTCTGTCACTTTATTCAACGGTCGGTGCAGTTTGTGTCAATTTATCCCAGTCGGTGCTTTTTGTGTTGCTTTGTCCAACAGTCGGTGTAGTTTGTGTCATTTTGTCCAACAGATAGCGAGTTTGTATCACTTTGCTCCACATCGGTGCAGTTTGTGTCGCTTTGTCCAACAGTCGGTGCAGTTTGTGTCACTTTGCTCCACATCGGAGCTGTTTATGTCACTTTGTCCAACTGTCGGTGTAGTTTGTGTCACTTTGTCGCACAGTGGATGCAGTTTGTGTCATTTTGCGCCACAGTTTGTGCAGTTTGTGTCACTTTGCTCCACAGTCGATGCAGTTTGTATCATTTTGTTCGTCAACTGGTGCAGTTTGTGTCACATTGTCTCACATTTGGTTCAGATTGTGTCACCTTGCTCCAAAGTCGGTGAAGTTTGTGTCACTTTGCTCCACAATCGGTGCAGTTTGTGTCATTTTGTCCCACATTTGGTTTAGTTTTTCTCAATTTGCACAACATCGTTTCAGCTGGTGTCACTTTCTCCCACAGTTGTTGCAGTTTGTCTCCACTTTTTCTCACAGTCGGGGCAGATTGTGTCACTTTGCTCCACAGTTGGTGCAGTTTTTGTCACTTTGCCCCACAGTCAGTGCAGTTTGTGTCACTTTGCTCCACAGTCGATGCAGTTTGTGTCATGTTGTCCATCAATTGGTGCAGTTTTTGTCACATTGTCCCACATTTGGTTCAGCTCGTGTCACTTTGCTCCACAGTCGTTGAATCTTGTGTCACTTTGCTCCAGAGTTGGTACAGTTTGTGTCAATTTGTCCAACAGTCAGTGTAGATTGTGGCACTTTGTTCCACAGTCGATGCTGTTTGTGTCACTTTGTCCCTCAATTGGTTCAGTTTGTGTCACTTTCTCCCAAAGATGGTGCAGTTTGTGTCAATTTGTCCCAGTTGGTGCAGTTTGTGTCACTTTGCTCCACATCGGAGCTGTTTGCGTCACTTTGTCCAACAATCGGTGTTGTTGGTGTCACTTTGCTCCACATCGGTGTAGTTTGTGTCGCTTTGTCGCACAGTGGATGCAGTTTTTGTCACTTTGCCCCAAAGTCAGTGCAGTTTGTGTCACTTTGCTCCACAGTCGATGCAGTTTGTGTCATGTTGTCCATCAATCGGTGCAGTTTTTGTCACATTGTCCCACATTTGGTTCAGCTTGTGTCACTTTGCTCCACAGTTGGTGCAGTTTGTGTCGTTTGCTCCTCAGTCGGTGCAGTTTGTGTCACTTTTCTCCACAGTCGATTCAGTTTGTGTCAATTGGTCCCACACTCGTTGCAGGTTGTGTCACTTTGCTCCTCATTGGTGCAGTGTGTTTCGTTTCACTCCACGGTCGGTTCAGTTTGTGTCACTTTGTCCCAAAGTCGGTGCAGTTTGTGTCACTTTTCTCCACAGTTGGTGCAGTTTGTGTCGCTTTGTCCCACAGTCGTTGCTGATTGTGTCGATTTGCTCCACAGTCGTTGAATCTTGTGTCACTTTGCTCCACAGTCTGTGCAGTTTGTGTCACTTTGCTCCAGAGTTGGTACAGTTTGTGTCACTTTGTCCAACAGTCAGTGTAGATTGTGGCACTTTGTTCCACAGATTGTGCAGTTTGTGTCACTTTGCTCCACAGTCGGTGCAGTTTGTGTCTCTTTGTCCCACAGTCGGTGCAGTTCGTGTCAATTTGCTCCACATCGGTGCAGTTTGTGTCTCTTTGTCCCAGAGTCAGTGCTGTTTGTGTCGCTTTGCACGACAATCGGTACAGCTTGTGACTTTTGCTCCCCTGTCAGTGCAGATTGTGTCCACTTTTCTGTATAATCGGTGTAGTTTGTATCACTTTCTTCCACATCGTTGCATTTTCTGTCACTTTACTCCAGAGTCGTTGAGGTTTCTGTCATATTTCTCCACAGTCTTTGAAGTTTGTGTCACTTTGTTCCACATCGGTGCAGTTTGTGTCACTTTGCCCCACAGTCAGTGCAGTTTGTGTCACTTTGTTCCACCATTGGTGCAGTTTGTGTCAATTTGTCGCATAGTCGGTGCAGTTTGTGTGGCTTTTCTCCACATCGGTATGGTTTGTGTCACTTTGTCCCTCAATCGGTTCAGTTTGTGTCACTTTGTTCCAGAGTCGTTGCAGTTTGTGTCACTTTGTCCCACGGTCGGTGCAATTTATTTCACTTTGTCCCACGGTCGATGCAGATTGTGTCACTTTGCACCACAGTTATTGCAGTCTGTGTCACTTTGTCCCACATTCGGTGCTGATTGTGTCAATTTGCTCCACAGTCGTTGCAATTTCTGTCACTTTGCTCCACAGTCGTTAAATCTTGTGTCACTTTGTCCAAGTGTCAGTGCAGTTTGTTGCACTTTGTACCACAGATGGTGCAGTTTGTGTCACTTTGCTCCACAGTCGTTGCTGTTTGTGTCACTTTATTCCACAGTCGGTGCAGTTTGTGTCAATTTGTCCCAGTTGGTGCAGTTTGTGTTGCTTTGTCCAACAGTCGGTGTAGTTTGTGTCATTTTGTCCAACAGATAGCGCAGTTTGTATCACTTTGCTCCACATCGATGCAGTTTGTGTCGCTTTGTCCAACAGTCGGTGCAGTTTGTGTCACTTTGTCCCACAGTGGATGCAGTTTGTGTCATTTTGCACCACAGTTGGTGCAGTTTGTGTCCACTTTGCTCCACAGTCGATGCAATTTGTGTCATTTTGTCCGTCAACTGGTGCAGTTTGTGTCACATTGTCTCACATTTGGTTCAGATTGTGTCACCTTGCTCCACAGTCAGTGCAGTTTGTGTCACTTTGCTCCACAATCGGTGCAGTTGGTGTCATTTTGTCCCACATTTGGTTTAGTTTTTCTCAATTTGCACAACATCGGTTCAGTTAGTGTCACTTTCTCGCACAGTTGTTGCAGTTTGTCTCCACTTTGTCTCACAGTCGGGGCAGATTGTGTCACTTTGCTCCACAGTTGGTGCAGTTTGTGTCGCTTTGCTCCTCATTCGGTGCAGTTTGTGTCAATTGGTCCCACACCCGTTGCAGTTTGTTTCACTTTGCTCCTCATTGGTGCAGTGTGTGTCGTATCACTCCACGGTCGGTTCAGTTTGTGTCACTTTGTCCCACAGTCGATGAAATTTGTGTCTCTTTGGCCCACAGTCAGTGCAGTTTGTGTGACTTTTCTCCACAGTCGATGCTGTTTGTGTCACTTTGTCCCTCAATCGGTTCAGTTGGTGTCACTTTCTCCCACAGATAGTGCAGTTTGTGTCACTTCGCTCCACAGTCGGTGCTGTTTGTGTCACTTTATTCCACAGTCATTGCAGTTTTGTGTCACTTTGTCCCACATTCGGTGCTGATTGTGTCAATGTGCTCCACAGTCGTTGCAATTTTCTGCACCTTGCTCCACAGTCGTTAAATCTTGTGTCACTTTGTCCAAGTGCCAGTGCAGTTTGTTGCACTTTGTACCACAGATGGTGCAGTTTGTGTCACTTTGCTCCACAGTCGTTGCTGTTTGTGTCACTTTATTCCACAGTCGGTGCAGTTTGTGTCAATTTGTCCCAGTCGGTGCAGTTTGTGTTGCTTTGTCCAACAGTCGGTGTAGTTTGTGTCATTTTGCTCCACATCGGAGCTGTTTATGTCACTTTGTCCAACAGTCGGTGTAGTTTGTGTCACTTTGTCGCACAGTGGATGCAGTTTGTGTCATTTTGCGCCAAAGTTGGTGCAGTTTGTGTCACTTTGCTCCACAGTCGGTGCAGATTTTGTTGCTTTGCTCCACTGTCGGAGCAGTTTGTTTCGCTTTGCTCCATTCTCAATGCAGTTTGTGTCCACTTTGCTGCACAGTTGGTGCAGTTTGTGTCACTTTGCTCCACAGTCTTTGAGGTTTGTGTCACATTTCTCCACAGTCGGTGCAGTTTGTGTCAATTTGTCCCAGTTGGTGCAGTTTGTGTCACTTTGCTCCAAATTGGAGCTGATTGTGTCGCTTTGTTCAACTGTCGGTGTATTTTGTGTCGCTTTGTCACACAGTCGATGCAGTTTGTGTCACTTTTTCCCTCAATCGGTTCAGTTTGTGTCACTTTCTCCCACAGATGGTGCAGTTTATGTCACTTTGCTCCACAGTCGTTGCTGTTTGTGTCACTTTATTCCACAGTCGGTGCAGTTTGTGTCAATTTGTCCCAGTTGGTGCAGTTTGTGTTGCTTTGTCCAACAGTCGGTGTAGTTTGTGTCATTTTGTCCAACAGATAGCGCAGTTTGTATCACTTTGCTCCACATCGATGCAGTTTGTGTCGCTTTGTCCAACAGTCGGTGCAGTTTGTGTCACTTTGTCCCACAGTGGATGCAGTTTGTGTCATTTTGCACCACAGTTGGTGCAGTTTGTGTCCACTTTGCTCCACAGTCGATGCAATTTGTGTCATTTTGTCCGTCAACTGGTGCAGTTTGTGTCACATTGTCTCACATTTGGTTCAGATTGTGTCACCTTGCTCCACAGTCAGTGCAGTTTGTGTCACTTTGCTCCACAATCGGTGCAGTTGGTGTCATTTTGTCCCACATTTGGTTTAGTTTTTCTCAATTTGCACAACATCGGTTCAGTTAGTGTCACTTTCTCGCACAGTTGTTGCAGTTTGTCTCCACTTTGTCTCACAGTCGGGGCAGATTGTGTCACTTTGCTCCACAGTTGGTGCAGTTTGTGTCGCTTTGCTCCTCATTCGGTGCAGTTTGTGTCAATTGGTCCCACACCCGTTGCAGTTTGTTTCACTTTGCTCCTCATTGGTGCAGTGTGTGTCGTATCACTCCACGGTCGGTTCAGTTTGTGTCACTTTGTCCCACAGTCGATGAAATTTGTGTCTCTTTGGCCCACAGTCAGTGCAGTTTGTGTGACTTTTCTCCACAGTCGATGCTGTTTGTGTCACTTTGTCCCTCAATCGGTTCAGTTGGTGTCACTTTCTCCCACAGATAGTGCAGTTTGTGTCACTTCGCTCCACAGTCGGTGCTGTTTGTGTCACTTTATTCCACAGTCATTGCAGTTTTGTGTCACTTTGTCCCACATTCGGTGCTGATTGTGTCAATGTGCTCCACAGTCGTTGCAATTTTCTGCACCTTGCTCCACAGTCGTTAAATCTTGTGTCACTTTGTCCAAGTGCCAGTGCAGTTTGTTGCACTTTGTACCACAGATGGTGCAGTTTGTGTCACTTTGCTCCACAGTCGTTGCTGTTTGTGTCACTTTATTCCACAGTCGGTGCAGTTTGTGTCAATTTGTCCCAGTCGGTGCAGTTTGTGTTGCTTTGTCCAACAGTCGGTGTAGTTTGTGTCATTTTGCTCCACATCGGAGCTGTTTATGTCACTTTGTCCAACAGTCGGTGTAGTTTGTGTCACTTTGTCGCACAGTGGATGCAGTTTGTGTCATTTTGCGCCAAAGTTGGTGCAGTTTGTGTCACTTTGCTCCACAGTCGGTGCAGATTTTGTTGCTTTGCTCCACTGTCGGAGCAGTTTGTTTCGCTTTGCTCCATTCTCAATGCAGTTTGTGTCCACTTTGCTGCACAGTTGGTGCAGTTTGTGTCACTTTGCTCCACAGTCTTTGAGGTTTGTGTCACATTTCTCCACAGTCGGTGCAGTTTGTGTCAATTTGTCCCAGTTGGTGCAGTTTGTGTCACTTTGCTCCAAATTGGAGCTGATTGTGTCGCTTTGTTCAACTGTCGGTGTATTTTGTGTCGCTTTGTCACACAGTCGATGCAGTTTGTGTCACTTTTTCCCTCAATCGGTTCAGTTTGTGTCACTTTCTCCCACAGATGGTGCAGTTTATGTCACTTTGCTCTACAGTCGTTGCTGTTTGTGTCACTTTATTCCACAGTCGGTGCTGTTTGTGTCACTTTGTCCAACAGTCAGTGTAGTTTGTGTCATTTTGTCCAACAGATAGCGCAGTTTGTATCACTTTGCTCCACATCGATGCAGTTTGTGTCGCTTTGTCCAACAGTCGGTGCAGTTTGTGTCACTTTGTCACACAGTGGATGCAGTTTGTGTCACTTTGCTCCACAGTCGATGCAATTTGTGTCATTTTGTCCGTCAACTGGTTCAGTTTGTGTCACATTGTCTCACATTTGGTTCAGATTGTGTCACCCTGCTCCACAGTCAGTGCAGTTTGTGTCACTTTGCTCCACAATCGGTGCAGTTTGTGACATTTTGTCCCACATTTGGTTTAGTTTTTCTCAATTTGCACAACATCGGTTCAGTTAGTGTCACTTTCTCGCACAGTTGTTGCAGTTTGTCTCCACTTTGTCTCACAGTAGGGGCAGATTGTGTCACTTTGCTCCTCAGTCAGTGCAGTTTGTGTCGCTTTGCTCCTCAGTCGGTGCAGTTTGTGTCAATTGGTCCCACACCCGTTGCAGATTGTTTCACTTTGCTCCTCATTGGTGCAGTGTGTGTCGTGTCACTCCACGGTCGGTTCAGTTTGTGTCACTTTGTCCCACAGTCGATGAAATTTGTGTCTCTTTGGCCCACAGTCAGTGCAGTTTGTGTGACTTTTCTCCACAGTCGATGCTGTTTGTGTCACTTTGTCCCTCAATCGGTTCAGTTGGTGTCACTTTCTCCCACAGATAGTGCAGTTTGTGTCACTTCGCTCCACAGTCGGTGCTGTTTGTGTCACTTTATTCCACAGTCATTGCAGTTTTGTGTCACTTTGTCCCACATTCGGTGCTGATTGTGTCAATGTGCTCCACAGTCGTTGCAATTTTCTGCACCTTGCTCCACAGTCGTTAAATCTTGTGTCACTTTGTCCAAGTGCCAGTGCAGTTTGTTGCACTTTGTACCACAGATGGTGCAGTTTGTGTCACTTTGCTCCACAGTCGTTGCTGTTTGTGTCACTTTATTCCACAGTCGGTGCAGTTTGTGTCAATTTGTCCCAGTCGGTGCAGTTTGTGTTGCTTTGTCCAACAGTCGGTGTAGTTTGTGTCATTTTGCTCCACATCGGAGCTGTTTATGTCACTTTGTCCAACAGTCGATGTAGTTTGTGTCACTTTGTCGCACAGTGGATGCAGTTTGTGTCATTTTGCGCCAAAGTTGGTGCAGTTTGTGTCACTTTGCTCCACAGTTGGTGCAGATTTTGTTGCTTTGCTCCACTGTCGGAGCAGTTTGTTTCGCTTTGCTCCATTCTCGATGCAGTTTGTGTCCACTTTGCTCCACAGTTGGTGCAGTTTGTGTCACTTTGCTCCACAGTCTTTGAGGTTTGTGTCACATTTCTCCACAGTCGGTGCAGTTTGTGTCAATTTGTCCCAGTTGGTGCAGTTTGTGTCACTTTGCTCCAAATTGGAGCTGATTGTGTCGCTTTGTTCAACTGTCGGTGTATTTTGTGTCCCTTTGTCACACAGTCGATGCAGTTTGTGTCACTTTTTCCCTCAATCGGTTCAGTTTGTGTCACTTTCTCCCACAGATGGTGCAGTTTATGTCACTTTGCTCCACAGTCGTTGCTGTTTGTGTCACTTTATTCCACAGTCGGTGCTGTTTGTGTCACTTTGTCCAACAGTCGGTGTAGTTTGTGTCATTTTGTCCAACAGATAGCGCAGTTTGTATCACTTTGCTCCACATCGATGCAGTTTGTGTCGCTTTGTCACACAGTGGATGCAGTTTGTGTCACTTTGCTCCACAGTCGATGCAATTTGTGTCATTTTGTCCGTCAACTGGTTCAGTTTGTGTCACATTGTCTCACATTTGGTTCAGATTGTGTCACCCTGCTCCACAGTCAGTGCAGTTTGTGTCACTTTGCTCCACAATCGGTGCAGTTTGTGACATTTTGTCCCACATTTGGTTTAGTTTTTCTCAATTTGCACAACATCGGTTCAGTTAGTGTCACTTTCTCCCACAGTTGTTGCAGTTTGTCTCCACTTTGTCTCACAGTCGGGGCAGATTGTGTCACTTTGCTCCACAGTTGGTGCAGTTTGTGTTGCTTTGCTCCTCAGTCGGTGCAGTTTGTGTCAATTGGTCCCACACCCGTTGCAGATTGTTTCACTTTGCTCCTTATTGGTGCAGTGTGTGTCGTATCACTCCACGGTCGGTTCAGTTTGTGTCACTTTGTCCCACAGTCGATGAAATTTGTGTCTCTTTGGCCCACAGTTGGTGCAGTTTGTGTGACTTTTCTCCACAGTCGATGCTGTTTGTGTCACTTTGTCCCTCAATCGGTTCAGTTGGTGTCACTTTCTCCCACAGATGGTGCAGTTTGTGTCACTTTGCTCCACAGTCGGTGCTGCTTGTGTCACTTTATTCCACAGTCATTGCAGTTTTGTGTCACTTTGTCCCACATTCGGTGCTGATTGTGTCAATTTGCTCCACAGTCGTTGCAATTTTCTGTCACTTTGCTCCACAGTCGTTAAATCTTCTGTCACTTTGTCCAAGTGTCAGTGCAGTTTGTTGCACTTTGTACCACAGATGGTGCCGTTTGTGTCACTTTGCTCCACAGGCGTTGCTGTTTGTGTCACTTTATTCCACAGTCGGTGCAGTTTGTGTCAATTTGTCCCAGTCGGTGCAGTTTGTGTTGCTTTGTCCAACAATCGGTGTAGTTTGTGTCATTTTGTCCAACAGATAGCGCAGTTTGTATCACTTTGCTCCACATCAATGCAGTTTGTGTCGCTTTGTCCAACAGTCGGTACAGTTTGTGTCACTTTGCTCCACATCGGAGCTGTTTATGTCACTTTGTCCAACAGTTGGTGTAGTTTGTGTCACTTTGTCACACAGTGGATGCAGTTTGTGTCATTTTGCGCCAAAGTTGGTGCAGTTTGTGTCACTTTGCTCCACAGTCGGTGCAGATTTTGTTGCTTTGCTCCACTGTCGGAGCAGTTTGTTTCGCTTTGCTCCATTCTCGATGCAGTTTGTGTCCACTTTGCTCCACAGTTGGTGCAGTTTGTGTCACTTTGCTCCACAGTCGTTGAGGTTTGTGTCACATTTCTCCACAGTCGGTGCAGTTTGTGTCAATTTGTCCCAGTTGATGCAGTTTGTGTCACTTTGCTCCACATCGGAGCTGTTTGAGTCACTTTGTCCAACAGTCGGTGTTGTTTGTGTCACTTTGCTCCACATCGGTGCAGTTTGTGTCGCTTTGTCCAACAGTCGGTGTAGTTTGTGTCACTTTGTCGCCCAGTGGATGCAGTTTGTGTCACTTTGCCCCACAGTCAGTGCAGTTTGTGTCACTTTGCTCCACAGTCGATGCAGTTTGTGTCACTTTTTCCCTCAATCGGTTCAGTTTGTGTCACTTTGCTCCCACAGATGGTGCAGTTTGTGTCACTTTGCTCCACAGTCGTTGCTGTTTGCGTCACTTTATTCCACAGTCGGTGCAGTTTGTGTCAATTTGTCCCAGTCGGTGCAGTTTGTGTCGCTTTGTTCAACAGTCGGTGTAGTTTGTGTCATTTTGTCCAACAGATAGCGCAGTTTGTATCACTTTGCTCCACATCGATGCAGTTTGTGTCGCTTTGTCCAATAGTCGGTGCCGTTTGTGTCACTTTGCTCCACATCGGAGCTGTTTATGTCACTTTGTCCAACAGTCGGTGTAGTTTGTGTCACTTTGTCACACAGTGGATGCAGTTTGTGTCATTTTGCACCACAGTTGGTGCAGTTTGTGTCACTTTGCTCCACCGTCGATGCTATTTGTGTCATTTTGTCCATCAACTGGTGCACTTCGTGTCACATTGTCTCACATTTGGTTCAGATTGTGTCACCTTGCTCCACAGTCAGTGCAGTTTGTGTCACCTTGCTCCACAATCAGTGCAGTTGGTGTCATTTTGTCCCACATTTGGTTTAGTTTTTCTCAATTTGCACAACATCGGTTCAGTTAGTGTCACTTTCTCCCACAGTTGTTGCAGTTTGTCTCCACTTTGTCTCACAGTCGGGGCAGATTGTGTCACTTTGCTCCACAGTTGGTGCAGTTTGTGTCGCTTTGCTCCTCAGTCGGTGCAGTTTGTGTCAATTGGTCCCACACCCGTTGCAGATTGTTTCACTTTGCTCCTCATTGGTGCAGTGTGTGTCGTATCACTCCACGGTCGGTTCAGTTTGTGTCACTTTGTCCCACAGTCGATGAAATTTGTGTCTCTTTGGCCCACAGTCAGTGCAGTTTGTGTGACTTTTCTCCACAGTCGATACTGTTTGTGTCACTTTGTCCCTCAATCGGTTCAGTTGGTGTCACTTTCTCCCACAGATGGTGCAGTTTGTGTCACTTTGCTCCACATCGGAGCTGTTTGTGTCGCTTTGTCCAACAGTCGGTGCAGTTTGTGTCACTTTGTCGCACAGTGGATGCACTTTGTGTCACTTTGTCCCACAGTTGGTGCAGTTTGTGTCACTTTGCTCCTCAGTCGGTGCAGTTTGTGTCACTTTTCTCCACAGTCGATTCAGTTTGTGTCAATTGGTCCCACACTCATTGCAGTTTGTGTCACTTTGCTCCAAATTGGTGCAGTGTGTTTCGTTTCACTCCACGGTCGGTGCAGTTGGTGTCACTTTGTCCCAAAGTCAGTGCAGTTTGTGTCACTTTTCTCCACAGTCGGTGCAGTTTGTGTCAATTTGTCCCAGTCGGTGCAGTTTGTGTCACTTTGTCCAACAGTCGGTGTAGTTTGTGTCATTTTGTCCAACAGATAGCGCAGTTTGTATCACTTTGCTCCACATCGATGCAGTTTGTGTCGCTTTGTCACACAGTGGATGCAGTTTGTGTCACTTTGCTCCACAGTCGATGCAATTTGTGTCATTTTGTCCGTCAACTGGTTCAGTTTGTGTCACATTGTCTCACATTTGGTTCAGATTGTGTCACCCTGCTCCACAGTCAGTGCAGTTTGTGTCACTTTGCTCCACAATCGGTGCAGTTTGTGACATTTTGTCCCACATTTGGTTTAGTTTTTCTCAATTTGCACAACATCGGTTCAGTTAGTGTCACTTTCTCCCACAGTTGTTGCAGTTTGTCTCCACTTTGTCTCACAGTCGGGGCAGATTGTGTCACTTTGCTCCACAGTTGGTGCAGTTTGTGTTGCTTTGCTCCTCAGTCGGTGCAGTTTGTGTCAATTGGTCCCACACCCGTTGCAGATTGTTTCACTTTGCTCCTTATTGGTGCAGTGTGTGTCGTATCACTCCACGGTCGGTTCAGTTTGTGTCACTTTGTCCCACAGTCGATGAAATTTGTGTCTCTTTGGCCCACAGTTGGTGCAGTTTGTGTGACTTTTCTCCACAGTCGATGCTGTTTGTGTCACTTTGTCCCTCAATCGGTTCAGTTGGTGTCACTTTCTCCCACAGATGGTGCAGTTTGTGTCACTTTGCTCCACAGTCGGTGCTGTTTGTGTCACTTTATTCCACAGTCATTGCAGTTTTGTGTCACTTTGTCCCACATTCGGTGCTGATTGTGTCAATTTGCTCCACAGTCGTTGCAATTTTCTGTCACTTTGCTCCACAGTCGTTAAATCTTCTGTCACTTTGTCCAAGTGTCAGTGCAGTTTGTTGCACTTTGTACCACAGATGGTGCCGTTTGTGTCACTTTGCTCCACAGGCGTTGCTGTTTGTGTCACTTTATTCCACAGTCGGTGCAGTTTGTGTCAATTTGTCCCAGTCGGTGCAGTTTGTGTTGCTTTGTCCAACAATCGGTGTAGTTTGTGTCATTTTGTCCAACAGATAGCGCAGTTTGTATCACTTTGCTCCACATCAATGCAGTTTGTGTCGCTTTGTCCAACAGTCGGTACAGTTTGTGTCACTTTGCTCCACATCGGAGCTGTTTATGTCACTTTGTCCAACAGTTGGTGTAGTTTGTGTCACTTTGTCACACAGTGGATGCAGTTTGTGTCATTTTGCGCCAAAGTTGGTGCAGTTTGTGTCACTTTGCTCCACAGTCGGTGCAGATTTTGTTGCTTTGCTCCACTGTCGGAGCAGTTTGTTTCGCTTTGCTCCATTCTCGATGCAGTTTGTGTCCACTTTGCTCCACAGTTGGTGCAGTTTGTGTCACTTTGCTCCACAGTCGTTGAGGTTTGTGTCACATTTCTCCACAGTCGGTGCAGTTTGTGTCAATTTGTCCCAGTTGATGCAGTTTGTGTCACTTTGCTCCACATCGGAGCTGTTTGAGTCACTTTGTCCAACAGTCGGTGTTGTTTGTGTCACTTTGCTCCACATCGGTGCAGTTTGTGTTGCTTTGTCCAACAGTCGGTGTAGTTTGTGTCACTTTGTCGCCCAGTGGATGCAGTTTGTGTCACTTTGCCCCACAGTCAGTGCAGTTTGTGTCACTTTGCTCCACAGTCGATGCAGTTTGTGTCACTTTTTCCCTCAATCGGTTCAGTTTGTGTCACTTTGCTCCCACAGATGGTGCAGTTTGTGTCACTTTGGTCCACAGTCGTTGCTGTTTGCGTCACTTTATTCCACAGTCGGTGCAGTTTGTGTCAATTTGTCCCAGTCGGTGCAGTTTGTGTCGCTTTGTTCAACAGTCGGTGTAGTTTGTGTCATTTTGTCCAACAGATAGCGCAGTTTGTATCACTTTGCTCCACATCGATGCAGTTTGTGTCGCTTTGTCCAATAGTCGGTGCCGTTTGTGTCACTTTGCTCCACATCGGAGCTGTTTATGTCACTTTGTCCAACAGTCGGTGTAGTTTGTGTCACTTTGTCACACAGTGGATGCAGTTTGTGTCATTTTGCACCACAGTTGGTGCAGTTTGTGTCACTTTGCTCCACCGTCGATGCTATTTGTGTCATTTTGTCCATCAACTGGTGCACTTCGTGTCACATTGTCTCACATTTGGTTCAGATTGTGTCACCTTGCTCCACAGTCAGTGCAGTTTGTGTCACCTTGCTCCACAATCAGTGCAGTTGGTGTCATTTTGTCCCACATTTGGTTTAGTTTTTCTCAATTTGCACAACATCGGTTCAGTTAGTGTCACTTTCTCCCACAGTTGTTGCAGTTTGTCTCCACTTTGTCTCACAGTCGGGGCAGATTGTGTCACTTTGCTCCACAGTTGGTGCAGTTTGTGTCGCTTTGCTCCTCAGTCGGTGCAGTTTGTGTCAATTGGTCCCACACCCGTTGCAGATTGTTTCACTTTGCTCCTCATTGGTGCAGTGTGTGTCGTATCACTCCACGGTCGGTTCAGTTTGTGTCACTTTGTCCCACAGTCGATGAAATTTGTGTCTCTTTGGCCCACAGTCAGTGCAGTTTGTGTGACTTTTCTCCACAGTCGATACTGTTTGTGTCACTTTGTCCCTCAATCGGTTCAGTTGGTGTCACTTTCTCCCACAGATGGTGCAGTTTGTGTCACTTTGCTCCACATCGGAGCTGTTTGTGTCGCTTTGTCCAACAGTCGGTGCAGTTTGTGTCACTTTGTCGCACAGTGGATGCACTTTGTGTCACTTTGTCCCACAGTTGGTGCAGTTTGTGTCACTTTGCTCCTCAGTCGGTGCAGTTTGTGTCACTTTTCTCCACAGTCGATTCAGTTTGTGTCAATTGGTCCCACACTCATTGCAGTTTGTGTCACTTTGCTCCAAATTGGTGCAGTGTGTTTCGTTTCACTCCACGGTCGGTGCAGTTGGTGTCACTTTGTCCCAAAGTCAGTGCAGTTTGTGTCACTTTTCTCCACAGTCGGTGCAGTTTGTGTCAATTTGTCCCAGTCGGTGCAGTTTGTGTCACTTTGTCCAACAGTCGGTGTAGTTTGTGTCATTTTGTCCAACAGATAGCGCAGTTTGTATCACTTTGCTCCACATCAATGCAGTTTGTGTCGCTTTGTCCAACAGTTGGTGCAGTTTGTGTCACTTTGTCACACAGTGGATGCAGTTTGTGTCATTTTGCACCACAGTTGGAGCAGTTTGTGTCACTTTGCTCCACAGTCGATGCAATTTGTGTCATTTTGTCCGTCAACTGGTGCAGTTTGTGTCACATTGTCTCACATTAGGTTCAGATTGTGTCACCTTGCTCCACAGTCAGTGCAGTTTGTGTCACTTTGCTCCACAGTCGTTGCTGTTTGTGTCACTTTATTCCACAGTCGGTGCAGTTTGTGTCAATTTGTCCCAGTCGGTGCAGTTTGTGTTGCTTTGTCCAACAGTCGGTGTAGTTTGTGTCATTTTGCTCCACATCGGAGCTGTTTATGTCACTTTGTCCAACAGTCGGTGTAGTTTGTGTCACTTTGTCGCACAGTGGATGCAGTTTGTGTCATTTTGCGCCAAAGTTGGTGCAGTTTGTGTCACTTTGCTCCACAGTCGGTGCAGATTTTGTTGCTTTGCTCCACTGTCGGAGCAGTTTGTTTCGCTTTGCTCCATTCTCAATGCAGTTTGTGTCCACTTTGCTGCACAGTTGGTGCAGTTTGTGTCACTTTGCTCCACAGTCTTTGAGGTTTGTGTCACATTTCTCCACAGTCGGTGCAGTTTGTGTCAATTTGTCCCAGTTGGTGCAGTTTGTGTCACTTTGCTCCAAATTGGAGCTGATTGTGTCGCTTTGTTCAACTGTCGGTGTATTTTGTGTCGCTTTGTCACACAGTCGATGCAGTTTGTGTCACTTTTTCCCTCAATCGGTTCAGTTTGTGTCACTTTCTCCCACAGATGGTGCAGTTTATGTCACTTTGCTCTACAGTCGTTGCTGTTTGTGTCACTTTATTCCACAGTCGGTGCTGTTTGTGTCACTTTGTCCAACAGTCAGTGTAGTTTGTGTCATTTTGTCCAACAGATAGCGCAGTTTGTATCACTTTGCTCCACATCGATGCAGTTTGTGTCGCTTTGTCCAACAGTCGGTGCAGTTTGTGTCACTTTGTCACACAGTGGATGCAGTTTGTGTCACTTTGCTCCACAGTCGATGCAATTTGTGTCATTTTGTCCATCAACTGGTTCAGTTTGTGTCACATTGTCTCACATTTGGTTCAGATTGTGTCACCCTGCTCCACAGTCAGTGCAGTTTGTGTCACTTTGCTCCACAATCGGTGCAGTTTGTGACATTTTGTCCCACATTTGGTTTAGTTTTTCTCAATTTGCACAACATCGGTTCAGTTAGTGTCACTTTCTCCCACAGTTGTTGCAGTTTGTCTCCACTTTGTCTCACAGTCGGGGCAGATTGTGTCACTTTGCTCCTCAGTCAGTGCAGTTTGTGTCGCTTTGCTCCTCAGTCGGTGCAGTTTGTGTCAATTGGTCCCACACCCGTTGCAGATTGTTTCACTTTGCTCCTCATTGGTGCAGTGTGTGTCGTATCACTCCACGGTCGGTTCAGTTTGTGTCACTTTGTCCCACAGTCGATGAAATTTGTGTCTCTTTGGCCCACAGTTGGTGCAGTTTGTGTGACTTTTCTCCACAGTCGATGCTGTTTGTGTCACTTTGTCCCTCAATCGGTTCAGTTGGTGTCACTTTCTCCCACAGATGGTGCAGTTTGTGTCACTTTGCTCCACAGTCGGTGCTGTTTGTGTCACTTTATTCCACAGTCATTGCAGTTTTGTGTCACTTTGTCCCACATTCGGTGCTGATTGTGTCAATTTTCTCCACAGTCGGTGCAATTTTCTGTCACTTTGCTCCACAGTCGTTAAATCTTCTGTCACTTTGTCCAAGTGTCAGTGCAGTTTGTTGCACTTTGTACCACAGATGGTGCCGTTTGTGTCACTTTGCTCCACAGTCGTTGCTGTTTGTGTCACTTTATTCCACAGTCGGTGCAGTTTGTGTCAATTTGTCCCAGTCGGTGCAGTTTGTGTCGCTTTGTCCAACAGTCGGTGTAGTTTGTGTCATTTTGTCCAACAGATAGCGCAGTTTGTATCACTTTGCTCCACATCAATGCAGTTTGTGTCGCTTTGTCCAACAGTCGGTGCAGTTTGTGTCACTTTGCTCCACATCGGAGCTGTTTATGTCACTTTGTCCAACAGTCGGTGTAGTTTGCGTCACTTTGTCACACAGTGGATGCAGTTTGTGTCATTTTGCGCCAAAGTTGGTGCAGTTTGTGTCACTTTGCTCCACAGTCGGTGCAGATTTTGTTGCTTTGCTCCACTGTCGGAGCAGTTTGTTTCGCTTTGCTCCATTCTCGATGCAGTTTGTGTCCACTTTGCTCCACAGTTGGTGCAGTTTGTGTCACTTTGCTCCACAGTCGTTGAGGTTTGTGTCACATTTCTCCACAGTCGGTGCAGTTTGTGTCAATTTGTCCCAGTTGGTGCAGTTTGTGTCACTTTGCTCCACATCGGAGCTGTTTGAGTCACTTTGTCCAACAGTCGGTGTTGTTTGTGTCACTTTGCTCCACATCGGTGCAGTTTGTGTCGCTTTGTCCAACAGTCGGTGTAGTTTGTGTCACTTTGTCGCCCAGTGGATGCAGTTTGTGTCACTTTGCCCCACAGTCAGTGCAGTTTGTGTCACTTTGCTCCACAGTCGATGCAGTTTGTGTCACTTTTTCCCTCAATCGGTTCAGTTTGTGTCACTTTGCTCCCACAGATGGTGCAGTTTGTGTCACTTTGCTCCACAGTCGTTGCTGTTTGCGTCACTTTATTCCACAGTCGGTGCAGTTTGTGTCAATTTGTCCCAGTCGGTGCAGTTTGTGTCGCTTTGTTCAACAGTCGGTGTAGTTTGTGTCATTTTGTCCAACAGATAGCGCAGTTTGTATCACTTTGCTCCACATCGATGCAGTTTGTGTCGCTTTGTCCAATAGTCGGTGCCGTTTGTGTCACTTTGCTCCACATCGGAGCTGTTTATGTCACTTTGTCCAACAGTCGGTGTAGTTTGTGTCACTTTGTCACACAGTGGATGCAGTTTGTGTCATTTTGCACCACAGTTGGAGCAGTTTGTGTCACTTTGCTCCACCGTCGATGCTATTTGTGTCATTTTGTCCATCAACTGGTGCACTTTGTGTCACATTGTCTCACATTTGGTTCAGATTGTGTCACCTTGCTCCACAGTCAGTGCAGTTTGTGTCACCTTGCTCCACAATCAGTGCAGTTTGTGTCATTTTGTCCCACATTTGGTTTAGTTTTTCTCAATTTGCACAACATCGGTTCAGTTAGTGTCACTTTTTCCCACAGTTGTTGCAGTTTGTCTCCACTTTGTCTCACAGTCGGGGCAGTTTGTGTCACTTTTCTCCACAGTCGATTCAGTTTGTGTCAATTGGTCCCACACTCATTGCAGTTTGTGTCACTTTGCTCCACATTGGTGCAGTGTGTGTCGTTTCATTCCACGGTCGGTTCAGTTTGTGTCACTTTCTCCCACAGTCGTTGCTGTTTGTGTCACTTTATTCCACAGTCGGTGCAGTTTGTGTCAATTTGTCCCAGTCGGTGCAGTTTGTGTCACTTTGTCCAACAGTCGGTGTAGTTTGTGTCATTTTGTCCAACAGATAGCGCAGTTTGTATCACTTTGCTCCACATCAATGCACTTTGTGTCGCTTTGTCCAACAGTTGGTGCAGTTTGTGTCACTTTGTCACACAGTGGATGCAGTTCGTGTCATTTTGCACCACAGTTGGAGCAGTTTGTGTCACTTTGCTCCACAGTCGATGCAATTTGTGTCATTTTGTCCGTCAACTGGTGCAGTTTGTGTCACATTGTCTCACATTAGGTTCAGATTGTGTCACCTTGCTCCACAGTCAGTGCAGTTTGTGTCACTTTGCTCCACAGTCAGTGCAGTTTGTGTCACTTTGCTCCACAATCGGTGCAGTTTGTGTCATTTTGTCCCACATTTGGTTTAGTTTTTCTCAATTTGCACAACATCGGTTCAGTTAGTGTCACTTTCTCCCACAGTTGTTGCAGTTTGTCTCCACTTTGTCTCACAGTCGAGGCAGATTGTGTCACTTTGCTCCACAGTTGGTGCAGTTTGTGTCGCTTTGCTCCTCAGTCGGTGCAGTTTGTGTCAATTGGTCCCACACCCGTTGCAGATTGTTTCACTTTGCTCCTCATTGGTGCAGTGTGTGTCATATCACTCCACGGTCGGTTCAGTTTGTGTCACTTTGTCCCACAGTCGATGAAATTTGTGTCATTTTGTCCGTCAACTGGTGCACTTTGTGTCAATTTGTCCCAGTTGGTGCAGTTTGTGTCACTATGCTCCACATCGGAGCTGTTTGAGTCACTTTGTCCAACAGTCGGTGTTGTTTGTGTCACTTTGCTCCACATCGGTGCAGTTTGTGTCGCTTTGTCCAACAGTCAGTGTAGTTTGTGTCACTTTGTCGCCCAGTGGATGCAGTTTGTGTCACTTTGCCCCACAGTCAGTGCAGTTTGTGTCACTTTGCTCCACAGTCGATCAGTTTGTGTCACTTTTTCCCTCAATCGGTTCAGTTTGTGTCACTTTCTCCCACAGATGGTGCAGTTTGTGTCACTTTGCTCCACAGTCGTTGCTGTTTGCGTCACTTTATTCCACAGTCGGTGCAGTTTGTGTCAATTTGTCCCAGTCGGTGCAGTTTGTGTCACTTTGTCCCACAGTCGGTGCTGTTTGTGTCACTTTATTCCACAGTCATTGTAGTTTTTTATCACTTTGTCCCACATTCGCTGCTGATTGTGTCAATTTGCTCCACAGTCGTTGCAATTTTCTGTCACTTTGCTCCACAGTTGTTAAATCTTGTGTCACTTTGTCCAAGTGTCAGTGCAGTTTGTTGCACTTTGTACCACAGATTGTGCAGTTTGTGTCACTTTGCTCCACAGTCGTTGCTGTTTGTGTCACTTTATTCAACAGTCGGTGCAATTTGTGTCATTTTGTCCATCAACTGTTGCAGTTTGTGTCACATTGTCTCACATTAGGTTCAGATTGTGTCACCTTGCTCCACAGTCATTGTAGTTTGTGTCACTTTGCTCCACAATCGGTGCAGTTTGTGTCACTTTGCTCCACAGTCAGTGTAGTTTGTGTCACTTTGCTCCACAATCAGTGCAGTTTGTGTCATTTTGTCCCACATTTGGTTTAGTTTTTCTCAATTTGCACAACATCGGTTCAGTTAGTGTCACTTTTTCCCACAGTTGTTGCAGTTTGTCTCCACTTTGTCTCATAGTCGGGGCAGATTGTGTCACTTTGCTCCACAGTTGGTGCAGTTTGTGTCGCTTTGCTCCTCAGTCGGTGCAGTTTGTGTCAATTGGTCCCACACCCGTTGCAGATTGTTTCACTTTGCTCCTCATTGGTGCAGTATTGTCGTATCACTCCACGGTCGGTTCAGTTTGTGTCACTTTGTCCCACAGTCGATGAAATTTGTGTCTCTTTGGCCCACAGTCAGTGCAGTTTGTGTGACTTTTCTCCACAGTCGATGCTGTTTGTGTCACTTTGTCCCTCAATCGGTTCAGTTGGTGTCACTTTCTCCCACAGATGGTGCAGTTTGTGTCACTTTGCTCCACAGTCGGTGCTGCTGTGTCAATTTGTCCAACAGTCGGTGCAGTTTGTGTCATTTTGCTCCACATCGGAGCTGTTTATGTCACTTTGTCCAACAGTCGGTGTAGTTTGTGTCACTTTGTCGCACAGTGGATGCAATTTGTGTCATTTTGCGCCACAGTTGGTGCAGTTTGTGTCGCTTTGCTCCTCAGTCGGTGCAGTTTGTGTCACTTTTCTCCACAGTCGATTCAGTTTGGTCAATTGGTCCCACACTCATTGCAGTTTGTGTCACTTTGCTCCACATTGGTGCAGTGTGTGTCGTTTCATTCCACGGTCGTTTCAGTTTGTGTCACTTTCTCCCACAGATGGTGCTGTTTGTGTCACTTTGCTCCACTGTCGTTGCTGTTTGTGTCACTTTATTCCACAGTCGGTGCAGTTTGTGTCAATTTGTCCCAGTCGGTGCAGTTTGTGTCACTTTGTCCAACAGTCGGTGTAGTTTGTGTCATTTTGTCCAACAGATAGCGCAGTTTGTATCACTTTGCTCCACATCAATGCAGTTTGTGTCGCTTTGTCCAACAGTTGGTGCAGTTTGTGTCACTTTGTCACACAGTGGATGCAGTTTGTGTCATTTTGCACCACAGTTGGAGCAGTTTGTGTCACTTTGCTCCACCGTCGATGCAATTTGTGTCATTTTGTCCGTCAACTGGTGCAGTTTGTGTCACATTGTCTCACATTTGGTTCAGATTGTGTCACCTTGCTCCACAGTCAGTGCAGTTTGTGTCACTTTGCTCCACAATCGGTGCAGTTTGTGTCATTTTGTCCCACATTTGGTTTAGTTTTTCTCAATTTGCACAACATCGGTTCAGTTAGTGTCACTTTCTCCCACAGTTGTTGCAGTTTGTCTCCACTTTGTCTCACAGTCGGGGCAGATTGTGTCACTTTGCTCCACAGTTGGTGCAGTTTGTGTCAATTGGTCCCACACCCGTTGCAGATTGTTTCACTTTGCTCCTCATTGGTGCAGTGTGTGTCATATCACTCCACGGTCGGTTCAGTTTGTGTCACTTTGTCCCACAGTCGGTGCAGTTTGTGTCACTTTATTCCACAGTCATTGTAGTTTTTTTATCACTTTGTCCCACATTCGCTGCTGATTGTGTCAATTTGCTCCACAGTCGTTGCAATTTTCTGTCACTTTGCTCCACAGTCGTTAAATCTTGTGTCACTTTGTCCAAGTGTCAGTGCAGTTTGTTGCACTTTGTACCACAGATTGTGCAGTTTGTGTCACTTTGCTCCACAGTCGTTGCTGTTTGTGTCACTTTATTCCACAGTCGGTGCAATTTGTGTCATTTTGTCCATCAACTGTTGCAGTTTGTGTCACATTGTCTCACATTAGGTTCAGATTGTGTCACCTTGCTCCACAGTCAGTGCAGTTTGTGTCACTTTGCTCCACAGTCAGTGCAGTTTGTGTCACTTTGCTCCACAATCGGTTCAGTTTGTGTCATTTTGTCCCACATTTGGTTTAGTTTTTCTCAATTTGCACAACATCGGTTCAGTTAGTGTCACTTTCTCCCACAGTTGTTGCAGTTTGTCTCCACTTTGTCTCACAGTCGGGGCAGATTGTGTCACTTTGCTCCACAGTTGGTGCAGTTTGTGTCGCTTTGCTCCTCAGTCGGTGCAGTTTGTGTCAATTGGTCCCACACCCGTTGCAGTTTGTTTCACTTTGCTCCTCATTGGTGCAGTGTGTGTCATATCACTCCACGGTCGGTTCAGTTTGTGTCACTTTGTCCCAAAGTCAGTGCAGTTTGTGTCACTTTTCTCCACAGTTGGTGCAGTTTGTGTCACTTTGCTCCAGCGTTGGTACAGTATGTGTCACTTTGTCCAACATTCAGTGTAGATTGTGGCACTTTGTTCCACAGATTGTGCATTTTGTGTCACTTTGCTCCACAGTCGGTGCAGTTCGTGTCAATTTGCTCCACATCGGTGCAGTTTGTGTCTCTTTGTCCCAGAGTCAGTGCTGTTTGTGTCGCTTTGCACGACCATCGGTACAGCTTGTGACTTTTGCTCCCCTGTCAGTGCAGATTGTGTCCACTTTTCTGTATAATCGGTGCAGTTTGTATCACTTTCTTCCACATTGTTGCATTTTCTGTCACTTTACTCCAGAGTCGTTGAGGTTTGTGTCATATTTCTCCACAGTCTTTGAAGTTTGTGTCACTTTGTTCCACATCGGTGCAGTTTGTGTAACTTTGCCCCACAGTGGGCGCAGTTTGTGTAACTTTGCCCCACAGTCGGTGCAGTTTGTGTCACTTTGTTCCAGAGTTGGTGCAGTTTGTGTAAATTTGTCGCATAGTCGGTGCAGTTTGTGTGGCTTTTCTCCACATCGGTATGGTTTGTGTCACTTTGCCCTCAATCGGTTCAGTTTGTGTCACTTTGTTCCACGGTCGGTGCTGATTGTGTCAATTTGCTCCACAGTCGTTGCAATTTCTGTCACTTTGCTCCACATTGGAGCTGTTTGTGCGCTTTGTTCAACAGTTGGTGTATTTTGTGTCACTTTGTCACACAGTGGATGCAGTTTGTGTCTCTTTGCCCCACAGTCAGTGCAGTTTGTGTCACTTTGCTCCACAGTCGATGCAGTTTGTGTCACTTTTTCCCTCAACCGGTTCAGTTTGTGTCACTTTCTCCCAGAGATGGTGTAGTTTGTGTCACTTTGCTCCACAGTCATTGCTGTTTGTGACACTTTATTCCACAGTCGGTGCAGTTTGTGTCGCTTTGTCCAAAAGTCGGTGCAGTTTGTGTCACTTTGCTCCTCAGTCGGTGCAGTTTATGTCACTTTTCTCCACAGTCGATTCAGTTTGTGTCAATTGGTCCCACACTCGTTGCAGTTTGTGTCACTTTACTCCACATTGGTGCAGTGTGTGTCATTTCATTCCACGGTCGGTTCAGTTTGTGTCACTTTGTCCCAAAGTCGGTGCAGTTTGTGTCACTTTTCTCCAAAGTTGGTGCAGTTTGTGTCACTTTGTCCCACATTCGTTGCTGATTGTGTCGATTTGCTCCACAGTCGTTGAATCTTGTGTCACTTTGCTCCACATTCTGTGCAGTTTGTGTCACTTTGCTCCAGAGTTGCTACAGTTTGTGTCACTTTGTCCAACAGTCAGTGTAGATTGTGGCACTTTGTTCCACAGATTGTGCATTTTGTGTCACTTTGCTCCACAGTCGGTGCAGTTTGTGTCACTTTGTCCCACAGTCGGTGCATTTTGTGTCTCTTTGTTCCACAGTCGGTGCAGTTTGTGTCACTTTGTCCCACATTCGGTGCTGATTCTGTCAATTTGCTCCACATCGGTGCAGTTTGTGTCTCTTTGTCCCAGAGTCAGTGCTGCTTGTGTCGCTTTGCACGACAATCGGTACAGCTTGTGACTTTTGCTCCCCTGTCTTTGCAGATTGTGTCCACTTTTCTGTATAATCGGTGCAGTTTGTATCACTTTCTTCCACATCGTTGCATTTTCTGTCACTTTACTCCAGAGTCGTTGAGGTTTGTGTCATATTTCTCCACAGTCTTTGAAGTTTGTGTCACTTTGTTCCAGATCAATGCAGTTTGTGTAACTTTGTTTCACAGTGGGCGCAGTTTGTGTCACTTTGCCCCACAGTCAGTGCAGTTTGTGTTACTTTGTTCCAGAATTGGTGCAGTTTGTGTCAATTTATCGCATAGTCGGTGCAGTTTGTGTGGCTTTTCTCCACATCGGTATGGTTTGTGTCACTTTGTCCCTCAATCGGTTCAGTTTGTGTCACTTTGTTCCACAGTCATTGCAGTTTGTGTCACTTTGTCCCACGGTCGGTGCATTTTATTTCAATTTGTCCCACGGTCGATGCAGATTGTGTCACTATGCACCACAGTTATTGCAGTCTGTGTCACTTTGTCCCACATTCGGTGCTGATTGTGTCAATTTGCTCCACAGTCATTGCAATTTCTGTCACTTTGCTCCACAGTCATTAAATCTTGTGTCACTTTGTCACACTTTCGGTGCTGATTGTGTCAATTTGCTCCACAGTTGTTGCAATTTCTGTCACTTTGCTCCACATCGGAGCTGTTTGTTTCGCTTTGTTCAACAGTCGGTGTATTTTGTGTCGCTTTGTCGCACAGTCGATGCAGTTTGTGTCTCTTTGCCCCACAGTCGATGCAGTTTGTGTCACTTTGTCCTTCAATCGGTTCAGTTTGTGTCACTTTCTCCCACAGATGGTACAGTTTGTGTCACTTTGCTCCACAGTCGTTGCTGTTTGTGTCACTTTATTCCACAGTCGGTGCAGTTTGTGTAACTTTGTTCCACAGTGGGCGCAGTTTGTGTCACTTTGCCCCACAGTCGGTGCAGTTTGTGTCACTTTGTTCCAGAGTTGGTGCAGATTGTGTCAATTTGTCGCATAGTCGGTGCAGTTTGTGTGGCTTTTCTCCACATCGGTATGGTTTGTGTCACTTTGTCCCTCAATTGGTTCAGTTTGTGTCACTTTGTTCCACAGTCGTTGCAGTTTGTGTCACTTTGTCCCACGGTCGGTGCATTTTATTTCAATTTGTCCCATGGTCGATGCAGATTGTGTCACTATGCACCACAGTTATTGCAGTCTGTGTCACTTTGTCCCACATTCGGTGCTGATTGTGTCAATTTGCTCCACAGTTGTTGCAATTTCTGTCACTTTGCTTCACATCGGAGCTGTTTGTGTCGCTTTGTTCAACAGTCGGTGCAGTTTGTGTCTCTTTGCCCCACAGTCAGTGCAGTTTGTGTCACTTTGCTCCACAGTCGTTGCTGTTTGTGTCACTTTATTCCACAGTCGGTGCAGTTTGTGTCAATTTGTCCCAGTCGGTGTAGTTTGTGTTGCTTTGTCCAACAGTCGGTGTAGTTTGTGTCATTTTGTCCAACAGATAGCGCAGTTTGTATCACTTTGCTCCACATCAATGCAGTTTGTGTCGCTTTGTCCAACAGTCGGTGCAGTTTGTGTCACTTTGCTCCACATCGGAGCTGTTTATGTCACTTTGTCCAACAGTCGGTGTAGTTTGTGTCATGTTGTCCGTCAATTTGTTCAGTTTTTATCACATTGTCCCACATTTGGTTCAGCTTGTGTCACTTTGCTCCACAGTTGGTGCAGTTTGTGTCACTTTGCTCCTCAGTCGGTGCAGTTTGTGTCACTTTTCTCCACAGTCGATTCAGTTTGTGTTTATTGGTCCCACACTCGTTGCAGTTTGTGTCACTTTACTCCACATTGGTGCAGTGTGTGTCATTTCATTCCACGGTCGGTTCAGTATGTGTCACTTTGTCCCAAAGTCGGTGCAGTTTGTGTCACTTTGCTCCAGAGTTGGTACAGTTTGTGTCACTTTGCTCCAGAGTTGGTACAGTTTGTGTCACTTTGTCCAACAGTCAGTGTAGATTGTGGCACTTTGTTCCACAGATTGTGCATTTTGTGTCACTTTCCTCCACAGTCGGTGCAGTTTGTGTCACTTTATTCCACAGTCGGTGCAGTTTGTGTCACTTTGTCCCACAGTCGGTGCAGTTTGTGTCTCTTTGTCCCACAGTCTTTGCAGTTTGTGTCAATTTGCTCCACATCGGTGCAGTTTGTGTTTCTTTGTCCCAGAGTCAGTGCTGTTTGTGTCGCTTTGCACGACAATCGGTACAGCTTGTGACTTTTGCTCCCCTGTCAGTGCAGATTGTGTCCACTTTTCTGTATAATCGGTGCAGTTTGTATCACTTTCTTCCACATCGTTGCATTTTCTGTCACTTTACTCCAGAGTCATTGATGTTTGTGTCATATTTCTCCACAGTCTTTGAAGTTTGTGTCACTTTGTTCCACATCGGTGCAGTTTGTGTAACTTTGTTCCACAGTCGGTGCAGTTTGTGTAACTTTGTTCCACAGTGGGCGCAGTTTGTGTCACTTTGCCCCACAGTCGGTGCAGTTTGTGTCACTTTGTTCCAGAGTTGGTGCAGATTGTGTCAATTTGTCGCATAGTCGGTGCAGTTTGTGTGGCTTTTCTCCACATCGGTATGGTTTGTGTCACTTTGTCCCTCAATTGGTTCAGTTTGTGTCACTTTGTTCCACAGTCGTTGCAGTTTGTGTCACTTTGTCCCACGGTCGGTGCATTTTATTTCAATTTGTCCCACGGTCGATGCAGATTGTGTCACTATGCACCACAGTTATTGCAGTCTGTGTCACTTTGTCCCACATTCGGTGCTGATTGTGTCAATTTGCTCCACAGTTGTTGCAATTTCTGTCACTTTGCTTCACATCGGAGCTGTTTGTGTCGCTTTGTTCAACAGTCGGTGCAGTTTGTGTCTCTTTGCCCCACAGTCAGTGCAGTTTGTGTCACTTTGCTCCACAGTCGTTGCTGTTTGTGTCACTTTATTCCACAGTCGGTGCAGTTTGTGTCAATTTGTCCCAGTCGGTGTAGTTTGTGTTGCTTTGTCCAACAGTCGGTGTAGTTTGTGTCATTTTGTCCAACAGATAGCGCAGTTTGTATCACTTTGCTCCACATCAATGCAGTTTGTGTCGCTTTGTCCAACAGTCGGTGCAGTTTGTGTCACTTTGCTCCACATCGGAGCTGTTTATGTCACTTTGTCCAACAGTCGGTGTAGTTTGTGTCATGTTGTCCGTCAATTTGTTCAGTTTTTATCACATTGTCCCACATTTGGTTCAGCTTGTGTCACTTTGCTCCTAATTGGTGCAGTGTGTGTCGTTTCACTCCACGGTCGGTTCTGTTTGTGTCACATTGTCCCACAGTCGATGCAGTTTGTGTTTCTTTGCCCCACAGTCAGTGCAGTTTGTGTCACTTTGCTCCACAGTCGATGCAGTTTGTGTCACTTTGTCCCTCAATCGGTTCAGTTGGTGTCACTTTCTCCCACAGATGGTACAGTTTGTGTCACTTTGCTCCACAGTCGGTGCAGTTTGTGTCACTTTGCTCCACAGTCGGTGCTGTTTGTGTCACTTTATTCCACAGTCATTGCAGTTTGTGTCACTTTGTCCCACAGTCGGTGCAGTTTGTGTCTCTTTGTCCCACAGTCATTGCAGTTTGTGTCAATTTGCTCCACATCGGTGCAGTTTGTCTTTCTTTGTCCCAGAGTCAGTGCTGTTTGTGTCGCTTTGCACGACAATCGGTACAGCTTGTGACTTTTGCTCCCCTGTCTTTGCAGATTGTGTCCACTTTTCTGTATAATCGGTGCAGTTTGTATCACTTTCTTCCACATCGTTGCATTTTCTGTCACTTTACTCCAGAGTCGTTGAGGTTTGTGTCATATTTCTCCACAGGCTTTGAAGTTTGTGTCACTTTGTTCCAGATCAATGCAGTTTGTGTCACTTTGTCCCACATTCGGTGCAGTTTGTGTAACTTTGTTCCACAGTGGGCGCAGTTTGTGTCACATTGCCCCACAGTCAGTGCAGTTTGTGTAACTTTGTTCCAGAGTTGGTGCAGATTGTGTCAATTTGTCACATAGTCGGTGCAGTTTGTGTCTCTTTGTCCCACAGTCATTGCAGTTTGTGTCAATTTGCTCCACATCGGTGCAGTTTGTGTTTCTTTGTCCCAGAGTCAGTGCTGCTTGTGTCGCTTTGCACGACAATCGGTACAGCTTGTGACTTTTGCTCCCCTGTCTTTGCAGATTGTGTCCACTTTTCTGTATAATCGGTGCAGTTTGTATCACTTTCTTCCACATTGTTGCATTTTCTGTCACTTTACTCCAGAGTCGTTGAGGTTTGTGTCATATTTCTCCACAGTCTTTGAAGTTTGTGTCACTTTGTTCCACATCGGTGCAGTTTGTGTAACTTTGTTCCACAGTTGGTGCAGTTTGTGTCTCTTTGTCACATAGTCGGTGCAGTTTGTGTAACTTTGTTCCACAGTGGGCGCAGTTTGTGTCACTTTGCCCCACAGTCAGTGCAGTTTGTGTCACTTTGTTCCAGAGTTGGTGCAGATTGTGTCAATTTGTCACATAGTCGGTGCAGTTTGTGTGGCTTTTCTCCACATCGGTATGGTTTGTGTCACTTTGTCCCTCAATTGGTTCAGTTTGTGTCACTTTTGTCCCACGGTCGATGCAGATTGTGTCACTATGCACCACAGTTATTGCAGTCTGTGTCACTTTGTCCCACATTCGGTGCTGATTGTGTCAATTTGCTCCAGTCGTTGCAATTTCTGTCACTTTGCTTCACATCGGAGCTGTTTGTGTCGCTTTGTTCAACAGTCGGTGCAGTTTGTGTCTCTTTGCCCCACAGTCAGTGCAGTTTGTGTCACTTTGCTCCTCAGTCGTTGCTGTTTGTGTCACTTTATTCCACAGTCGGTGCAGTTTGTGTCAATTTGTCCCAGTCGGTGTAGTTTGTGTTGCTTTGTCCAACAGTCGGTGTAGTTTGTGTCATTTTGTCCAACAGATAGCGCAGTTTGTATCACTTTGCTCCACATCAATGCAGTTTGTGTCGCTTTGTCCAACAGTCGGTGCAGTTTGTGTCACTTTGCTCCACATCGGAGCTGTTTATGTCACTTTGTCCAACAGTCGGTGTAGTTTGTGTCATGTTGTCCGTCAATTTGTTCAGTTTTTGTCACATTGTCCCACATTTGGTTCAGCTTGTGTCACTTTGCTCCACTGTTGGTGCAGTTTGTGTCGCTTTGTCCCACATTTGGTTGGGGTTGTGTCACTTTGCTCCAAAGTTGGTGCAGTTTGTGTCGCTTTGCTCCTCAGTCGGTGCAGTTTGTGTCACTTTTCTCCACAGTCGATTCAGTTTGTGTTTATTGGTCCCACACTCGTTGCAGTTTGTGTCACTTTACTCCACATTGGTGCAGTGTGTGTCATTTCATTCCACGGTCGGTTCAGTATGTGTCACTTTGTCCCAAAGTCGGTGCAGTTTGTGTCACTTTGCTCCAGAGTTGGTACAGTTTGTGTCACTTTGCTCCAGAGTTGGTACAGTTTGTGTCACTTTGTCCAACAGTCAGTGTAGATTGTGGCACTTTGTTCCACAGATTGTGCATTTTGTGTCACTTTCCTCCACAGTCGGTGCAGTTTGTGTCACTTTATTCCACAGTCGGTGCAGTTTGTGTCACTTTGTCCCACATTCGGTGCTGATTGTGTCAATTTGCTCCACATCGGTGCAGTTTGTGTCTCTTTGTCCCAGAGTCAGTGCTGCTTGTGTCATTTTGTCCATCAATTGGTGCAGCTTGTGTCACATTGTCTCACATTTCGTTCAGATTGTGTCACCTTGCTCCACAGTCAGTGCAGTTTGTGTCACTTTGCTCCACAATCAGTGCAGTTTGTGTCATTTTGTCAAACATTTGGTTTAGTTTTTCTCAATTTACACAACATCGGTTCAGTTTGTGTCACTTTCTCGCACAGTTTTTGCAGTTTGTCTCCACTTTGTCTCACAGTCGGAGCAGATTGTGTCACTTTGCTCCACAGTTGGTGCAGTTTGTGTCGCTTTGCTCCTCAGTCGGTGCAGTTTGTGTCACATTTCTCCTCAGTCGATTCAGTTTGTGTCAATTGGTCCCACACTCGTTGCAGTTTGTGTCACTTTGCTCCTAATTGGTGAAGTGTGTGTCGTTTCACTCCACGGTCGGTTTCAGTTTGTGTCACTTTGTCCCACAGTCAATGCAGCTTGTGTTTCTTTGCCCCACAGTCAGTGCAGTTTGTGTCACTTTGCTCCACAGTCAATGCAGTTTGTGTCACTTTGTCCCTCAATCGGTTCAGTTGGTGTCACTTTCTCCCACAGATGGTGCAGTTTGTGTCACTTTGCTCCACAGTCGGTGCAGTTTGTGTCACTTTGCTCCACAATCGGTGCTGTTTGTGTCATTTTATTCCACAGTCATTGCAGTTTGTGTCACTTTGTCCCACAGTCGGTGCAGTTTGTGTCTCTTTGTCCCACAGTCATTGCAGTTTGTGTCAATTTGCTCCACATCGGTGCAGTTTGTGTCTTTGTCCCAGAGTCAGTGCTGCTTGTGTCGCTTTGCACGACAATCGGTACAGCTTGTGACTTTTGCTCCCCTGTCAGTGCAGATTGTGTCCACTTTTCTGTATAATCGGTGCAGTTTGTATCACTTTCTTCCACATTGTTGCATTTTCTGTCACTTTACTCCAGAGTCGTTGAGGTTTGTGTCATATTTCTCCACAGTCTTTCAAGTTTGTGTCACTTTGATCCACATCGGTGCAGTTTGTGTCACTTTGTCCCTCAATCGGTTCAGTTGGTGTCACTTTCTCCCACAGATGGTGCAGTTTGTGTCACTTTGCTCCACAGTCGGTGCAGTTTGTGTCTCTTTGCTCCACAGTCGGTGCTGTTTGTGTCATTTTATTCCACAGTCATTGCAGTTTGTGTCACTTTGTCCCACAGTCATTGCAGTTTGTGTCAATTTGCTCCACATCGGTGCAGTTTGTGTCTTTGTCCCAGAGTCAGTGCTGCTTGTGTCGCTTTGCACGACAATCGGTACCGCTTGTGACTTTTGCTCCCCTGTCAGTGCAGATTGTGTCCACTTTTCTGTATAATCGGTGCAGTTTGTATCACTTTCTTCCACATCGTTGCATTTTCTGTCACTTTACTCCAGAGTCGTTGAGGTTTGTGTCATATTTCTCCACAGTCTTTGAAGTTTGTGTCACTTTGCCCCACAGTCGGTGCAGTTTGTGTAACTTTGTTCCACAGTGGGCGCAGTTTGTGTCACTTTGCCCCACAGTCGGTGCAGTTTGTGTCACTTTTGTTCCAGAGTTGGTGCAGATTGTGTCAATTTGTCGCATAGTCAGTGCAGTTTGTGTGGCTTTTCTCCACATTGGTATGGTTTGTGTCAATTTGTCCCTCAATTGGTTCAGTTTGTGTCACTTTGTTCCACAGTCGTTGCAGTTTGTGTCACTTTGTCCCACGGTCGGTGCATTTTATTTCACTTTGTCCCACGGTCGATGCAGATTGTGTCACTATGCACCACAGTTATTGCAGTCTGTGTCACTTTGTCCCACATTCGGTGCTGATTGTGTCAATTTGCTCCACAGTCGTTGCAATTTCTGTCACTTTGCTTCACATCGGAGCTGTTTATGTCGCTTTGTTCAACAGTCGGTGCAGTTTGTGTCTCTTTGCCCCACAGTCAGTGCAGTTTGTGTCACTTTGCTCCACAGTCGTTGCTGTTTGTGTCACTTTATTTCACAGTCGGTGCAGTTTGTGTCAATTTGTCCCAGTCGGTGTAGTTTGTGTTGCTTTGTCCAACAGTCGGTGTAGTTTGTGTCATTTTGTCCAACAGATAGCGCAGTTTGTATCACTTTGCTCCACATCGATGCAGTTTGTGTCACTTTGTCCAACAGTCGGTGCAGTTTGTGTCACTTTGCTCCACATCGGAGCTGTTTATGTCACTTTGTCCAACAGTCGGTGTAGTTTGTGTCATGTTGTCCGTCAATTTGTTCAGTTTTTGTCACATTGTCCCACATTTGGTTCAGCTTGTGTCACTTTGCTCCACAGTTGGTGCAGTTTGTGTCGCTTTGCTCCACTGTTGGTGCAGTTTGTGTCGCTTCACTCCACAATCGGAGCAGTTTGTGTCACTTTGTCCCACATT
The DNA here is from genome assembly GCA_026770705.1 of Isurus oxyrinchus. NCBI lineage: Eukaryota > Metazoa > Chordata > Chondrichthyes > Lamniformes > Lamnidae > Isurus > Isurus oxyrinchus. The sequence continues at coordinate 30,824,318 of JANJGN010000025.1, forward strand.
TGGTTGGGGTTGTGTCATTTTGGTCCAAAGTTGGTGCAGTTTGTGTCGCTTTGCTCCTCAGTCGGTGCAGTTTGTGTCACTTTTCTCCACAGTCGATTCAGTTTGTGTTTATTGGTCCCACACTCGTTGCAGTTTGTGTCACTTTACTCCACATTGGTGCAGTGTGTGTCATTTCATTCAACGGTCGGTTCAGTATGTGTCACTTTGTCCCAAAGTCGGTGCAGTTTGTGTCACTTTGCTCCAGAGTTGGTACAGTTTGTGCCACTTTGCTCCAGAGTTGGTACAGTTTGTGTCGCTTCACTCCACAATCGGAGCAGTTTGTGTCACTTTGTCCAACAGTCAGTGTAGATTGTGGCACTTTGTTCCACAGATTGTGCATTTTGTGTCAGTTTCCTCCACAGTCGGTGCAGTTTGTGTCACTTTATTCCACAGTCATTGCAGTTTGTGTCACTTTGTCCCACATTCGGTGCTGTTTGTGTCACTTTGCTCCACAGTCGTTAAATCTTGTGTCACTTTGTCCCACATTCGGTGTTGACTGTGTCAGTTTGCTCCACAGTCGTTGCAATTTCTGTCACTTTGCTCCACATCGGAGCTGTTTGTGTCGCTTTGTTCAATAGTCGGTGTATTTTTGTCACTTTGTCGCACAGTCGATGCATTTTGTGTCTCTTTGCCCCACAGTCATTGCAGTTTGTGTCACTTTGCTCACAGTCGATGCAGTTTGTGTCATTTTTTCCCTCAATCGGT
>JANJGN010000025.1:30825161-30891298 GCA_026770705.1 Isurus oxyrinchus
CCACAGTCGATGAAATTTGTGTCTCTTTGGCCCACAGTCAGTGCAGTTTGTGTGACTTTTCTCCACAGTCGATGCTGTTTGTGTCACTTTGTCCCTCAATCGGTTCAGTTGGTGTCACTTTCTCCCACAGATAGTGCAGTTTGTGTCACTTCGCTCCACAGTCGGTGCTGTTTGTGTCACTTTATTCCACAGTCATTGCAGTTTTGTGTCACTTTGTCCCACATTCGGTGCTGATTGTGTCAATGTGCTCCACAGTCGTTGCAATTTTCTGCACCTTGCTCCACAGTCGTTAAATCTTGTGTCACTTTGTCCAAGTGCCAGTGCAGTTTGTTGCACTTTGTACCACAGATGGTGCAGTTTGTGTCACTTTGCTCCACAGTCGTTGCTGTTTGTGTCACTTTATTCCACAGTCGGTGCAGTTTGTGTCAATTTGTCCCAGTCGGTGCAGTTTGTGTTGCTTTGTCCAACAGTCGGTGTAGTTTGTGTCATTTTTGCTCCACATCGGAGCTGTTTATGTCACTTTGTCCAACAGTCGATGTAGTTTGTGTCACTTTGTCGCACAGTGGATGCAGTTTGTGTCATTTTGCGCCAAAGTTGGTGCAGTTTGTGTCACTTTGCTCCACAGTTGGTGCAGATTTTGTTGCTTTGCTCCACTGTCGGAGCAGTTTGTTTCGCTTTGCTCCATTCTCGATGCAGTTTGTGTCCACTTTGCTCCACAGTTGGTGCAGTTTGTGTCACTTTGCTCCACAGTCTTTGAGGTTTGTGTCACATTTCTCCACAGTCGGTGCAGTTTGTGTCAATTTGTCCCAGTTGGTGCAGTTTGTGTCACTTTGCTCCAAATTGGAGCTGATTGTGTCGCTTTGTTCAACTGGTCGGTGTATTTTGTGTCGCTTTGTCACACAGTCGATGCAGTTTGTGTCACTTTTTCCCTCAATCGGTTCAGTTTGTGTCACTTTCTCCCACAGATGGTGCAGTTTATGTCACTTTGCTCACAGTCGTTGCTGTTTGTGTCACTTTATTCCACAGTCGGTGCTGTTTGTGTCACTTTGTCCAACAGTCGGTGTAGTTTGTGTCATTTTGTCCAACAGATAGCGCAGTTTGTATCACTTTGCTCCACATCGATGCAGTTTGTGTCACTTTGTCACACAGTGGATGCAGTTTGTGTCACTTTGCTCCACAGTCGATGCAATTTGTGTCATTTTGTCCGTCAACTGGTTCAGTTTGTGTCACATTGTCTCACATTTGGTTCAGATTGTGTCACCCTGCTCCACAGTCAGTGCAGTTTGTGTCACTTTGCTCCACAATCGGTGCAGTTTGTGACATTTTGTCCCACATTTGGTTTAGTTTTTCTCAATTTGCACAACATCGGTTCAGTTAGTGTCACTTTCTCCCACAGTTGTTGCAGTTTGTCTCCACTTTGTCTCACAGTCGGGGCAGATTGTGTCACTTTGCTCCACAGTTGGTGCAGTTTGTGTTGCTTTGCTCCTCAGTCGGTGCAGTTTGTGTCAATTGGTCCCACACCCGTTGCAGATTGTTTCACTTTGCTCCTTATTGGTGCAGTGTGTGTCGTATCACTCCACGGTCGGTTCAGTTTGTGTCACTTTGTCCCACAGTCGATGAAATTTGTGTCTCTTTGGCCCACAGTTGGTGCAGTTTGTGTGACTTTTCTCCACAGTCGATGCTGTTTGTGTCACTTTGTCCCTCAATCGGTTCAGTTGGTGTCACTTTCTCCCACAGATGGTACAGTTTGTGTCACTTTGCTCCACAGTCGGTGCTGTTTGTGTCACTTTATTCCACAGTCATTGCAGTTTTGTGTCACTTTGTCCCACATTCGGTGCTGATTGTGTCAATTTGCTCCACAGTCGTTGCAATTTTCTGTCACTTTGCTCCACAGTCGTTAAATCTTGTGTCACTTTGTCCAAGTGTCAGTGCAGTTTGTTGCACTTTGTACCACAGATGGTGCAGTTTGTGTCACTTTGCTCCACAGTCGTTGCTGTTTGTGTCACTTTATTCCACAGTCGGTGCAGTTTGTGTCAATTTGTCCCAGTCGGTGCAGTTTGTGTTGCTTTGTCCAACAATCGGTGTAGTTTGTGTCATTTTGTCCAACAGATAGCGCAGTTTGTATCACTTTGCTCCACATCAATGCAGTTTGTGTCGCTTTGTCCAACAGTCGGTGCAGTTTGTGTCACTTTGCTCCACATCGGAGCTGTTTATGTCACTTTGTCCAACAGTTGGTGTAGTTTGTGTCACTTTGTCACACAGTGGATGCAGTTTGTGTCATTTTGCGCCAAAGTTGGTGCAGTTTGTGTCACTTTGCTCCACAGTCGGTGCAGATTTTGTTGCTTTGCTCCACTGTCGGAGCAGTTTGTTTCGCTTTGCTCCATTCTCGATGCTGTTTGTGTCCACTTTGCTCCACAGTTGGTGCAGTTTGTGTCACTTTGCTCCACAGTCGTTGAGGTTTGTGTCACATTTCTCCACAGTCGGTGCAGTTTGTGCCAATTTGTCCCAGTTGATGCAGTTTGTGTCACTTTGCTCCACATCGGAGCTGTTTGAGTCACTTTGTCCAACAGTCGGTGTTGTTTGTGTCACTTTGCTCCACATCGGTGCAGTTTGTGTCGCTTTGTCCAACAGTCGGTGTAGTTTGTGTCACTTTGTCGCCCAGTGGATGCAGTTTGTGTCACTTTGCCCCACAGTCAGTGCAGTTTGTGTCACTTTGCTCCACAGTCGATGCAGTTTGTGTCACTTTTTCCCTCAATCGGTTCAGTTTGTGTCACTTTGCTCCCACAGATGGTGCAGTTTGTGTCACTTTGCTCCACAGTCGTTGCTGTTTGCGTCACTTTATTCCACAGTCGGTGCAGTTTGTGTCAATTTGTCCCAGTCGGTGCAGTTTGTGTCGCTTTGTTCAACAGTCGGTGTAGTTTGTGTCATTTTGTCCAACAGATAGCGCAGTTTGTATCACTTTGCTCCACATCGATGCAGTTTGTGTCGCTTTGTCCAATAGTCGGTGCCGTTTGTGTCACTTTGCTCCACATCGGAGCTGTTTATGTCACTTTGTCCAACAGTCGGTGTAGTTTGTGTCACTTTGTCACACAGTGGATGCAGTTTGTGTCATTTTGCACCACAGTTGGTGCAGTTTGTGTCACTTTGCTCCACCGTCGATGCTATTTGTGTCATTTTGTCCATCAACTGGTGCACTTCGTGTCACATTGTCTCACATTTGGTTCAGATTGTGTCACCTTGCTCCACAGTCAGTGCAGTTTGTGTCACCTTGCTCCACAATCAGTGCAGTTGGTGTCATTTTGTCCCACATTTGGTTTAGTTTTTCTCAATTTGCACAACATCGGTTCAGTTAGTGTCACTTTCTCCCACAGTTGTTGCAGTTTGTCTCCACTTTGTCTCACAGTCGGGGCAGATTGTGTCACTTTGCTCCACAGTTGGTGCAGTTTGTGTCGCTTTGCTCCTCAGTCGGTGCAGTTTGTGTCAATTGGTCCCACACCCGTTGCAGATTGTTTCACTTTGCTCCTCATTGGTGCAGTGTGTGTCGTATCACTCCACGGTCGGTTCAGTTTGTGTCACTTTGTCCCACAGTCGATGAAATTTGTGTCTCTTTGGCCCACAGTCAGTGCAGTTTGTGTGACTTTTCTCCACAGTCGATACTGTTTGTGTCACTTTGTCCCTCAATCGGTTCAGTTGGTGTCACTTTCTCCCACAGATGGTGCAGTTTGTGTCACTTTGCTCCACATCGGAGCTGTTTGTGTCGCTTTGTCCAACAGTCGGTGCAGTTTGTGTCACTTTGTCGCACAGTGGATGCAGTTTGTGTCACTTTGTCCCACAGTTGGTGCAGTTTGTGTCACTTTGCTCCTCAGTCGGTGCAGTTTGTGTCACTTTTCTCCACAGTCGATTCAGTTTGTGTCAATTGGTCCCACACTCATTGCAGTTTGTGTCACTTTGCTCCAAATTGGTGCAGTGTGTTTCGTTTCACTCCACGGTCGGTGCAGTTGGTGTCACTTTGTCCCAAAGTCAGTGCAGTTTGTGTCACTTTTCTCCACAGTCGGTGCAGTTTGTGTCAATTTGTCCCAGTCGGTGCAGTTTGTGTCACTTTGTCCAACAGTCGGTGTAGTTTGTGTCATTTTGTCCAACAGATAGCGCAGTTTGTATCACTTTGCTCCACATCAATGCAGTTTGTGTCGCTTTGTCCAACAGTTGGTGCAGTTTGTGTCACTTTGTCACACAGTGGATGCAGTTTGTGTCATTTTGCACCACAGTTGGAGCAGTTTGTGTCACTTTGCTCCACAGTCGATGCAATTTGTGTCATTTTGTCCGTCAACTGGTGCAGTTTGTGTCACATTGTCTCACATTATGTTCAGATTGTGTCACCTTGCTCCACAGTCAGTGCAGTTTGTGTCACTTTGCTCCACAGTCGTTGCTGTTTGTGTCACTTTATTCCACAGTCGGTGCAGTTTGTGTCAATTTGTCCCAGTCGGTGCAGTTTGTGTTGCTTTGTCCAACAGTCGGTGTAGTTTGTGTCATTTTGCTCCACATCGGAGCTGTTTATGTCACTTTGTCCAACAGTCGGTGTAGTTTGTGTCACTTTGTCGCACAGTGGATGCAGTTTGTGTCATTTTGCGCCAAAGTTGGTGCAGTTTGTGTCACTTTGCTCCACAGTCGGTGCAGATTTTGTTACTTTGCTCCACTGTCGGAGCAGTTTGTTTCGCTTTGCTCCATTCTCAATGCAGTTTGTGTCCACTTTGCTGCACAGTTGGTGCAGTTTGTGTCACTTTGCTCCACAGTCTTTGAGGTTTGTGTCACATTTCTCCACAGTCGGTGCAGTTTGTGTCAATTTGTCCCAGTTGGTGCAGTTTGTGTCACTTTGCTCCAAATTGGAGCTGATTGTGTCGCTTTGTTCAACTGTCGGTGTATTTTGTGTCACTTTGTCACACAGTCGATGCAGTTTGTGTCACTTTTTCCCTCAGTCGGTTCAGTTTGTGTCACTTTCTCCCACAGATGGTGCAGTTTATGTCACTTTGCTCCACAGTCGTTGCTGTTTGTGTCACTTTATTCCACAGTCGGTGCTGTTTGTGTCACTTTGTCCAACAGTCGGTGTAGTTTGTGTCATTTTGTCCAACAGATAGCGCAGTTTGTATCACTTTGCTCCACATCGATGCAGTTTGTGTCGCTTTGTCCAACAGTCGGTGCAGTTTGTGTCACTTTGTCACACAGTGGATGCAGTTTGTGTCATTTGCTCCACAGTCGATGCAATTTGTGTGATTTTGTCCGTCAACTGGTTCAGTTTGTGTCACATTGTCTCACATTTGGTTCAGATTGTGTCACCCTGCTCCACAGTCAGTGCAGTTTGTGTCACTTTGCTCCACAATCGGTGCAGTTTGTGACATTTTGTCCCACATTTGGTTTAGTTTTTCTCAATTTGCACAACATCGGTTCAGTTAGTGTCACTTTCTCGCACAGTTGTTGCAGTTTGTCTCCACTTTGTCTCACAGTCGGGGCAGATTGTGTCACTTTGCTCCTCAGTCAGTGCAGTTTGTGTCGCTTTGCTCCTCAGTCGGTGCAGTTTGTGTCAATTGGTCCCACACCCGTTGCAGTTTGTTTCACTTTGCTCCTCATTGGTGCAGTGTGTGTCGTATCACTCCACGGTCGGTTCAGTTTGTGTCACTTTGTCCCACAGTCGATGAAATTTGTGTCTCTTTGGCCCACAGTTGGTGCAGTTTGTGTGACTTTTCTCCACAGTCGATGCTGTTTGTGTCACTTTGTCCCTCAATCGGTTCAGTTGGTGTCACTTTCTCCCACAGATGGTGCAGTTTGTGTCACTTCGCTCCACAGTCGGTGCTGTTTGTGTCACTTTATTCCACAGTCATTGCAGTTTTGTGTCACTTTGTCCCACATTCGGTGCTGATTGTGTCAATTTTCTCCACAGTCGGTGCAATTTTCTGTCACTTTGCTCCACAGTCGTTAAATCTTCTGTCACTTTGTCCAAGTGTCAGTGCAGTTTGTTGCACTTTGTACCACAGATGGTGCAGTTTGTGTCACTTTGCTCCACAGTCGTTGCTGTTTGTGTCACTTTATTCCACAGTCGGTGCAGTTTGTGTCAATTTGTCCCAGTCGGTGCAGTTTGTGTTGCTTTGTCCAACAGTCGGTATAGTTTGTGTCATTTTGTCCAACAGATAGCGCAGTTTGTATCACTTTGCTCCACATCAATGCAGTTTGTGTCGCTTTGTCCAACAGTCGGTGCAGTTTGTGTCACTTTGCTCCACATCGGAGCTGTTTATGTCACTTTGTCCAACAGTCGGTGTAGTTTGTGTCACTTTGTCACACAGTGGATGCAGTTTGTGTCATTTTGCGCCAAAGTTGGTGCAGTTTGTGTCACTTTGCTCCACAGTCGGTGCAGATTTTGTTGCTTTGCTCCACTGTCGGAGCAGTTTGTTTCGCTTTGCTCCATTCTCAATGCAGTTTGTGTCCACTTTGCTCCACAGTTGGTGCAGTTTGTGTCACTTTGCTCCACAGTCGTTGAGGTTTGTGTCACATTTCTCCACAGTCGGTGCAGTTTGTGTCAATTTGTCCCAGTTGGTGCAGTTTGTGTCACTTTGCTCCACATCGGAGCTGTTTGAGTCACTTTGTCCAACAGTCGGTGTTGTTTGTGTCACTTTGCTCCACATCGGTGCAGTTTGTGTCGCTTTGTCCAACAGTCGGTGTAGTTTGTGTCACTTTGTCGCCCAGTGGATGCAGTTTGTGTCACTTTGCCCCACAGTCAGTGCAGTTTGTGTCACTTTGCTCCACAGTTGATGCAGTTTGTGTCACTTTTTCCCTCAATCGGTTCAGTTTGTGTCACTTTGCTCCCACAGATGGTGCAGTTTGTGTCACTTTGCTCCACAGTCGTTGCTGTTTGCGTCACTTTATTCCACAGTCGGTGCAGTTTGTGTCAATTTGTCCCAGTCGGTGCAGTTTGTGTCGCTTTGTTCAACAGTCGGTGTAGTTTGTGTCATTTTGTCCAACAGATAGCGCAGTTTGTATCACTTTGCTCCACATCGATGCAGTTTGTGTCGCTTTGTCCAATAGTCGGTGCCGTTTGTGTCACTTTGCTCCACATCGGAGCTGTTTATGTCACTTTGTCCAACAGTCGGTGTAGTTTGTGTCACTTTGTCACACAGTGGATGCAGTTTGTGTCATTTTGCACCACAGTTGGAGCAGTTTGTGTCACTTTGCTCCACCGTCGATGCTATTTGTGTCATTTTGTCCATCAACTGGTGCACTTTGTGTCACATTGTCTCACATTTGGTTCAGATTGTGTCACCTTGCTCCACAGTCAGTGCAGTTTGTGTCACCTTGCTCCACAATCAGTGCAGTTTGTGTCATTTTGTCCCACATTTGGTTTAGTTTTTCTCAATTTGCACAACATCGGTTCAGTTAGTGTCACTTTTTCCCACAGTTGTTGCAGTTTGTCTCCACTTTGTCTCACAGTCGGTGCAGTTTGTGTCACTTTTCTCAACAGTCGATTCAGTTTGTGTCAATTGGTCCCACTCTCATTGCAGTTTGTGTCACTTTGCTCCACATTGGTGCAGTGTGTGTCGTTTCATTCCACGGTCGGTTCAGTTTGTGTCACTTTCTCCCACAGTCGTTGCTGTTTGTGTCACTTTATTCCACAGTCGGTGCAGTTTGTGTCAATTTGTCCCAGTCGGTGCAGTTTGTGTCACTTTGTCCAACAGTCGGTGTAGTTTGTGTCATTTTGTCCAACAGATAGCGCAGTTTGTATCACTTTGCTCCACATCAATGCAGTTTGTGTCGCTTTGTCCAACAGTTGGTGCAGTTTGTGTCACTTTGTCACACAGTGGATGCAGTTTGTGTCATTTTGCACCACAGTTGGAGCAGTTTGTGTCACTTTGCTCCACAGTCGATGCAATTTGTGTCATTTTGTCCGTCAACTGGTGCAGTTTGTGTCACATTGTCTCACATTAGGTTCAGATTGTGTCACCTTGCTCCACAGTCAGTGCAGTTTGTGTCACTTTGCTCCACAGTCGTTGCTGTTTGTGTCACTTTATTCCACAGTCGGTGCAGTTTGTGTCAATTTGTCCCAGTCGGTGCAGTTTGTGTTGCTTTGTCCAACAGTCGGTGTAGTTTGTGTCATTTTGCTCCACATCGGAGCTGTTTATGTCACTTTGTCCAACAGTCGGTGTAGTTTGTGTCACTTTGTCGCACAGTGGATGCAGTTTGTGTCATTTTGCGCCAAAGTTGGTGCAGTTTGTGTCACTTTGCTCCACAGTCGGTGCAGATTTTGTTGCTTTGCTCCACTGTCGGAGCAGTTTGTTTCGCTTTGCTCCATTCTCAATGCAGTTTGTGTCCACTTTGCTGCACAGTTGGTGCAGTTTGTGTCACTTTGCTCCACAGTCTTTGAGGTTTGTGTCACATTTCTCCACAGTCGGTGCAGTTTGTGTCAATTTGTCCCAGTTGGTGCAGTTTGTGTCACTTTGCTCCAAATTGGAGCTGATTGTGTCGCTTTGTTCAACTGTCGGTGTATTTTGTGTCGCTTTGTCACACAGTCGATGCAGTTTGTGTCACTTTTTCCCTCAGTCGGTTCAGTTTGTGTCACTTTCTCCCACAGATGGTGCAGTTTATGTCACTTTGCTCCACAGTCGTTGCTGTTTGTGTCACTTTATTCCACAGTCGGTGCTGTTTGTGTCACTTTGTCCAACAGTCGGTGTAGTTTGTGTCATTTTGTCCAACAGATAGCGCAGTTTGTATCACTTTGCTCCACATCGATGCAGTTTGTGTCGCTTTGTCCAACAGTCGGTGCAGTTTGTGTCACTTTGTCACACAGTGGATGCAGTTTGTGTCACTTTGCTCCACAGTCGATGCAATTTGTGTCATTTTGTCCGTCAACTGGTTCAGTTTGTGTCACATTGTCTCACATTTGGTTCAGATTGTGTCACCCTGCTCCACAGTCAGTGCAGTTTGTGTCACTTTGCTCCACAATCGGTGCAGTTTGTGACATTTTGTCCCACATTTGGTTTAGTTTTTCTCAATTTGCACAACATCGGTTCAGTTAGTGTCACTTTCTCGCACAGTTGTTGCAATTTGTCTCCACTTTGTCTCACAGTCGGGGCAGATTGTGTCACTTTGCTCCTCAGTCAGTGCAGTTTGTGTCGCTTTGCTCCTCAGTCGGTGCAGTTTGTGTCAATTGGTCCCACACCCGTTGCAGATTGTTTCACTTTGCTCCTCATTGGTGCAGTGTGTGTCGTCTCACTCCACGGTCGGTTCAGTTTGTGTCACTTTGTCCCACAGTCGATGAAATTTGTGTCTCTTTGGCCCACAGTTGGTGCAGTTTGTGTGACTTTTCTCCACAGTCGATGCTGTTTGTGTCACTTTGTCCCTCAATCGGTTCAGTTGGTGTCACTTTCTCCCACAGATGGTGCAGTTTGTGTCACTTTGCTCCACAGTCGGTGCTGTTTGTGTCACTTTATTCCACAGTCATTGCAGTTTTGTGTCACTTTGTCCCACATTCGGTGCTGATTGTGTCAATTTTCTCCACAGTCGGTGCAATTTTCTGTCACTTTGCTCCACAGTCGTTAAATCTTCTGTCACTTTGTCCAAGTGTCAGTGCAGTTTGTTGCACTTTGTACCACAGATGGTGCAGTTTGTGTCACTTTGCTCCACAGTCGTTGCTGTTTGTGTCACTTTATTCCACAGTCGGTGCAGTTTGTGTCAATTTGTCCCAGTCGGTGCAGTTTGTGTTGCTTAGTCCAACAGTCGGTATAGTTTGTGTCATTTTGTCCAACAGATAGCGCAGTTTGTATCACTTTGCTCCACATCAATGCTGTTTGTGTCGCTTTGTCCAACAGTCGGTGCAGTTTGTGTCACTTTGCTCCACATCGGAGCTGTTTATGTCACTTTGTCCAACAGTCGGTGTAGTTTGTGTCACTTTGTCACACAGTGGATGCAGTTTGTGTCATTTTGCGCCAAAGTTGGTGCAGTTTGTGTCACTTTGCTCCACAGTCGGTGCAGATTTTGTTGCTTTGCTCCACTGTCGGAGCAGTTTGTTTCGCTTTGCTCCATTCTCGATGCAGTTTGTGTCCACTTTGCTCCACAGTTGGTGCAGTTTGTGTCACTTTGCTCCACAGTCGTTGAGGTTTGTGTCACATTTCTCCACAGTCGGTGCAGTTTGTGTCAATTTGTCCCAGTTGGTGCAGTTTGTGTCACTTTGCTCCACATCGGAGCTGTTTGAGTCACTTTGTCCAACAGTCGGTGTTGTTTGTGTCACTTTGCTCCACATCGGTGCAGTTTGTGTCGCTTTGTCCAACAGTCGGTGTAGTTTGTGTCACTTTGTCGCCCAGTGGATGCAGTTTGTGTCACTTTGCCCCACAGTCAGTGCAGTTTGTGTCACTTTGCTCCACCGTCGATGCTATTTGTGTCATTTTGTCCATCAACTGGTGCACTTTGTGTCACATTGTCTCACATTTGGTTCAGATTGTGTCACCTTGCTCCACAGTCAGTGCAGTTTGTGTCACCTTGCTCCACAATCAGTGCAGTTGGTGTCATTTTGTCCCACATTTGGTTTAGTTTTTCTCAATTTGCACAACATCGGTTCAGTTAGTGTCACTTTTTCCCACAGTTGTTGCAGTTTGTCTCCACTTTGTCTCACAGTCGGTGCAGTTTGTGTCACTTTTCTCAACAGTCGATTCAGTTTGTGTCAATTGGTCCCACACTCATTGCAGTTTGTGTCACTTTGCTCCACATTGGTGCAGTGTGTGTCGTTTCATTCCACGGTCGGTTCAGTTTGTGTCACTTTCTCCCACAGTCGTTGCTGTTTGTGTCACTTTATTCCACAGTCGGTGCAGTTTGTGTCAATTTGTCCCAGTCGGTGCAGTTTGTGTCACTTTGTCCAACAGTCGGTGTAGTTTGTGTCATTTTGTCCAACAGATAGCGCGGTTTGTATCACTTTGCTCCACATCAATGCAGTTTGTGTCGCTTTGTCCAACGGTTGGTGCAGTTTGTGTCACTTTGTCACACAGTGGATGCAGTTTGTGTCATTTTGCACCACAGTTGGAGCAGTTTGTGTCACTTTGCTCCACAGTCGATGCAATTTGTGTCATTTTGTCCGTCAACTGGTGCAGTTTGTGTCACATTGTCTCACATTAGGTTCAGATTGTGTCACCTTGCTCCACAGTCAGTGCAGTTTGTGTCACTTTGCTCCACAGTCAGTGCAGTTTGTGTCACTTTGCTCCACAATCGGTGCAGTTTGTGTCATTTTGTCCCACATTTGGTTTAGTTTTTCTCAATTTGCACAACATCGGTTCAGTTAGTATCACTTTCTCCCACAGTTGTTGCAGTTTGTCTCCACTTTGTCTCACAGTCGAGGCAGATTGTGTCACTTTGCTCCACAGTTGGTGCAGTTTGTGTCGCTTTGCTCCTCAGTCGGTGCAGTTTGTGTCAATTGGTCCCACACCCGTTGCAGATTGTTTCACTTTGCTCCTCATTGGTGCAGTGTGTGTCATATCACTCCACGGTCGGTTCAGTTTGTGTCACTTTGTCCCACAGTCGATGAAATTTGTGTCATTTTGTCCGTCAACTGGTGCACTTTGTGTCAATTTGTCCCAGTTGGTGCAGTTTGTGTCACTTTGCTCCACATCGGAGCTGTTTGAGTCACTTTGTCCAACAGTCGGTGTTGTTTGTGTCACTTTGCTCCACATCGGTGCAGTTTGTGTCGCTTTGTCCAACAGTCGGTGTAGTTTGTGTCACTTTGTCGCACAGTGGATGCAGTTTGTGTCACTTTGCCCCACAGTCAGTCAGTTTGTGTCACTTTGCTCCACAGTCGATCAGTTTGTGTCACTTTTTCCCTCAATCGGTTCAGTTTGTGTCACTTTCTCCCACAGATGGTGCAGTTTGTGTCACTTTGCTCCACAGTCGTTGCTGTTTGCGTCACTTTATTCCACAGTCGGTGCAGTTTGTGTCAATTTGTCCCAGTCGGTGCAGTTTGTGTCGCTTTGTTCAACAGTCGGTGTAGTTTGTGTCATTTTGTCCATCAACTGGTGCAGTTTGTGTCACATTGTCTCACATTTGGTTCAGATTGTGTCACTTTGCTCCACAATCGGTGCAGTTTGTGTCACTTTGCTCCACAGTCAGTGTAGTTTGTGTCACTTTGCTCCACAATCAGTGCAGTTTGTGTCATTTTGTCCCACATTTGGTTTAGTTTTTCTCAATTTGCACAACATCGGTTCAGTTAGTGTCACTTTTTCCCACAGTTGTTGCAGTTTGTCTCCACTTTGTCTCATAGTCGGGGCAGATTGTGTCACTTTGCTCCACAGTTGGTGCAGTTTGTGTCGCTTTGCTCCTCAGTCGGTGCAGTTTGTGTCAATTGGTCCCACACCCGTTGCAGATTGTTTCACTTTGCTCCTCATTGGTGCAGTATTGTCGTATCACTCCACGGTCGGTTCAGTTTGTGTCACTTTGTCCCACAGTCGATGAAATTTGTGTCTCTTTGGCCCACAGTCAGTGCAGTTTGTGTGACTTTTCTCCACAGTCGATGCTGTTTGTGTCACTTTGTCCCTCAATCGGTTCAGTTGGTGTCACTTTCTCCCACAGATGGTGCAGTTTGTGTCACTTCGCTCCACAGTCGGTGCTGCTGTGTCACTTTGTCCAACAGTCGGTGCAGTTTGTGTCATTTTGCTCCACATCAGAGCTGTTTATGTCACTTTGTCCAACAGTCGGTGTAGTTTGTGTCACTTTGTCGCACAGTGGATGCAATTTGTGTCATTTTGCGCCACAGTTGGTGCAGTTTGTGTCTCTTTGTCCCACAGTCGTTGCAGTTTGTGTCACTTTTCTCCACAGTCGATTCAGTTTAGTCAATTGGTCCCACACTCGTTGCAGTTTGTGTCACTTTGCTCCACATTGGTGCAGTGTGTGTCGTTTCATTCCACGGTCGTTTCAGTTTGTGTCACTTTCTCCCACAGATGGTGCTGTTTGTGTCACTTTGCTCCACAGTCGTTGCTGTTTGTGTCACTTTATTCCACAGTCGGTGCAGTTTGTGTCAATTTGTCCCAGTCGGTGCAGTTTGTGTCACTTTGTCCAACAGTCGGTGTAGTTTGTGTCATTTTGTCCAACAGATAGCGCAGTTTGTATCACTTTGCTCCACATCAATGCAGTTTGTGTCGCTTTGTCCAACAGTTGGTGCAGTTTGTGTCACTTTGTCACACAGTGGATGCAGTTTGTGTCATTTTGCACCACAGTTGGAGCAGTTTGTGTCACTTTGCTCCACCGTCGATGCACTTTGTGTCATTTTGTCCGTCAACTGGTGCAGTTTGTGTCACATTGTCTCACATTTGGTTCAGATTGTGTCACCTTGCTCCACAGTCAGTGCAGTTTGTGTCACTTTGCTCCACAATCGGTGCAGTTTGTGTCATTTTGTCCCACATTTGGTTTAGTTTTTCTCAATTTGCACAACATCGGTTCAGTTAGTGTCACTTTCTCCCACAGTTGTTGCAGTTTGTCTCCCCTTTGTCTCACAGTCGGGGCAGATTGTGTCACTTTGCTCCACAGTTAGTGCAGTTTGTGTCGCTTTGCTCCTCAGTCGGTGCAGTTTGTGTCAATTGGTCCCACACCCGTTGCAGTTTGTGTCACTTTGCTCCTCATTGGTGCAGTGTGTGTCATATCACTCCACGGTCGGTTCAGTTTGTGTCACTTTGTCCCACAGTCGGTGCTGTTTGTGTCACTTTATTCCACAGTCATTGTAGTTTTTTATCACTTTGTCCCACATTCGCTGCTGATTGTGTCAATTTGCTCCACAGTCGTTGCAATTTTCTGTCACTTTGCTCCACAGTCGTTAAATCTTGTGTCACTTTGTCCAAGTGTCAGTGCAGTTTGTTGCACTTTGTACCACAGATTGTGCAGTTTGTGTCACTTTGCTGCACAGTCGTTGCTGTTTGTGTCACTTTATTCCACAGTCGATGCAATTTGTGTCATTTTGTCCGTCAACTGGTGCAGTTTGTGTCACATTGTCTCACATTAGGTTCAGATTGTGTCACCTTGCTCCACAGTCAGTGCAGTTTGTGTCACTTTGCTCCACAATCAGTGCAGTTTGTGTCATTTTGTCCCACATTTGGTTTAGTTTTTCTCAATTTGCACAACATCGGTTCAGTTAGTGTCACTTTCTCCCACAGTTGTTGCAGTTTGTCTCCACTTTGTCTCACAGTCGAGGCAGATTGTGTCACTTTGCTCCACAGTTGGTGCAGTTTGTGTCGCTTTGCTCCTCAGTCGGTGCAGTTTGTGTCAATTGGTCCCACACCCGTTGCAGATTGTTTCACTTTGCTCCTCATTGGTGCAGTGTGTGTCATATCACTCCACGGTCGGTTCAGTTTGTGTCACTTTGTCCCACAGTCGATGAAATTTGTGTCATTTTGTCCGTCAACTGGTGCACTTTGTGTCAATTTGTCCCAGTTGGTGCAGTTTGTGTCACTTTGCTCCACATCGGAGCTGTTTGAGTCACTTTGTCCAACAGTCGGTGTTGTTTGTGTCACTTTGCTCCACATCGGTGCAGTTTGTGTCGCTTTGTCCAACAGTCGGTGTAGTTTGTGTCACTTTGTCGCACAGTGGATGCAGTTTGTGTCACTTTGCTCCACAGTCGATCAGTTTGTGTCACTTTTTCCCTCAATCGGTTCAGTTTGTGTCACTTTCTCCCACAGATGGTGCAGTTTGTGTCACTTTGCTCCACAGTCATTGCTGTTTGCGTCACTTTATTCCACAGTCGGTGCAGTTTGTGTCAATTTGTCCCAGTCGGTGCAGTTTGTGTCGCTTTGTTCAACAGTCGGTGTAGTTTGTGTCATTTTGTCCATCAACTGGTGCAGTTTGTGTCACATTGTCTCACATTTGGTTCAGATTGTGTCACCTTGCTCCAC
The DNA here is from genome assembly GCA_026770705.1 of Isurus oxyrinchus. NCBI lineage: Eukaryota > Metazoa > Chordata > Chondrichthyes > Lamniformes > Lamnidae > Isurus > Isurus oxyrinchus. The sequence goes on from JANJGN010000025.1 coordinate 30,840,059, forward strand.
AGTCAGTATAGTTTGTGTCACTTTGCTCCACAATCGGTGCAGTTTGTGTCACTTTGCTCCACAATCAGTGCAGTTTGTGTCATTTTGTCCCACATTTGGTTTAGTTTTTCTCAATTTGCACAACATCGGTTCAGTTAGTGTCACTTTTTCCCACAGTTGTTGCAGTTTGTCTCCACTTTGTCTCATAGTCGGGGCAGATTGTGTCACTTTGCTCCACAGTTGGTGCAGTTTGTGTCGCTTTGCTCCTCAGTCGGTGCAGTTTGTGTCAATTGGTCCCACACCCGTTGCAGATTGTTTCACTTTGCTCCTCATTGGTGCAGTATTGTCGTATCACTCCACGGTCGGTTCAGTTTGTGTCACTTTGTCCCACAGTCGATGAAATTTGTGTCTCTTTGGCCCACAGTCAGTGCAGTTTGTGTGACTTTTCTCCACAGTCGATGCTGTTTGTGTCACTTTGTCCCTCAATCGGTTCAGTTGGTGTCACTTTCTCCCACAGATGGTGCAGTTTGTGTCACTTCGCTCCACAGTCGGTGCTGCTGTGTCACTTTGTCCAACAGTCGGTGCAGTTTGTGTCATTTTGCTCCACATCGGAGCTGTTTATGTCACTTTGTCCAACAGTCGGTGTAGTTTGTGTCACTTTGTCGCACAGTGGATGCAATTTGTGTCATTTTGCGCCACAGTAGGTGCAGTTTGTGTCGCTTTGCTCCTCAGTCGGTGCAGTTTGTGTCACTTTTCTCCACAGTCGATTCAGTTTGTGCCAATTGGTCCCACACTCATTGCAGTTTGTGTCACTTTGCTCCACATTGGTGCAGTGTGTTTCGTTTCACTCCACGGTCGGTTCAGTTTGTGTCACTTTCTCCCACAGAGGGTGCTGTTTGTGTCACTTTGCTCCACAGTCGTTGCTGTTTGTGTCACTTTATTCCACAGTCGGTGCAGTTTGTGTCAATTTGTCCCAGTCGGTGCAGTTTGTGTCACTTTGTCCAACAGTCGGTGTAGTTTGTGTCATTTTGTCCAACAGATAGCGCAGTTTGTATCACTTTGCTCCACATCAATGCAGTTTGTGTCGCTTTGTCCAACAGTTGGTGCAGTTTGTGTCACTTTGTCACACAGTGGATGCAGTTTGTGTCATTTTGCACCACAGTTGGAGCAGTTTGTGTCACTTTGCTCCATAGTCGATGCAATTTGTGTCATTTTGTCCGTCAACTGGTGCAGTTTGTGTCACATTGTCTCACATTTGGTTCAGATTGTGTCACCTTGCTCCACAGTCAGTGCAGTTTGTGTCACTTTGCTCCACAATCGGTGCAGTTTGTGTCATTTTGTCCCACATTTGGTTTAGTTTTTCTCAATTTGCACAACATCGGTTCAGTTAGTGTCACTTTCTCCCACAGTTGTTGCAGTTTGTCTCCACTTTGTCTCACAGTCGGGGCAGATTGTGTCACTTTGCTCCACAGTTGGTGCAGTTTGTGTCGCTTTCCTCCTCAGTCGGTGCAGTTTGTGTCAATTGGTCCCACACCCGTTGCAGTTTGTGTCACTTTGCTCCTCATTGGTGCAGTGTGTGTCATATCACTCCACGGTCGGTTCAGTTTGTGTCACTTTGACCCACAGTCGGTGCTGTTTGTGTCAATTTATTCCACAGTCATTGTAGTTTTTTATCACTTTGTCCCACATTCGCTGCTGATTGTGTCAATTTGCTCCACAGTCGTTGCAATTTTCTGTCACTTTGCTCCACAGGCGTTAAATCTTGTGTCACTTTGTCCAAGTGTCAGTGCAGTTTGTTGCACTTTGTACCACAGATTGTGCAGTTTGTGTCACTTTGCTCCACAGTCGTTGCTGTTTGTGTCACTTTATTCCACAGTCGGTGCAATTTGTGTCATTTTGTCCATCAACTGTTGCAGTTTGTGTCACATTGTCTCACATTAGGTTCAGATTGTGTCACCTTGCTCCACAGTCAGTGTAGTTTGTGTCACTTTGCTCCACAATCGGTGCAGTTTGTGTCACTTTGCTCCACAGTCAGTGTAGTTTGTGTCACTTTGCTCCACAATCAGTGCAGTTTGTGTCATTTTGTCCCACATTTGGTTTAGTTTTTCTCAATTTGCACAACATCGGTTCAGTTAGTGTCACTTTTTCCCACAGTTGTTGCAGTTTGTCTCCACTTTGTCTCATAGTCGGGGCAGATTGTGTCACTTTGCTCCACAGTTGGTGCAGTTTGTGTCGCTTTGCTCCTCAGTCGGTGCAGTTTGTGTCAATTGGTCCCACACCCGTTGCAGATTGTTTCACTTTGCTCCTCATTGGTGCAGTATTGTCGTATCACTCCACGGTCGGTTCAGTTTGTGTCACTTTGTCCCACAGTCGATGAAATTTGTGTCTCTTTGGCCCACAGTCAGTGCAGTTTGTGTGACTTTTCTCCACAGTCGATGCTGTTTGTGTCACTTTGTCCCTCAATCGGTTCAGTTGGTGTCACTTTCTCCCACAGATGGTGCAGTTTGTGTCACTTCGCTCCACAGTCGGTGCTGCTGTGTCACTTTGTCCAACAGTCGGTGCAGTTTGTGTCATTTTGCTCCACATCGGAGCTGTTTATGTCACTTTGTCCAACAGTCGGTGTAGTTTGTGTCACTTTGTCGCACAGTGGATGCAATTTGTGTCATTTTGCGCCACAGTTGGTGCAGTTTGTGTCGCTTTGCTCCTCAGTCAGTGCAGTTTGTGTCACTTTTCTCCACAGTCGATTCAGTTTGGTCAATTGGTCCCACACTCATTGCAGTTTGTGTCACTTTGCTCCACATTGGTGCAGTGTGTGTCGTTTCATTCCACGGTCGTTTCAGTTTGTGTCACTTTCTCCCACAGATGGTGCTGTTTGTGTCACTTTGCTCCACTGTCGTTGCTGTTTGTGTCACTTTATTCCACAGTCGGTGCAGTTTGTGTCAATTTGTCCCAGTCGGTGCAGTTTGTGTCACTTTGTCCAACAGTCGGTGTAGTTTGTGTCATTTTGTCCAACAGATAGCGCAGTTTGTATCACTTTGCTCCACATCAATGCAGTTTGTGTCGCTTTGTCCAACAGTTGGTGCAGTTTGTGTCACTTTGTCACACAGTGGATGCAGTTTGTGTCATTTTGCACCACAGTTGGAGCAGTTTGTGTCACTTTGCTCCACCGTCGATGCAATTTGTGTCATTTTGTCCGTCAACTGGTGCAGTTTGTGTCACATTGTCTCACATTTGGTTCAGACTGTGTCACCTTGCTCCACAGTCAGTGCAGTTTGTGTCACTTTGCTCCACAATCGGTGCAGTTTGTGTCATTTTGTCCCACATTTGGTTTAGTTTTTCTCAATTTGCACAACATCGGTTCAGTTAGTGTCACTTTCTCCCACAGTTGTTGCAGTTTGTCTCCACTTTGTCTCACAGTCGGGGCAGATTGTGTCACTTTGCTCCACAGTTGGTGCAGTTTGTGTCGCTTTGCTCCTCAGTCGGTGCAGTTTGTGTCAATTGGTCCCACACCCGTTGCAGTTTGTGTCACTTTGCTCCTCATTGGTGCAGTGTGTGTCATATCACTCCACGGTCGGTTCAGTTTGTGTCACTTTGTCCCACAGTCGGTGCAGTTTGTGTCACTTTATTCCACAGTCATTGTAGTTTTTTTTATCACTTTGTCCCACATTCGCTGCTGATTGTGTCAATTTGCTCCACAGTCGTTGCAATTTTCTGTCACTTTGCTCCACAGTCGTTAAATCTTGTGTCACTTTGTCCAAGTGTCAGTGCAGTTTGTTGCACTTTGTACCACAGATTGTGCAGTTTGTGTCACTTTGCTCCACAGTCGTTGCTGTTTGTGTCACTTTATTCCACAGTCAGTGCAATTTGTGTCATTTTGTCCATCAACTGTTGCAGTTTGTGTCACATTGTCTCACATTAGGTTCAGATTGTGTCACCTTGCTCCACAGTCAGTGCAGTTTGTGTCACTTTGCTCCACAGTCAGTGCAGTTTGTGTCACTTTGCTCCACAATCGGTGCAGTTTGTGTCATTTTGTCCCACATTTGGTTTAGTTTTTCTCAATTTGCACAACATCGGTTCAGTTAGTGTCACTTTCTCCCACAGTTGTTGCAGTTTGTCTCCACTTTGTCTCACAGTCGGGGCAGATTGTGTCACTTTGCTCCACAGTTGGTGCAGTTTGTGTCGCTTTGCTCCTCAGTCGGTGCAGTTTGTGTCAATTGGTCCCAAACCCGTTGCAGTTTGTTTCACTTTGCTCCTCATTGGTGCAGTGTGTGTCATATCACTCCACGGTCGGTTCAGTTTGTGTCACTTTGTCCCAAAGTCAGTGCAGTTTGTGTCACTTTTCTCCACAGTTGGTGCAGTTTGTGTCAATTTGCTCCAGCGTTGGTACAGTATGTGTCACTTTGTCCAACATTCAGTGTAGATTGTGGCACTTTGTTCCACAGATTGTGCATTTTGTGTCACTTTGCTCCACAGTCGGTGCAGTTCATGTCAATTTGCTCCACATCGGTGCAGTTTGTGTCTCTTTGTCCCAGAGTCAGTGCTGTTTGTGTCGCTTTGCACGACCATCGGTACAGCTTGTGACTTTTGCTCCCCTGTCAGTGCAGATTGTGTCCACTTTTCTGTATAATCGGTGCAGTTTGTATCACTTTCTTCCACATTGTTGCATTTTCTGTCACTTTACTCCAGAGTCGTTGAGGTTTGTGTCATATTTCTCCACAGTCTTTGAAGTTTGTGTCACTTTGTTCCACATCGGTGCAGTTTGTGTAACTTTGCCCCACAGTGGGCGCAGTTTGTGTAACTTTGCCCCACAGTCGGTGCAGTTTGTGTCACTTTGTTCCAGAGTTGGTGCAGTTTGTGTAAATTTGTCGCATAGTCGGTGCAGTTTGTGTGGCTTTTCTCCACATCGGTATGGTTTGTGTCACTTTGCCCTCAATCGGTTCAGTTTGTGTCACTTTGTTCCACGGTCGGTGCTGATTGTGTCAATTTGCTCCACAGTCGTTGCAATTTCTGTCACTTTGCTCCACATTGGAGCTGTTTGTGCGCTTTGTTCAACAGTTGGTGTATTTTGTGTCACTTTGTCGCACAGTGGATGCAGTTTGTGTCTCTTTGCCCCACAGTCAGTGCAGTTTGTGTCACTTTGCTCCACAGTCGATGCAGTTTGTGTCACTTTTTCCCTCAACCGGTTCAGTTTGTGTCACTTTCTCCCAGAGATGGTGTAGTTTGTGTCACTTTGCTCCACAGTCGTTGCTGTTTGTGACACTTTATTCCACAGTCGGTGCAGTTTGTGTCGCTTTGTCCAACAGTCGGTGCAGTTTGTGTCACTTTGCTCCTCAGTCGGTGCAGTTTATGTCACTTTTCTCCACAGTCGATTCAGTTTGTGTCAATTGGTCCCACACTCGTTGCAGTTTGTGTCACTTTACTCCACATTGGTGCAGTGTGTGTCATTTCATTCCACGGTCGGTTCAGTTTGTGTCACTTTGTCCCAAAGTCGGTGCAGTTTGTGTCACTTTTCTCCAAAGTTGGTGCAGTTTGTGTCACTTTGTCCCACATTCGTTGCTGATTGTGTCGATTTGCTCCACAGTCGTTGAATCTTGTGTCACTTTGCTCCACATTCTGTGCAGTTTGTGTCACTTTGCTCCAGAGTTGCTACAGTTTGTGTCACTTTGTCCAACAGTCAGTGTAGATTGTGGCACTTTGTTCCACAGATTGTGCATTTTGTGTCACTTTGCTCCACAGTCGGTGCAGTTTGTGTCACTTTGTCCCACAGTCGGTGCAGTTTGTGTCACTTTGTCCCACAGTCGGTGCAGTTTGTGTCACTTTGTCCCACATTCGGTGCTGATTCTGTCAATTTGCTCCACATCGGTGCAGTTTGTGTCTCTTTGTCCCAGAGTCAGTGCTGCTTGTGTCGCTTTGCACGACAATCGGTACAGCTTGTGACTTTTGCTCCCCTGTCTTTGCAGATTGTGTCCACTTTTCTGTAATAATCGGTGCAGTTTGTATCACTTTCTTCCACATCGTTGCATTTTCTGTCACTTTACTCCAGAGTCGTTGAGGTTTGTGTCATATTTCTCCACAGTCTTTGAAGTTTGTGTCACTTTGTTCCAGATCAATGCAGTTTGTGTAACTTTGTTTCACAGTGGGCGCAGTTTGTGTCACTTTGCCCCACAGTCAGTGCAGTTTGTGTAACTTTGTTCCAGAATTGGTGCAGTTTGTGTCAATTTATCGCATAGTCGGTGCAGTTTGTGTGGCTTTTCTCCACATCGGTATGGTTTGTGTCACTTTGTCCCTCAATCGGTTCAGTTTGTGTCACTTTGTTCCACAGTCATTGCAGTTTGTGTCACTTTGTCCCACGGTCGGTGCATTTTATTTCAATTTGTCCCACGGTCGATGCAGATTGTGTCACTATGCACCACAGTTATTGCAGTCTGTGTCACTTTGTCCCACATTCGGTGCTGATTGTGTCAATTGGCTCCACAGTCATTGCAATTTCTGTCACTTTGCTCCACAGTCATTAAATCTTGTGTCACTTTGTCAAACTTTCGGTGCTGATTGTGTCAATTTGCTCCACAGTTGTTGCAATTTCTGTCACTTTGCTCCACATCGGAGCTGTTTGTTTCGCTTTGTTCAACAGTCGGTGTATTTTGTGTCGCTTTGTCGCACAGTCGATGCAGTTTGTGTCTCTTTGCCCCACAGTCGATGCAGTTTGTGTCACTTTCTCCTTCAATCGGTTCAGTTTGTGTCACTTTCTCCCACAGATGGTACAGTTTGTGTCACTTTGCTCCACAGTCGTTGCTGTTTGTGTCACTTTATTCCACAGTCGGTGCAGTTTGTGTCAATTTGTGCCAGTCAGTGCAGTTTGTGTCGCTTTGTCCAACAGTCGGTGTAGTTTGTGTCACTTTGTCGCACAGTGGATGCAGTTTGTGTCATTTTGTGCCACAGTCAATGCAATTTGTGTCATTTTGTCCGTCAATTGGTGCAGTTTGTGTCACATTGTCTTATATTTGGTTCAGATTGTGTCACCTTGCTCCACAGTCAGTGCAGTTTGTGTCACTTCTTCCACAATCGGTGCAGTTTGTTTCATTTTGTCCCACATTTGGTTTAGTTTTTCTCAATTTGCACAACATTGGTTCAGTTAGTGTCACTTTTTCCCACAGTTGTTGCAGTTTGTCTCCACTTTGTCTCACAGTCGGGGCAGATTGTGTCACTTTGCTCCACAATTGGTGCAGTTTGTGTCGCTTTGCTCCTCAGTCGGTGCAGTTTGTGTCACTTTTCTCCACAGTCGATTCAGTTTGTGTCAATTGGTCCCACACTCATTGCAGTTTGTGTCACTTTGCTCCTCATTGGTGCGGTGTGTGTCGTTTCACTCCACGGTCGGTTCAGTTTGTGTCACTTTGTCCCAAAGTCAGTGCAGTTTGTGTCACTTTTCTCCACAGTTGGTGCAGTTTGTGTCAATTGGTCCCACACCCGTTGCAGTTTGTGTCACTTTGCTCCTCATTGGTGCAGTGTGTGTCATATCACTCCACGGTCGGTTCAGTTTGTGTCACTTTGTCCCACAGTCGGTGCAGTTTGTGTCACTTTATTCCACAGTCATTGTAGTTTTTTTTATCACTTTGTCCCACATTCGCTGCTGATTGTGTCAATTTGCTCCACAGTCGTTGCAATTTTCTGTCACTTTGCTCCACAGTCGTTAAATCTTGTGTCACTTTGTCCAAGTGTCAGTGCAGTTTGTTGCACTTTGTACCACAGATTGTGCAGTTTGTGTCACTTTGCTCCACAGTCGTTGCTGTTTGTGTCACTTTATTCCACAGTCAGTGCAATTTGTGTCATTTTGTCCATCAACTGTTGCAGTTTGTGTCACATTGTCTCACATTAGGTTCAGATTGTGTCACCTTGCTCCACAGTCAGTGCAGTTTGTGTCACTTTGCTCCACAGTCAGTGCAGTTTGTGTCACTTTGCTCCACAATCGGTGCAGTTGGTGTCATTTTGTCCCACATTTGGTTTAGTTTTTCTCAATTTGCACAACATCGGTTCAGTTAGTGTCACTTTCTCCCACAGTTGTTGCAGTTTGTCTCCACTTTGTCTCACAGTCGGGGCAGATTGTGTCACTTTGCTCCACAGTTGGTGCAGTTTGTGTCGCTTTGCTCCTCAGTCGGTGCAGTTTGTGTCAATTGGTCCCAAACCCGTTGCAGTTTGTTTCACTTTGCTCCTCATTGGTGCAGTGTGTGTCATATCACTCCACGGTCGGTTCAGTTTGTGTCACTTTTCTCCACAGTTGGTGCAGTTTGTGTCAATTTGCTCCAGCGTTGGTACAGTATGTGTCACTTTGTCCAACATTCAGTGTAGATTGTGGCACTTTGTTCCACAGATTGTGCATTTTGTGTCACTTTGCTCCACAGTCGGTGCAGTTCATGTCAATTTGCTCCACATCGGTGCAGTTTGTGTCTCTTTGTCCCAGAGTCAGTGCTGTTTGTGTCGCTTTGCACGACCATCGGTACAGCTTGTGACTTTTGCTCCCCTGTCAGTGCAGATTGTGTCCACTTTTCTGTATAATCGGTGCAGTTTGTATCACTTTCTTCCACATTGTTGCATTTTCTGTCACTTTACTCCAGAGTCGTTGAGGTTTGTGTCATATTTCTCCACAGTCTTTGAAGTTTGTGTCACTTTGTTCCACATCGGTGCAGTTTGTGTAACTTTGCCCCACAGTGGGCGCAGTTTGTGTAACTTTGCCCCACAGTCGGTGCAGTTTGTGTCACTTTGTTCCAGAGTTGGTGCAGTTTGTGTAAATTTGTCGCATAGTCGGTGCAGTTTGTGTGGCTTTTCTCCACATCGGTATGGTTTGTGTCACTTTGCCCTCAATCGGTTCAGTTTGTGTCACTTTGTTCCACGGTCGGTGCTGATTGTGTCAATTTGCTCCACAGTCGTTGCAATTTCTGTCACTTTGCTCCACATTGGAGCTGTTTGTGCGCTTTGTTCAACAGTTGGTGTATTTTGTGTCACTTTGTCGCACAGTGGATGCAGTTTGTGTCTCTTTGCCCCACAGTCAGTGCAGTTTGTGTCACTTTGCTCCACAGTCGATGCAGTTTGTGTCACTTTTTCCCTCAACCGGTTCAGTTTGTGTCACTTTCTCCCAGAGATGGTGTAGTTTGTGTCACTTTGCTCCACAGTCGTTGCTGTTTGTGACACTTTATTCCACAGTCGGTGCAGTTTGTGTCGCTTTGTCCAACAGTCGGTGCAGTTTGTGTCACTTTGCTCCTCAGTCGGTGCAGTTTATGTCACTTTTCTCCACAGTCGATTCAGTTTGTGTCAATTGGTCCCACACTCGTTGCAGTTTGTGTCACTTTACTCCACATTGGTGCAGTGTGTGTCATTTCATTCCACGGTCGGTTCAGTTTGTGTCACTTTGTCCCAAAGTCGGTGCAGTTTGTGTCACTTTTCTCCAAAGTTGGTGCAGTTTGTGTCACTTTGTCCCACATTCGTTGCTGATTGTGTCGATTTGCTCCACAGTCGTTGAATCTTGTGTCACTTTGCTCCACATTCTGTGCAGTTTGTGTCACTTTGCTCCAGAGTTGCTACAGTTTGTGTCACTTTGTCCAACAGTCAGTGTAGATTGTGGCACTTTGTTCCACAGATTGTGCATTTTGTGTCACTTTGCTCCACAGTCGGTGCAGTTTGTGTCACTTTGTCCCACAGTCGGTGCAGTTTGTGTCTCTTTGTTCCACAGTCGGTGCAGTTTGTGTCACTTTGTCCCACATTCGGTGCTGATTCTGTCAATTTGCTCCACATCGGTGCAGTTTGTGTCTCTTTGTCCCAGAGTCAGTGCTGCTTGTGTCGCTTTGCACGACAATCGGTACAGCTTGTGACTTTTGCTCCCCTGTCTTTGCAGATTGTGTCCACTTTTCTGTATAATCGGTGCAGTTTGTATCACTTTCTTCCACATCGTTGCATTTTCTGTCACTTTACTCCAGAGTCGTTGAGGTTTGTGTCATATTTCTCCACAGTCTTTGAAGTTTGTGTCACTTTGTTCCAGATCAATGCAGTTTGTGTAACTTTGTTTCACAGTGGGCGCAGTTTGTGTCACTTTGCCCCACAGTCAGTGCAGTTTGTGTTACTTTGTTCCAGAATTGGTGCAGTTTGTGTCAATTTATCGCATAGTCGGTGCAGTTTGTGTGGCTTTTCTCCACATCGGTATGGTTTGTGTCACTTTGTCCCTCAATCGGTTCAGTTTGTGTCACTTTGTTCCACAGTCATTGCAGTTTGTGTCACTTTGTCCCACGGTCGGTGCATTTTATTTCAATTTGTCCCACGGTCGATGCAGATTGTGTCACTATGCACCACAGTTATTGCAGTCTGTGTCACTTTGTCCCACATTCGGTGCTGATTGTGTCAATTGGCTCCATAGTCATTGCAATTTCTGTCACTTTGCTCCACAGTCATTAAATCTTGTGTCACTTTGTCAAACTTTCGGTGCTGTTTGTGTCAATTTGCTCCACAGTTGTTGCAATTTCTGTCACTTTGCTCCACATCGGAGCTGTTTGTTTCGCTTTGTTCAACAGTCGGTGTATTTTGTGTCGCTTTGTCGCACAGTCGATGCAGTTTGTGTCTCTTTGCCCCACAGTCGATGCAGTTTGTGTCACTTTCTCCTTCAATCGGTTCAGTTTGTGTCACTTTCTCCCACAGATGGTACAGTTTGTGTCACTTTGCTCCACAGTCGTTGCTGTTTGTGTCACTTTATTCCACAGTCGGTGCAGTTTGTGTCAATTTGTGCCAGTCAGTGCAGTTTGTGTCGCTTTGTCCAACAGTCGGTGTAGTTTGTGTCACTTTGTCGCACAGTGGATGCAGTTTGTGTCATTTTGTGCCACAGTCAATGCAATTTGTGTCATTTTGTCCGTCAATTGGTGCAGTTTGTGTCACATTGTCTTATATTTGGTTCAGATTGTGTCACCTTGCTCCACAGTCAGTGCAGTTTGTGTCACTTCTTCCACAATCGGTGCAGTTTGTTTCATTTTGTCCCACATTTGGTTTAGTTTTTCTCAATTTGCACAACATTGGTTCAGTTAGTGTCACTTTTTCCCACAGTTGTTGCAGTTTGTCTCCACTTTGTCTCACAGTCGGGGCAGATTGTGTCACTTTGCTCCACAATTGGTGCAGTTTGTGTCGCTTTGCTCCTCAGTCGGTGCAGTTTGTGTCACTTTTCTCCACAGTCGATTCAGTTTGTGTCAATTGGTCCCACACTCATTGCAGTTTGTGTCACTTTGCTCCTCATTGGTGCGGTGTGTGTCGTTTCACTCCACGGTCGGTTCAGTTTGTGTCACTTTGTCCCAAAGTCAGTGCAGTTTGTGTTTCTTTGCTCCACAGTCGATGCAGTTTGTGTCACTTTGTCCCAAAGTCAGTGCAGTTTGTGTCACTTTTCTCCACAGTTGCTGCAGTTTGTGTCACTTTGTCCAACAGACAGTGTAGATTGTGGCACTTTGTTCCACAGTTTGTGCATTTTGTGTCACTTTGCTCCACAGTCGGTGCTGTTTGTGTCACTTTGTCCCACAGTCGGTGCAGTTTGTGTCTCTTTGTCCCACAGTCATTGCAGTTTGTGTCAATTTGCTCCACATCGGTGCAGTTTGTGTTTCTTTGTCCCAGAGTCAGTGCTGTTTGTGTCGCTTTGCACGACAATCGGTACAGCTTGTGACTTTTGCTCCCCTGTCAGTGCAGATTGTGTCCACTTTTCTGTATAATCGGTGCAGTTTGTATCACTTTCTTCCACATCGTTGCATTTTCTGTCACTTTACTCCAGAGTCGTTGATGTTTGTGTCATATTTCTCCACAGTCTTTGAAGTTTGTGTCACTTTGTTCCACATCGGTGCAGTTTGTGTAACTTTGTTCCACAGTCGGTGCAGTTTGTGTAACTTTGTTCCACAGTGGGCGCAGTTTGTGTCACTTTGCCCCACAGTCGGTGCAGTTTGTGTCACTTTGTTCCAGAGTTGGTGTAGATTGTGTCAATTTGTCGCATAGTCGGTGCAGTTTGTGTGGCTTTTCTCCACATCGGTATGGTTTGTGTCACTTTGTCCCTCAATTGGTTCAGTTTGTGTCACTTTGTTCCACAGTCGTTGCAGTTTGTGTCACTTTGTCCCACGGTCGGTGCATTTTATTTCAATTTGTCCCACGGTCGATGCAGATTGTGTCACTACGCACCACAGTTATTGCAGTCTGTGTCACTTTGTCCCACATTCGGTGCTGATTGTGTCAATTTGCTCCACAGTTGTTGCAATTTCTGTCACTTTGCTTCACATCGGAGCTGTTTGTGTCGCTTTGTTCAACAGTCGGTGCAGTTTGTGTCTCTTTGCCCCACAGTCAGTGCAGTTTGTGTCACTTTGCTCCACAGTCGTTGCTGTTTGTGTCACTTTATTCCACAGTCGGTGCAGTTTGTGTCAATTTGTCCCAGTCGGTGTAGTTTGTGTTGCTTTGTCCAACAGTCGGTGTAGTTTGTGTCATTTTGTCCAACAGATAGCGCAGTTTGTATCACTTTGCTCCACATCAATGCAGTTTGTGTCGCTTTGTCCAACAGTCGGTGCAGTTTGTGTCACTTTGCTCCACATCGGAGCTGTTTATGTCACTTTGTCCACCTTGTCGGTGTAGTTTGTGTCATGTTGTCCGTCAATTTGTTCAGTTTTTATCACATTGTCCCACATTTGGTTCAGCTTGTGTCACTTTGCTCCACAGTTGGTGCAGTTTGTGTCGCTTTGCTCCTCAGTCGGTGCAGTTTGTGTCACTTTTCTCCACAGTCGATTCAGTTTGTGTTTATTGGTCCCACACTCGTTGCAGTTTGTGTCACTTTACTCCACATTGGTGCAGTGTGTGTCATTTCATTCCACGGTCGGTTCAGTATGTGTCACTTTGTCCCAAAGTCAGTGCAGTTTGTGTCACTTTGCTCCAGAGTTGGTACAGTTTGTGTCACTTTGCTCCAGAGTTGGTACAGTTTGTGTCACTTTGTCCAACAGTCAGTGTAGATTGTGGCACTTTGTTCCACAGATTGTGCATTTTGTGTCACTTTCCTCCACAGTCGGTGCAGTTTGTGTCACTTTATTCCACAGTCGGTGCAGTTTGTGTCACTTTGTCCCACAGTCGGCGCAGTTTGTGTCTCTTTGTCCCACAGTCATTGCAGTTTGTGTCAATTTGCTCCACATCGGTGCAGTTTGTGTTTCTTTGTCCCAGAGTCAGTGCTGTTTGTGTCGCTTTGCACGACAATCGGTACAGCTTGTGACTTTTGCTCCCCTGTCAGTGCAGATTGTGTCCACTTTTCTGTATAATCGGTGCAGTTTGTATCACTTTCTTCCACATCGTTGCATTTTCTGTCACTTTACTCCAGAGTCGTTGATGTTTGTGTCATATTTCTCCACAGTCTTTGAAGTTTGTGTCACTTTGTTCCACATCGGTGCAGTTTGTGTAACTTTGTTCCACAGTCGGTGCAGTTTGTGTAACTTTGTTCCACAGTGGGCGCAGTTTGTGTCACTTTGCCCCACAGTCGGTGCAGTTTGTGTCACTTTGTTCCAGAGTTGGTGCAGATTGTGTCAATTTGTCGCATAGTCGGTGCAGTTTGTGTGGCTTTTCTCCACATCGGTATGGTTTGTGTCACTTTGTCCCTCAATTGGTTCAGTTTGTGTCACTTTGTTCCACAGTCGTTGCAGTTTGTGTCACTTTGTCCCACGGTCGGTGCATTTTATTTCAATTTGTCCCACGGTCGATGCAGATTGTGTCACTATGCACCACAGTTATTGCAGTCTGTGTCACTTTGTCCCACATTCGGTGCTGATTGTGTCAATTTGCTCCACAGTTGTTGCAGTTTGTGTCGCTTTGCTCCTCAGTCGGTGCAGTTTGTGTCACTTTTCTCCACAGTCGATTCAGTTTGTGTTTATTGGTCCCACACTCGTTGCAGTTTGTGTCACTTTACTCCACATTGGTGCAGTGTGTGTCATTTCATTCCACGGTCGGTTCAGTATGTGTCACTTTGTCCCAAAGTCGGTGCAGTTTGTGTCACTTTGCTCCAGAGTTGGTACAGTTTGTGTCACTTTGCTCCAGAGTTGGTACAGTTTGTGTCACTTTGTCCAACAGTCAGTGTAGATTGTGGCACTTTGTTCCACAGATTGTGCATTTTGTGTCACTTTCCTCCACAGTCGGTGCAGTTTGTGTCACTTTATTCCACAGTCGGTGCAGTTTGTGTCACTTTGTCCCACAGTCGGTGCAGTTTGTGTCTCTTTGTCCCACAGTCATTGCAGTTTGTGTCAATTTGCTCCACATCGGTGCAGTTTGTGTTTCTTTGTCCCAGAGTCAGTGCTGTTTGTGTCGCTTTGCACGACAATCGGTACAGCTTGTGACTTTTGCTCCCCTGTCAGTGCAGATTGTGTCCACTTTTCTGTATAATCGGTGCAGTTTGTATCACTTTCTTCCACATCGTTGCATTTTCTGTCACTTTACTCCAGAGTCGTTGATGTTTGTGTCATATTTCTCCACAGTCTTTGAAGTTTGTGTCACTTTGTTCCACATCGGTGCAGTTTGTGTAACTTTGTTCCACAGTCGGTGCAGTTTGTGTAACTTTGTTCCACAGTGGGCGCAGTTTGTGTCACTTTGCCCCACAGTCGGTGCAGTTTGTGTCACTTTGTTCCAGAGTTGGTGCAGATTGTGTCAATTTGTCGCATAGTCGGTGCAGTTTGTGTGGCTTTTCTCCACATCGGTATGGTTTGTGTCACTTTGTCCCTCAATTGGTTCAGTTTGTGTCACTTTGTTCCACAGTCGTTGCAGTTTGTGTCACTTTGTCCCACGGTCGGTGCATTTTATTTCAATTTGTCCCACGGTCGATGCAGATTGTGTCACTATGCACCACAGTTATTGCAGTCTGTGTCACTTTGTCCCACATTCGGTGCTGATTGTGTCAATTTGCTCCACAGTTGTTGCAATTTCTGTCACTTTGCTTCACATCGGAGCTGTTTGTGTCGCTTTGTTCAACAGTCGGTGCAGTTTGTGTCTCTTTGCCCCACAGTCAGTGCAGTTTGTGTCACTTTGCTCCACAGTCGTTGCTGTTTGTGTCACTTTATTCCACAGTCGGTGCAGTTTGTGTCAATTTGTCCCAGTCGGTGTAGTTTGTGTTGCTTTGTCCAACAGTCGGTGTAGTTTGTGTCATTTTGTCCAACAGATAGCGCAGTTTGTATCACTTTGCTCCACATCAATGCAGTTTGTGTCGCTTTGTCCAACAGTCGGTGCAGTTTGTGTCACTTTGCTCCACATCGGAGCTGTTTATGTCACTTTGTCCAACAGTCGGTGTAGTTTGTGTCATGTTGTCCGTCAATTTGTTCAGTTTTTATCACATTGTCCCACATTTGGTTCAGCTTGTGTCACTTTGCTCCACAGTTGGTGCAGTTTGTGTCGCTTTGCTCCTCAGTCGGTGCAGTTTGTGTCACTTTTCTCCACAGTCGATTCAGTTTGTGTTTATTGGTCCCACACTCGTTGCAGTTTGTGTCACTTTACTCCACATTGGTGCAGTGTGTGTCATTTCATTCCACGGTCGGTTCAGTATGTGTCACTTTGTCCCAAAGTCGGTGCAGTTTGTGTCACTTTGCTCCAGAGTTGGTACAGTTTGTGTCACTTTGCTCCAGAGTTGGTACAGTTTGTGTCACTTTGTCCAACAGTCAGTGTAGATTGTGGCACTTTGTTCCACAGATTGTGCATTTTGTGTCACTTTCCTCCACAGTCGGTGCAGTTTGTGTCACTTTATTCCACAGTCGGTGCAGTTTGTGTCACTTTGTCCCACAGTCGGCGCAGTTTGTGTCTCTTTGTCCCACAGTCATTGCAGTTTGTGTCAATTTGCTCCACATCGGTGCAGTTTGTGTTTCTTTGTCCCAGAGTCAGTGCTGTTTGTGTCGCTTTGCACGACAATCGGTACAGCTTGTGACTTTTGCTCCCCTGTCAGTGCAGATTGTGTCCACTTTTCTGTATAATCGGTGCAGTTTGTATCACTTTCTTCCACATCGTTGCATTTTCTGTCACTTTACTCCAGAGTCGTTGATGTTTGTGTCATATTTCTCCACAGTCTTTGAAGTTTGTGTCACTTTGTTCCACATCGGTGCAGTTTGTGTAACTTTGTTCCACAGTCGGTGCAGTTTGTGTAACTTTGTTCCACAGTGGGCGCAGTTTGTGTCACTTTGCCCCACAGTCGGTGCAGTTTGTGTCACTTTGTTCCAGAGTTGGTGCAGATTGTGTCAATTTGTCGCATAGTCGGTGCAGTTTGTGTGGCTTTTCTCCACATCGGTATGGTTTGTGTCACTTTGTCCCTCAATTGGTTCAGTTTGTGTCACTTTGTTCCACAGTCGTTGCAGTTTGTGTCACTTTGTCCCACGGTCGGTGCATTTTATTTCAATTTGTCCCACGGTCGATGCAGATTGTGTCACTATGCACCACAGTTATTGCAGTCTGTGTCACTTTGTCCCACATTCGGTGCTGATTGTGTCAATTTGCTCCACAGTTGTTGCAATTTCTGTCACTTTGCTTCACATCGGAGCTGTTTGTGTCGCTTTGTTCAACAGTCGGTGCAGTTTGTGTCTCTTTGCCCCACAGTCAGTGCAGTTTGTGTCACTTTGCTCCACAGTCGTTGCTGTTTGTGTCACTTTATTCCACAGTCGGTGCAGTTTGTGTCAATTTGTCCCAGTCGGTGTAGTTTGTGTTGCTTTGTCCAACAGTCGGTGTAGTTTGTGTCATTTTGTCCAACAGATAGCGCAGTTTGTATCACTTTGCTCCACATCAATGCAGTTTGTGTCGCTTTGTCCAACAGTCGGTGCAGTTTGTGTCACTTTGCTCCACATCGGAGCTGTTTATGTCACTTTGTCCAACAGTCGGTGTAGTTTGTGTCATGTTGTCCGTCAATTTGTCCAGTTTTTATCACATTGTCCCACATTTGGTTCAGCTTGTGTCACTTTGCTCCACAGTTGGTGCAGTTTGTGTCGCTTTGCTCCTCAGTCGGTGCAGTTTGTGTCACTTTTCTCCACAGTCGATTCAGTTTGTGTTTATTGGTCCCACACTCGTTGCAGTTTGTGTCACTTTACTCCACATTGGTGCAGTGTGTGTCATTTCATTCCACGGTCGGTTCAGTATGTGTCACTTTGTCCCAAAGTCGGTGCAGTTTGTGTCACTTTGCTCCAGAGTTGGTACAGTTTGTGTCACTTTGCTCCAGAGTTGGTACAGTTTGTGTCACTTTGTCCAACAGTCAGTGTAGATTGTGGCACTTTGTTCCACAGATTGTGCATTTCGTGTCACTTTCCTCCACAGTCGGTGCAGTTTGTGTCACTTTATTCCACAGTCGGTGCAGTTTGTGTCACTTTGTCCCACAGTCGGTGCAGTTTGTGTCTCTTTGTCCCACAGTCATTGCAGTTTGTGTCAATTTGCTCCACATCGGTGCAGTTTGTGTTTCTTTGTCCCAGAGTCAGTGCTGTTTGTGTCGCTTTGCATGACAATCGGTACAGCTTGTGACTTTTGCTCCCCTGTCAGTGCAGATTGTGTCCACTTTTCTGTATAATCGGTGCAGTTTGTATCACTTTCTTCCACATCGTTGCATTTTCTGTCACTTTACTCCAGAGTCGTTGATGTTTGTGTCATATTTCTCCACAGTCTTTGAAGTTTGTGTCACTTTGTTCCACATCGGTGCAGTTTGTGTAACTTTGTTCCACAGTCGGTGCAGTTTGTGTCACTTTGTTCCACAGTGGGCGCAGTTTGTGTCACTTTGCCCCACAGTCGGTGCAGTTTGTGTCACTTTGTTCCAGAGTTGGTGCAGATTGTGTCAATTTGTCGCATAGTCGGTGCAGTTTGTGTGGCTTTTCTCCACATCGGTATGGTTTGTGTCACTTTGTCCCTCAATTGGTTCAGTTTGTGTCACTTTGTTCCACAGTCGTTGCAGTTTGTGTCACTTTGTCCCACGGTCGGTGCATTTTATTTCAATTTGTCCCACGGTCGATGCAGATTGTGTCACTATGCACCACAGTTATTGCAGTCTGTGTCACTTTGTCCCACATTCGGTGCTGATTGTGTCAATTTGCTCCACAGTCGTTGCAATTTCTGTCACTTTGCTTCACATCGGAGCTGTTTGTGTCGCTTTGTTCAACAGTCGGTGCAGTTTGTGTCTCTTTGCCCCACAGTCAGTGCAGTTTGTGTCACTTTGCTCCACAGTCGTTGCTGTTTGTGTCACTTTATTCCACAGTCGGTGCAGTTTGTGTCAATTTGTCCCAGTCGGTGTAGTTTGTGTTGCTTTGTCCAACAGTCGGTGTAGTTTGTGTCATTTTGTCCAACAGATAGCGCAGTTTGTATCACTTTGCTCCACATCAATGCAGTTTGTGTCGCTTTGTCCAACAGTCGGTGCAGTTTGTGTCACTTTGCTCCACATCGGAGCTGTTTATGTCACTTTGTCCAACAGTCGGTGTAGTTTGTGTCATGTTGTCCGTCAATTTGTTCAGTTTTTATCACATTGTCCCACATTTGGTTCAGCTTGTGTCACTTTGCTCCTAATTGGTGCAGTGTGTGTCGTTTCACTCCACGGTCGGTTCTGTTTGTGTCACATTGTCCCACAGTCGATGCAGTTTGTGTTTCTTTGCCCCACAGTCAGTGCAGTTTGTGTCACTTTGCTCCAAAGTCGATGCAGTTTGTGTCACTTTGTCCCTCAATCGGTTCAGTTGGTGTCACTTTCTCCCACAGATGGTACAGTTTGTGTCACTTTGCTCCACAGTCGGTGCAGTTTGTGTCACTTTGCTCCACAGTCGGTGCTGTTTGTGTCACTTTATTCCACAGTCATTGCAGTTTGTGTCACTTTGTCCCACAGTCGGTGCAGTTTGTGTCTCTTTGTCCCACAGTCATTGCAGTTTGTGTCAATTTGCTCCACATCGGTGCAGTTTGTCTTTCTTTGTCCCAGAGTCAGTGCTGTTTGTGTCGCTTTGCACGACAATCGGTACAGCTTGTGACTTTTGCTCCCCTGTCAGTGCAGATTGTGTCCACTTTTCTGTATAATCGGTGCAGTTTGTATCACTTTCTTCCACATCGTTGCATTTTCTGTCACTTTACTCCAGAGTCGTTGAGGTTTGTGTCATATTTCTCCACAGTCTTTGAAGTTTGTGTCACTTTGTTCCAGATCAATGCAGTTTGTGTCACTTTGTCCCACATTCGGTGCAGTTTGTGTAACTTTGTTCCACAGTGGGCGCAGTTTGTGTCACTTTGCCCCACAGTCAGTGCAGTTTGTGTAACTTTGTTCCAGAGTTGGTGCAGATTGTGTCAATTTGTCACATAGTCGGTGCAGTTTGTGTCTCTTTGTCCCACAGTCATTGCAGTTTGTGTCAATTTGCTCCACATCGGTGCAGTTTGTGTTTCTTTGTCCCAGAGTCAGTGCTGCTTGTGTCGCTTTGCACGACAATCGGTACAGCTTGTGACTTTTGCTCCCCTGTCTTTGCAGATTGTGTCCACTTTTCTGTATAATCGGTGCAGTTTGTATCACTTTCTTCCACATTGTTGCATTTTCTGTCACTTTACTCCAGAGTCGTTGAGGTTTGTGTCATATTTCTCCACAGTCTTTGAAGTTTGTGTCACTTTGTTCCACATCGGTGCAGTTTGTGTAACTTTGTTCCACAGTTGGTGCAGTTTGTGTCTCTTTGTCACATAGTCGGTGCAGTTTGTGTAACTTTGTTCCACAGTGGGCGCAGTTTGTGTCACTTTGCCCCACAGTCAGTGCAGTTTGTGTCACTTTGTTCCAGAGTTGGTGCAGATTGTGTCAATTTGTCACATAGTCGGTGCAGTTTGTGTGGCTTTTCTCCACATCGGTATGGTTTGTGTCACTTTGTCCCTCAATTGGTTCAGTTTGTGTCACTTTTGTCCCACGGTCGATGCAGATTGTGTCACTATGCACCACAGTTATTGCAGTCTGTGTCACTTTGTCCCACATTCGGTGCTGATTGTGTCAATTTGCTCCACAGTTGTTGCAATTTCTGTCACTTTGCTTCACATCGGAGCTGTTTGTGTCGCTTTGTTCAACAGTCGGTGCAGTTTGTGTCTCTTTGCCCCACAGTCAGTGCAGTTTGTGTCACTTTGCTCCACAGTCGGTGCTGTTTGTGTCACTTTATTCCACAGTCGGTGCAGTTTGTGTCAATTTGTCCCAGTCGGTGTAGTTTGTGTTGCTTTGTCCAACAGTCGGTGTAGTTTGTGTCATTTTGTCCAACAGATAGCGCAGTTTGTATCACTTTGCTCCACATCAATGCAGTTTGTGTCGCTTTGTCCAACAGTCGGTGCAGTTTGTGTCACTTTGCTCCACATCGGAGCTGTTTATGTCACTTTGTCCAACAGTCGGTGTAGTTTGTGTCATGTTGTCCGTCAATTTGTCCAGTTTTTATCACATTGTCCCACATTTGGTTCAGCTTGTGTCACTTTGCTCCACAGTTGGTGCAGTTTGTGTCGCTTTGCTCCTCAGTCGGTGCAGTTTGTGTCACTTTTCTCCACAGTCGATTCAGTTTGTGTTTATTGGTCCCACACTCGTTGCAGTTTGTGTCACTTTACTCCACATTGGTGCAGTGTGTGTCATTTCATTCCACGGTCGGTTCAGTATGTGTCACTTTGTCCCAAAGTCGGTGCAGTTTGTGTCACTTTGCTCCAGAGTTGGTACAGTTTGTGTCACTTTGCTCCAGAGTTGGTACAGTTTGTGTCACTTTGTCCAACAGTCAGTGTAGATTGTGGCACTTTGTTCCACAGATTGTGCATTTCGTGTCACTTTCCTCCACAGTCGGTGCAGTTTGTGTCACTTTATTCCACAGTCGGTGCAGTTTGTGTCACTTTGTCCCACAGTCGGTGCAGTTTGTGTCTCTTTGTCCCACAGTCATTGCAGTTTGTGTCAATTTGCTCCACATCGGTGCAGTTTGTGTTTCTTTGTCCCAGAGTCAGTGCTGTTTGTGTCGCTTTGCATGACAATCGGTACAGCTTGTGACTTTTGCTCCCCTGTCAGTGCAGATTGTGTCCACTTTTCTGTATAATCGGTGCAGTTTGTATCACTTTCTTCCACATCGTTGCATTTTCTGTCACTTTACTCCAGAGTCGTTGATGTTTGTGTCATATTTCTCCACAGTCTTTGAAGTTTGTGTCACTTTGTTCCACATCGGTGCAGTTTGTGTAACTTTGTTCCACAGTCGGTGCAGTTTGTGTAACTTTGTTCCACAGTGGGCGCAGTTTGTGTCACTTTGCCCCACAGTCGGTGCAGTTTGTGTCACTTTGTTCCAGAGTTGGTGCAGATTGTGTCAATTTGTCGCATAGTCGGTGCAGTTTGTGTGGCTTTTCTCCACATCGGTATGGTTTGTGTCACTTTGTCCCTCAATTGGTTCAGTTTGTGTCACTTTGTTCCACAGTCGTTGCAGTTTGTGTCACTTTGTCCCACGGTCGGTGCATTTTATTTCAATTTGTCCCACGGTCGATGCAGATTGTGTCACTATGCACCACAGTTATTGCAGTCTGTGTCACTTTGTCCCACATTCGGTGCTGATTGTGTCAATGCTCCACAGTTGTTGCAATTTCTGTCACTTTGCTTCACATCGGAGCTGTTTGTGTCGCTTTGTTCAACAGTCGGTGCAGTTTGTGTCTCTTTGCCCCACAGTCAGTGCAGTTTGTGTCACTTTGCTCCACAGTCGTTGCTGTTTGTGTCACTTTATTCCACAGTCGGTGCAGTTTGTGTCAATTTGTCCCAGTCGGTGTAGTTTGTGTTGCTTTGTCCAACAGTCGGTGTAGTTTGTGTCATTTTGTCCAACAGATAGCGCAGTTTGTATCACTTTGCTCCACAACAATGCAGTTTGTGTCGCTTTGTCCAACAGTCGGTGCAGTTTGTGTCACTTTGCTCCACATCGGAGCTGTTTATGTCACTTTGTCCAACAGTCGGTGTAGTTTGTGTCATGTTGTCCGTCAATTTGTTCAGTTTTTATCACATTGTCCCACATTTGGTTCAGCTTGTGTCACTTTGCTCCTAATTGGTGCAGTGGTGTGTCGTTTCACTCCACGGTCGGTTCTGTTTGTGTCACATTGTCCCACAGTCGATGCAGTTTGTGTTTCTTTGCCCCACAGTCAGTGCAGTTTGTGTCACTTTGCTCCAAAGTCGATGCAGTTTGTGTCACTTTGTCCCTCAATCGGTTCAGTTGGTGTCACTTTCTCCCACAGATGGTACAGTTTGTGTCACTTTGCTCCACAGTCGGTGCAGTTTGTGTCACTTTGCTCCACAGTCGGTGCTGTTTGTGTCACTTTATTCCACAGTCATTGCAGTTTGTGTCACTTTGTCCCACAGTCGGTGCAGTTTGTGTCTCTTTGTCCCACAGTCATTGCAGTTTGTGTCAATTTGCTCCACATCGGTGCAGTTTGTCTTTCTTTGTCCCAGAGTCAGTGCTGTTTGTGTCGCTTTGCACGACAATCGGTACAGCTTGTGACTTTTGCTCCCCTGTCAGTGCAGATTGTGTCCACTTTTCTGTATAATCGGTGCAGTTTGTATCACTTTCTTCCACATCGTTGCATTTTCTGTCACTTTACTCCAGAGTCGTTGAGGTTTGTGTCATATTTCTCCACAGTCTTTGAAGTTTGTGTCACTTTGTTCCAGATCAATGCAGTTTGTGTCACTTTGTCCCACATTCGGTGCAGTTTGTGTAACTTTGTTCCACAGTGGGCGCAGTTTGTGTCACTTTGCCCCACAGTCAGTGCAGTTTGTGTAACTTTGTTCCAGAGTTGGTGCAGATTGTGTCAATTTGTCACATAGTCGGTGCAGTTTGTGTCTCTTTGTCCCACAGTCATTGCAGTTTGTGTCAATTTGCTCCACATCGGTGCAGTTTGTGTTTCTTTGTCCCAGAGTCAGTGCTGCTTGTGTCGCTTTGCACGACAATCGGTACAGCTTGTGACTTTTGCTCCCCTGTCTTTGCAGATTGTGTCCACTTTTCTGTATAATCGGTGCAGTTTGTATCACTTTCTTCCACATTGTTGCATTTTCTGTCACTTTACTCCAGAGTCGTTGAGGTTTGTGTCATATTTCTCCACAGTCTTTGAAGTTTGTGTCACTTTGTTCCACATCGGTGCAGTTTGTGTAACTTTGTTCCACAGTTGGTGCAGTTTGTGTCTCTTTGTCACATAGTCGGTGCAGTTTGTGTAACTTTGTTCCACAGTGGGCGCAGTTTGTGTCACTTTGCCCCACAGTCAGTGCAGTTTGTGTCACTTTGTTCCAGAGTTGGTGCAGATTGTGTCAATTTGTCACATAGTCGGTGCAGTTTGTGTGGCTTTTCTCCACATCGGTATGGTTTGTGTCACTTTGTCCCTCAATTGGTTCAGTTTGTGTCACTTTTGTCCCACGGTCGATGCAGATTGTGTCACTATGCACCACAGTTATTGCAGTCTGTGTCACTTTGTCCCACATTCGGTGCTGATTGTGTCAATTTGCTCCACAGTTGTTGCAATTTCTGTCACTTTGCTTCACATCGGAGCTGTTTGTGTCGCTTTGTTCAACAGTCGGTGCAGTTTGTGTCTCTTTGCCCCACAGTCAGTGCAGTTTGTGTCACTTTGCTCCACAGTCGGTGCTGTTTGTGTCACTTTATTCCACAGTCGGTGCAGTTTGTGTCAATTTGTCCCAGTCGGTGTAGTTTGTGTTGCTTTGTCCAACAGTCGGTGTAGTTTGTGTCATTTTGTCCAACAGATAGCGCAGTTTGTATCACTTTGCTCCACATCAATGCAGTTTGTGTCGCTTTGTCCAACAGTCGGTGCAGTTTGTGTCACTTTGCTCCACATCGGAGCTGTTTATGTCACTTTGTCCAACAGTCGGTGTAGTTTGTGTCATGTTGTCCGTCAATTTGTCCAGTTTTTATCACATTGTCCCACATTTGGTTCAGCTTGTGTCACTTTGCTCCACAGTTGGTGTAGTTTGTGTCGCTTTGCTCCTCAGTCGGTGCAGTTTGTGTCACTTTTCTCCACAGTCGATTCAGTTTGTGTTTATTGGTCCCACACTCGTTGCAGTTTGTGTCACTTTACTCCACATTGGTGCAGTGGTGTGTCATTTCATTCCACGGTCGGTTCAGTATGTGTCACTTTGTCCCAAAGTCGGTGCAGTTTGTGTCACTTTGCTCCAGAGTTGGTACAGTTTGTGTCACTTTGCTCCAGAGTTGGTACAGTTTGTGTCACTTTGTCCAACAGTCAGTGTAGATTGTGGCACTTTGTTCCACAGATTGTGCATTTCGTGTCACTTTCCTCCACAGTCGGTGCAGTTTGTGTCACTTTATTCCACAGTCGGTGCAGTTTGTGTCACTTTGTCCCACAGTCGGTGCAGTTTGTGTCTCTTTGTCCCACAGTCATTGCAGTTTGTGTCAATTTGCTCCACATCGGTGCAGTTTGTGTTTCTTTGTCCCAGAGTCAGTGCTGTTTGTGTCGCTTTGCATGACAATCGGTACAGCTTGTGACTTTTGCTCCCCTGTCAGTGCAGATTGTGTCCACTTTTCTGTATAATCGGTGCAGTTTGTATCACTTTCTTCCACATCGTTGCATTTTCTGTCACTTTACTCCAGAGTCGTTGATGTTTGTGTCATATTTCTCCACAGTCTTTGAAGTTTGTGTCACTTTGTTCCACATCGGTGCAGTTTGTGTAACTTTGTTCCACAGTCGGTGCAGTTTGTGTAACTTTGTTCCACAGTGGGCGCAGTTTGTGTCACTTTGCCCCACAGTCGGTGCAGTTTGTGTCACTTTGTTCCAGAGTTGGTGCAGATTGTGTCAATTTGTCGCATAGTCGGTGCAGTTTGTGTGGCTTTTCTCCACATCGGTATGGTTTGTGTCACTTTGTCCCTCAATTGGTTCAGTTTGTGTCACTTTGTTCCACAGTCGTTGCAGTTTGTGTCACTTTGTCCCACGGTCGGTGCATTTTATTTCAATTTGTCCCACGGTCGATGCAGATTGTGTCACTATGCACCACAGTTATTGCAGTCTGTGTCACTTTGTCCCACATTCGGTGCTGATTGTGTCAATTTGCTCCACAGTTGTTGCAATTTCTGTCACTTTGCTTCACATCGGAGCTGTTTGTGTCGCTTTGTTCAACAGTCGGTGCAGTTTGTGTCTCTTTGCCCCACAGTCAGTGCAGTTTGTGTCACTTTGCTCCACAGTCGTTGCTGTTTGTGTCACTTTATTCCACAGTCGGTGCAGTTTGTGTCAATTTGTCCCAGTCGGTGTAGTTTGTGTTGCTTTGTCCAACAGTCGGTGTAGTTTGTGTCATTTTGTCCAACAGATAGCGCAGTTTGTATCACTTTGCTCCACATCAATGCAGTTTGTGTCGCTTTGTCCAACAGTCGGTGCAGTTTGTGTCACTTTGCTCCACATCGGAGCTGTTTATGTCACTTTGTCCAACAGTCGGTGTAGTTTGTGTCATGTTGTCCGTCAATTTGTTCAGTTTTTATCACATTGTCCCCACATTTGGTTCAGCTTGTGTCACTTTGCTCCTAATTGGTGCAGTGTGTGTCGTTTCACTCCACGGTCGGTTCTGTTTGTGTCACATTGTCCCACAGTCGATGCAGTTTGTGTTTCTTTGCCCCACAGTCAGTGCAGTTTGTGTCACTTTGCTCCAAAGTCGATGCAGTTTGTGTCACTTTGTCCCTCAATCGGTTCAGTTGGTGTCAGCTTTCTCCCACAGATGGTACAGTTTGTGTCACTTTGCTCCACAGTCGGTGCAGTTTGTGTCACTTTGCTCCACAGTCGGTGCTGTTTGTGTCACTTTATTCCACAGTCATTGCAGTTTGTGTCACTTTGTCCCACAGTCGGTGCAGTTTGTGTCTCTTTGTCCCACAGTCATTGCAGTTTGTGTCAATTTGCTCCACATCGGTGCAGTTTGTCTTTCTTTGTCCCAAGAGTCAGTGCTGTTTGTGTCGCTTTGCACGACAATCGGTACAGCTTGTGACTTTTGCTCCCCTGTCAGTGCAGATTGTGTCCACTTTTCTGTATAATCGGTGCAGTTTGTATCACTTTCTTCCACATCGTTGCATTTTCTGTCACTTTACTCCAGAGTCGTTGAGGTTTGTGTCATATTTCTCCACAGTCTTTGAAGTTTGTGTCACTTTGTTCCAGATCAATGCAGTTTGTGTCACTTTGTCCCACATTCGGTGCAGTTTGTGTAACTTTGTTCCACAGTGGGGCGCAGTTTGTGTCACTTTGCCCCACAGTCAGTGCAGTTTGTGTAACTTTGTTCCAGAGTTGGTGCAGATTGTGTCAATTTGTCACATAGTCGGTGCAGTTTGTGTCTCTTTGTCCCACAGTCATTGCAGTTTGTGTCAATTTGCTCCACATCGGTGCAGTTTGTGTTTCTTTGTCCCAGAGTCAGTGCTGCTTGTGTCGCTTTGCACGACAATCGGTACAGCTTGTGACTTTTGCTCCCCTGTCTTTGCAGATTGTGTCCACTTTTCTGTATAATCGGTGCAGTTTGTATCACTTTCTTCCACATTGTTGCATTTTCTGTCACTTTACTCCAGAGTCGTTGAGGTTTGTGTCATATTTCTCCACAGTCTTTGAAGTTTGTGTCACTTTGTTCCACATCGGTGCAGTTTGTGTAACTTTGTTCCACAGTTGGTGCAGTTTGTGTCTCTTTGTCACATAGTCGGTGCAGTTTGTGTAACTTTGTTCCACAGTGGGCGCAGTTTGTGTCACTTTGCCCCACAGTCAGTGCAGTTTGTGTCACTTTGTTCCAGAGTTGGTGCAGATTGTGTCAATTTGTCACATAGTCGGTGCAGTTTGTGTGGCTTTTCTCCACATCGGTATGGTTTGTGTCACTTTGTCCCTCAATTGGTTCAGTTTGTGTCACTTTTGTCCCACGGTCGATGCAGATTGTGTCACTATGCACCACAGTTATTGCAGTCTGTGTCACTTTTGTCCCACATTCGGTGCTGATTGTGTCAATTTGCTCCACAGTTGTTGCAATTTCTGTCACTTTGCTTCACATCGGAGCTGTTTGTGTCGCTTTGTTCAACAGTCGGTGCAGTTTGTGTCTCTTTGCCCCACAGTCAGTGCAGTTTGTGTCACTTTGCTCCACAGTCGGTGCTGTTTGTGTCACTTTATTCCACAGTCGGTGCAGTTTGTGTCAATTTGTCCCAGTCGGTGTAGTTTGTGTTGCTTTGTCCAACAGTCGGTGTAGTTTGTGTCATTTTGTCCAACAGATAGCGCAGTTTGTATCACTTTGCTCCACATCAATGCAGTTTGTGTCGCTTTGTCCAACAGTCGGTGCAGTTTGTGTCACTTTGCTCCACATCGGAGCTGTTTATGTCACTTTGTCCAACAGTCGGTGTAGTTTGTGTCATGTTGTCCGTCAATTTGTCCAGTTTTTATCACATTGTCCCACATTTGGTTCAGCTTGTGTCACTTTGCTCCACAGTTGGTGCAGTTTGTGTCGCTTTGCTCCTCAGTCGGTGCAGTTTGTGTCACTTTTCTCCACAGTCGATTCAGTTTGTGTTTATTGGTCCCACACTCGTTGCAGTTTGTGTCACTTTACTCCACATTGGTGCAGTGTGTGTCATTTCATTCCACGGTCGGTTCAGTATGTGTCACTTTGTCCCAAAGTCGGTGCAGTTTGTGTCACTTTGCTCCAGAGTTGGTACAGTTTGTGTCACTTTGCTCCAGAGTTGGTACAGTTTGTGTCACTTTGTCCAACAGTCAGTGTAGATTGTGGCACTTTGTTCCACAGATTGTGCATTTCGTGTCACTTTCCTCCACAGTCGGTGCAGTTTGTGTCACTTTATTCCACAGTCGGTGCAGTTTGTGTCACTTTGTCCCACAGTCGGTGCAGTTTGTGTCTCTTTGTCCCACAGTCATTGCAGTTTGTGTCAATTTGCTCCACATCGGTGCAGTTTGTGTTTCTTTGTCCCAGAGTCAGTGCTGTTTGTGTCGCTTTGCATGACAATCGGTACAGCTTGTGACTTTTGCTCCCCTGTCAGTGCAGATTGTGTCCACTTTTCTGTATAATCGGTGCAGTTTGTATCACTTTCTTCCACATCGTTGCATTTTCTGTCACTTTACTCCAGAGTCGTTGATGTTTGTGTCATATTTCTCCACAGTCTTTGAAGTTTGTGTCACTTTGTTCCACATCGGTGCAGTTTGTGTAACTTTGTTCCACAGTCGGTGCAGTTTGTGTAACTTTGTTCCACAGTGGGCGCAGTTTGTGTCACTTTGCCCCACAGTCGGTGCAGTTTGTGTCACTTTGTTCCAGAGTTGGTGCAGATTGTGTCAATTTGTCGCATAGTCGGTGCAGTTTGTGTGGCTTTTCTCCACATCGGTATGGTTTGTGTCACTTTGTCCCTCAATTGGTTCAGTTTGTGTCACTTTGTTCCACAGTCGTTGCAGTTTGTGTCACTTTGTCCCACGGTCGGTGCATTTTATTTCAATTTGTCCCACGGTCGATGCAGATTGTGTCACTATGCACCACAGTTATTGCAGTCTGTGTCACTTTGTCCCACATTCGGTGCTGATTGTGTCAATTTGCTCCACAGTTGTTGCAATTTCTGTCACTTTGCTTCACATCGGAGCTGTTTGTGTCGCTTTGTTCAACAGTCGGTGCAGTTTGTGTCTCTTTGCCCCACAGTCAGTGCAGTTTGTGTCACTTTGCTCCACAGTCGTTGCTGTTTGTGTCACTTTATTCCACAGTCGGTGCAGTTTGTGTCAATTTGTCCCAGTCGGTGTAGTTTGTGTTGCTTTGTCCAACAGTCGGTGTAGTTTGTGTCATTTTGTCCAACAGATAGCGCAGTTTGTATCACTTTGCTCCACATCAATGCAGTTTGTGTCGCTTTGTCCAACAGTCGGTGCAGTTTGTGTCACTTTGCTCCACATCGGAGCTGTTTATGTCACTTTGTCCAACAGTCGGTGTAGTTTGTGTCATGTTGTCCGTCAATTTGTTCAGTTTTTATCACATTGTCCCACATTTGGTTCAGCTTGTGTCACTTTGCTCCTAATTGGTGCAGTGTGTGTCGTTTCACTCCACGGTCGGTTCTGTTTGTGTCACATTGTCCCACAGTCGATGCAGTTTGTGTTTCTTTGCCCCACAGTCAGTGCAGTTTGTGTCACTTTGCTCCAAAGTCGATGCAGTTTGTGTCACTTTGTCCCTCAATCGGTTCAGTTGGTGTCACTTTCTCCCACAGATGGTACAGTTTGTGTCACTTTGCTCCACAGTCGGTGCAGTTTGTGTCACTTTGCTCCACAGTCGGTGCTGTTTGTGTCACTTTATTCCACAGTCATTGCAGTTTGTGTCACTTTGTCCCACAGTCGGTGCAGTTTGTGTCTCTTTGTCCCACAGTCATTGCAGTTTGTGTCAATTTGCTCCACATCGGTGCAGTTTGTCTTTCTTTGTCCAGAGTCAGTGCTGTTTGTGTCGCTTTGCACGACAATCGGTACAGCTTGTGACTTTTGCTCCCCTGTCAGTGCAGATTGTGTCCACTTTTCTGTATAATCGGTGCAGTTTGTATCACTTTCTTCCACATCGTTGCATTTTCTGTCACTTTACTCCAGAGTCGTTGAGGTTTGTGTCATATTTCTCCACAGTCTTTGAAGTTTGTGTCACTTTGTTCCAGATCAATGCAGTTTGTGTCACTTTGTCCCACATTCGGTGCAGTTTGTGTAACTTTGTTCCACAGTGGGCGCAGTTTGTGTCACTTTGCCCCACAGTCAGTGCAGTTTGTGTAACTTTGTTCCAGAGTTGGTGCAGATTGTGTCAATTTGTCACATAGTCGGTGCAGTTTGTGTCTCTTTGTCCCACAGTCATTGCAGTTTGTGTCAATTTGCTCCACATCGGTGCAGTTTGTGTTTCTTTGTCCCAGAGTCAGTGCTGCTTGTGTCGCTTTGCACGACAATCGGTACAGCTTGTGACTTTTGCTCCCCTGTCTTTGCAGATTGTGTCCACTTTTCTGTATAATCGGTGCAGTTTGTATCACTTTCTTCCACATTGTTGCATTTTCTGTCACTTTACTCCAGAGTCGTTGAGGTTTGTGTCATATTTCTCCACAGTCTTTGAAGTTTGTGTCACTTTGTTCCACATCGGTGCAGTTTGTGTAACTTTGTTCCACAGTTGGTGCAGTTTGTGTCTCTTTGTCACATAGTCGGTGCAGTTTGTGTAACTTTGTTCCACAGTGGGCGCAGTTTGTGTCACTTTGCCCCACAGTCAGTGCAGTTTGTGTCACTTTGTTCCAGAGTTGGTGCAGATTGTGTCAATTTGTCACATAGTCGGTGCAGTTTGTGTGGCTTTTCTCCACATCGGTATGGTTTGTGTCACTTTGTCCCTCAATTGGTTCAGTTTGTGTCACTTTTGTCCCACGGTCGATGCAGATTGTGTCACTATGCACCACAGTTATTGCAGTCTGTGTCACTTTGTCCCACATTCGGTGCTGATTGTGTCAATTTGCTCCACAGTTGTTGCAATTTCTGTCACTTTGCTTCACATCGGAGCTGTTTGTGTCGCTTTGTTCAACAGTCGGTGCAGTTTGTGTCTCTTTGCCCCACAGTCAGTGCAGTTTGTGTCACTTTGCTCCACAGTCGGTGCTGTTTGTGTCACTTTATTCCACAGTCGGTGCAGTTTGTGTCAATTTGTCCCAGTCGGTGTAGTTTGTGTTGCTTTGTCCAACAGTCGGTGTAGTTTGTGTCATTTTGTCCAACAGATAGCGCAGTTTGTATCACTTTGCTCCACATCAATGCAGTTTGTGTCGCTTTGTCCAACAGTCGGTGCAGTTTGTGTCACTTTGCTCCACATCGGAGCTGTTTATGTCACTTTGTCCAACAGTCGGTGTAGTTTGTGTCATGTTGTCCGTCAATTTGTCCAGTTTTTATCACATTGTCCCACATTTGGTTCAGCTTGTGTCACTTTGCTCCACAGTTGGTGCAGTTTGTGTCGCTTTGCTCCTCAGTCGGTGCAGTTTGTGTCACTTTTCTCCACAGTCGATTCAGTTTGTGTTTATTGGTCCCCACACTCGTTGCAGTTTGTGTCACTTTACTCCACATTGGTGCAGTGTGTGTCATTTCATTCCACGGTCGGTTCAGTATGTGTCACTTTGTCCCAAAGTCGGTGCAGTTTGTGTCACTTTGCTCCAGAGTTGGTACAGTTTGTGTCACTTTGCTCCAGAGTTGGTACAGTTTGTGTCACTTTGTCCAACAGTCAGTGTAGATTGTGGCACTTTGTTCCACAGATTGTGCATTTCGTGTCACTTTCCTCCACAGTCGGTGCAGTTTGTGTCACTTTATTCCACAGTCGGTGCAGTTTGTGTCACTTTGTCCCACAGTCGGTGCAGTTTGTGTCTCTTTGTCCCACAGTCATTGCAGTTTGTGTCAATTTGCTCCACATCGGTGCAGTTTGTGTTTCTTTGTCCCAGAGTCAGTGCTGTTTGTGTCGCTTTGCATGACAATCGGTACAGCTTGTGACTTTTGCTCCCCTGTCAGTGCAGATTGTGTCCACTTTTCTGTATAATCGGTGCAGTTTGTATCACTTTCTTCCACATCGTTGCATTTTCTGTCACTTTACTCCAGAGTCGTTGATGTTTGTGTCATATTTCTCCACAGTCTTTGAAGTTTGTGTCACTTTGTTCCACATCGGTGCAGTTTGTGTAACTTTGTTCCACAGTCGGTGCAGTTTGTGTAACTTTGTTCCACAGTGGGCGCAGTTTGTGTCACTTTGCCCCACAGTCGGTGCAGTTTGTGTCACTTTGTTCCAGAGTTGGTGCAGATTGTGTCAATTTGTCGCATAGTCGGTGCAGTTTGTGTGGCTTTTCTCCACATCGGTATGGTTTGTGTCACTTTGTCCCTCAATTGGTTCAGTTTGTGTCACTTTGTTCCACAGTCGTTGCAGTTTGTGTCACTTTGTCCCACGGTCGGTGCATTTTATTTCAATTTGTCCCACGGTCGATGCAGATTGTGTCACTATGCACCACAGTTATTGCAGTCTGTGTCACTTTGTCCCACATTCGGTGCTGATTGTGTCAATTTGCTCCACAGTTGTTGCAATTTCTGTCACTTTGCTTCACATCGGAGCTGTTTGTGTCGCTTTGTTCAACAGTCGGTGCAGTTTGTGTCTCTTTGCCCCACAGTCAGTGCAGTTTGTGTCACTTTGCTCCACAGTCGTTGCTGTTTGTGTCACTTTATTCCACAGTCGGTGCAGTTTGTGTCAATTTGTCCCAGTCGGTGTAGTTTGTGTTGCTTTGTCCAACAGTCGGTGTAGTTTGTGTCATTTTGTCCAACAGATAGCGCAGTTTGTATCACTTTGCTCCACAACAATGCAGTTTGTGTCGCTTTGTCCAACAGTCGGTGCAGTTTGTGTCACTTTGCTCCACATCGGAGCTGTTTATGTCACTTTGTCCAACAGTCGGTGTAGTTTGTGTCATGTTGTCCGTCAATTTGTTCAGTTTTTATCACATTGTCCCACATTTGGTTCAGCTTGTGTCACTTTGCTCCTAATTGGTGCAGTGTGTGTCGTTTCACTCCACGGTCGGTTCTGTTTGTGTCACATTGTCCCACAGTCGATGCAGTTTGTGTTTCTTTGCCCCACAGTCAGTGCAGTTTGTGTCACTTTGCTCCAAAGTCGATGCAGTTTGTGTCACTTTGTCCCTCAATCGGTTCAGTTGGTGTCACTTTCTCCCACAGATGGTACAGTTTGTGTCACTTTGCTCCACAGTCGGTGCAGTTTGTGTCACTTTGCTCCACAGTCGGTGCTGTTTGTGTCACTTTATTCCACAGTCATTGCAGTTTGTGTCACTTTGTCCCACAGTCGGTGCAGTTTGTGTCTCTTTGTCCCACAGTCATTGCAGTTTGTGTCAATTTGCTCCACATCGGTGCAGTTTGTGTTTCTTTGTCCCAGAGTCAGTGCTGTTTGTGTCGCTTTGCACGACAATCGGTACAGCTTGTGACTTTTGCTCCCCTGTCAGTGCAGATTGTGTCCACTTTTCTGTATAATCGGTGCAGTTTGTATCACTTTCTTCCACATCGTTGCATTTTCTGTCACTTTACTCCAGAGTCGTTGAGGTTTGTGTCATATTTCTCCACAGTCTTTGAAGTTTGTGTCACTTTGTTCCAGATCAATGCAGTTTGTGTCACTTTGTCCCACATTCGGTGCAGTTTGTGTAACTTTGTTCCACAGTGGGCGCAGTTTGTGTCACTTTGCCCCACAGTCAGTGCAGTTTGTGTAACTTTGTTCCAGAGTTGGTGCAGATTGTGTCAATTTGTCACATAGTCGGTGCAGTTTGTGTCTCTTTGTCCCACAGTCATTGCAGTTTGTGTCAATTTGCTCCACATCGGTGCAGTTTGTGTTTCTTTGTCCCAGAGTCAGTGCTGCTTGTGTCGCTTTGCACGACAATCGGTACAGCTTGTGACTTTTGCTCCCCTGTCTTTGCAGATTGTGTCCACTTTTCTGTATAATCGGTGCAGTTTGTATCACTTTCTTCCACATTGTTGCATTTTCTGTCACTTTACTCCAGAGTCGTTGAGGTTTGTGTCATATTTCTCCACAGTCTTTGAAGTTTGTGTCACTTTGTTCCACATCGGTGCAGTTTGTGTAACTTTGTTCCACAGTTGGTGCAGTTTGTGTCTCTTTGTCACATAGTCGGTGCAGTTTGTGTAA
Organism: Isurus oxyrinchus; assembly: GCA_026770705.1. Taxonomy (NCBI): domain Eukaryota; kingdom Metazoa; phylum Chordata; class Chondrichthyes; order Lamniformes; family Lamnidae; genus Isurus; species Isurus oxyrinchus. The sequence continues at coordinate 30,873,660 of JANJGN010000025.1, forward strand.
CTTTGTTCCACAGTGGGCGCAGTTTGTGTCACTTTGCCCCACAGTCAGTGCAGTTTGTGTCACTTTGTTCCAGAGTTGGTGCAGATTGTGTCAATTTGTCACATAGTCGGTGCAGTTTGTGTGGCTTTTCTCCACATCGGTATGGTTTGTGTCACTTTGTCCCTCAATTGGTTCAGTTTGTGTCACTTTTGTCCCACGGTCGATGCAGATTGTGTCACTATGCACCACAGTTATTGCAGTCTGTGTCACTTTGTCCCACATTCGGTGCTGATTGTGTCAATTTGCTCCACAGTCGTTGCAATTTCTGTCACTTTGCTTCACATCGGAGCTGTTTGTGTCGCTTTGTTCAACAGTCGGTGCAGTTTGTGTCTCTTTGCCCCACAGTCAGTGCAGTTTGTGTCACTTTGCTCCTCAGTCGTTGCTGTTTGTGTCACTTTATTCCACAGTCGGTGCAGTTTGTGTCAATTTGTCCCAGTCGGTGTAGTTTGTGTTGCTTTGTCCAACAGTCGGTGTAGTTTGTGTCATTTTGTCCAACAGATAGCGCAGTTTGTATCACTTTGCTCCACATCAATGCAGTTTGTGTCGCTTTGTCCAACAGTCGGTGCAGTTTGTGTCACTTTGCTCCACATCGGAGCTGTTTATGTCACTTTGTCCACCTTGTCGGTGTAGTTTGTGTCATGTTGTCCGTCAATTTGTTCAGTTTTTGTCACATTGTCCCACATTTGGTTCAGCTTGTGTCACTTTGCTCCACAGTTGGTGCAGTTTGTGTCGCTTTGCTCCTCAGTCGGTGCAGTTTGTGTCACTTTTCTCCACAGTCGATTCAGTTTGTGTTTATTGGTCCCACACTCGTTGCAGTTTGTGTCACTTTACTCCACATTGGTGCAGTGTGTGTCATTTCATTCCACGGTCGGTTCAGTATGTGTCACTTTGTCCCAAAGTCGGTGCAGTTTGTGTCACTTTGCTCCAGAGTTGGTACAGTTTGTGTCACTTTGCTCCAGAGTTGGTACAGTTTGTGTCACTTTGTCCAACAGTCAGTGTAGATTGTGGCACTTTGTTCCACAGATTGTGCATTTTGTGTCACTTTCCTCCACAGTCAGTGCAGTTTGTGTCACTTTATTCCACAGTCGGTGCAGTTTGTGTCACTTTGTCCCACATTCGGTGCTGATTGTGTCAATTTGCTCCACATCGGTGCAGTTTGTGTCTCTTTGTCCCAGAGTCAGTGCTGCTTGTGTCATTTTGTCCATCAATTGTTGCAGCTTGTGTCACATTGTCTCACATTTCGTTCAGATTGTGTCACCTTGCTCCACAGTCAGTGCAGTTTGTGTCACTTTGCTCCACAATCAGTGCAGTTTGTGTCATTTTGTCAAACATTTGGTTTAGTTTTTCTCAATTTACACAACATCGGTTCAGTTTGTGTCACTTTCTCGCACAGTTTTTGCAGTTTGTCTCCACTTTGTCTCACAGTCGGAGCAGATTGTGTCACTTTGCTCCACAGTTGGTGCAGTTTGTGTCGCTTTGCTCCTCAGTCGGTGCAGTTTGTGTCACATTTCTCCTCAGTCGATTCAGTTTGTGTCAATTGGTCCCACACTCGTTGCGGTTTGTGTCACTTTGCTCCTAATTGGTGAAGTGTGTGTCGTTTCACTCCACGGTGGGTTCAGTTTGTGTCACTTTGTCCCACAGTCGATGCAGTTTGTGTTTCTTTGCCCCACAGTCAGTGCAGTTTGTGTCACTTTGCTCCACAGTCGATGCAGTTTGTGTCACTTTGTCCCTCAATCGGTTCAGTTGGTGTCACTTTCTCCCACAGATGGTGCAGTTTGTGTCACTTTGCTCCACAGTCGGTGCAGTTTGTGTCACTTTGCACCACAATCGGTGCTGTTTGTGTCATTTTATTCCACAGTCATTGCAGTTTGTGTCACTTTGTCCCACAGTCGGTGCAGTTTATGTCTCTTTGTCCCACAGTCATTGCAGTTTGTGTCAATTTGCTCCACATCGGTGCAGTTTGTGTCTTTGTCCCAGAGTCAGTGCTGCTTGTGTCGCTTTGCACGACAATCGGTACAGCTTGTGACTTTTGCTCCCCTGTCAGTGCAGATTGTGTCCACTTTTCTGTATAATCGGTGCAGTTTGTATCACTTTCTTCCACATCGTTGCATTTTCTGTCACTTTACTCCAGAGTCGTTGAGGTTTGTGTCATATTTCTCCACAGTCTTTGAAGTTTGTGTCACTTTGATCCACATCGGTGCAGTTTGTGTCACTTTGTCCCTCAATCGGTTCAGTTGGTGTCACTTTCTCCCACAGATGGTGCAGTTTGTGTCACTTTGCTCCACAGTCGGTGCAGTTTGTGTCTCTTTGCTCCACAGTCGGTGCTGTTTGTGTCATTTTATTCCACAGTCATTGCAGTTTGTGTCACTTTGTCCCACAGTCATTGCAGTTTGTGTCAATTTGCTCCACATCGGTGCAGTTTGTGTCTTTGTCCCAGAGTCAGTGCTGCTTGTGTCGCTTTGCACGACAATCGGTACAGCTTGTGACTTTTGCTCCCCTGTCAGTGCAGATTGTGTCCACTTTTCTGTATAATCGGTGCAGTTTGTATCACTTTCTTCCACATCGTTGCATTTTCTGTCACTTTACTCCAGAGTCGTTGAGGTTTGTGTCATATTTCTCCACAGTCTTTGAGGTTTGTGTCACTTTGCCCCACGGTCATTGCAGTTTGTGTAACTTTGTTCCACAGTGGGCGCAGTTTGTGTCACTTTGCCCCACAGTCGGTGCAGTTTGTGTCACTTTTGTTCCAGAGTTGGTGCAGATTGTGTCAATTTGTCGCATAGTCGGTGCAGTTTGTGTGGCTTTTCTCCACATTGGTATGGTTTGTGTCAATTTGTCCCTCAATTGGTTCAGTTTGTGTCACTTTGTTCCACAGTCATTGCAGTTTGTGTCACTTTGTCCCACGGTCGGTGCATTTTATTTCACTTTGTCCCACGGTCGATGCAGATTGTGTCACTATGCACCACAGTTATTGCAGTCTGTGTCACTTTGTCCCACATTCGGTGCTGATTGTGTCAATTTGCTCCACAGTCGTTGCAATTTCTGTCACTTTGCTTCACATCGGAGCTGTTTATGTCGCTTTGTTCAACAGTCGGTGCAGTTTGTGTCTCTTTGCCCCACAGTCAGTGCAGTTTGTGTCACTTTGCTCCACAGTCGTTGCTGTTTGTGTCACTTTATTTCACAGTCGGTGCAGTTTGTGTCAATTTGTCCCAGTCGGTGTAGTTTGTGTTGCTTTGTCCAACAGTCGGTGTAGTTTGTGTCATTTTGTCCAACAGATAGCGCAGTTTGTATCACTTTGCTCCACATCGATGCAGTTTGTGTCACTTTGTCCAACAGTCGGTGCAGTTTGTGTCACTTTGCTCCACATCGGAGCTGTTTATGTCACTTTGTCCAAGAGTCGGTGTAGTTTGTGTCATGTTGTCCGTCAATTTGTTCAGGTTTTGTCACATTGTCCCACATTTGGTTCAGCTTGTGTCACTTTGCTCCTCAGTCGGTGCAGTTTGTGTCACTTTTCTCCACAGTCGATTCAGTTTGTGTTTATTGGTCCCACACTCGTTGCAGTTTGTGTCACTTTACTCCACATTGGTGCAGTGTGTGTCATTTCATTCCACGGTCGGTTCAGTATGTGTCACTTTGTCCCAAAGTCGGTGCAGTTTGTGTCACTTTGCTCCAGCGTTGGTACAGTTTGTGCCACTTTGCTCCAGAGTTGGTACAGTTTGTGTCACTTTGTCCAACAGTCAGTGTAGATTGTGGCACTTTGTTCCACAGATTGTGCATTTTGTGTCACTTTCCTCCACAGTCGGTGCAGTTTGTGTCACTTTATTCCACAGTCATTGCAGTTTGTGTCACTTTGTCCCACATTCGGTGCTGTTTGTGTCACTTTGCTCCACAGTCGTTAAATCTTGTGTCACTTTGTCCCACATTCGGTGTTGACTGTGTCAGTTTGCTCCACAGTCGTTGCAATTTCTGTCACTTTGCTCCACATCGGAGCTGTTTGTGTCGCTTTGTTCAATAGTCGGTGTATTTTTGTCACTTTGTCGCACAGTCGATGCATTTTGTGTCTCTTTACCCCACAGTCATTGCAGTTTGTGTCACTTTGCTCACAGTCGATGCAGTTTGTGTCATTTTTTCCCTCAATCGGTTCAGTTTGTGTCACTTTCTCCCACAAATGGTGCATTTTGTGTCACTTTGCTCCACAGTCGTTGCTGTTTGTGTCACTTTATTCCACAGTCAGTGCAGTTTGTGTCAATTTGTCCCAGTCGGTGCAGTTTGTGTCGCTTTGTCCAACAGTCGGTGTAGTTTGTGTCATTTTGTCCAACAGATAGAGCAGTTTGTATCACTTTGCTCCACATCGATGCAGTTTGTGTCACTTTGTCCAACAGTTGGTGCAGTTTGTGTCACTTTGCTCCTCATCGGAGCTGTTTATGTCACTTTGTCCAACAGTCGGTGTAGTTTGTGTCACTTTGTCGCACAGTGGATGCAGTTTGTGTCATTTTGCGCCACAGTTGGTGCACTTTGTGTCACTTTGCTCCACAGTCGATGCAGTTTGTGTCATTTTGTCCGTCAATTGGTGCAGTTTGTGTCACATTGTCTCACATTTGGTTCAGATTGTGTCACCTTGCTCCACAGTCGGTGTAGCTTGTGTCACTTTGCTCCACAGTCGGTGCAGTTTGTGTCAATTTGCTCCAGAGTTGGTACAGTTTGTGTCACCTTATCCAACTGTCATTGCAGTTTGTGGCACTTTGTTCCACAGTCGTTGCTGTTTGTGTCACTGTATTCCACAGTCAGTGCAGTTTGTGTCCATTTGTCCCAGTTGGTGCAGTTTGTGTCGCTTTGTCCAACAGTCGGTGTAGTTTGAGTCATTTTGTCCAACAGATAGAGCAGTTTGTATCACTTTGCTCCACATCGATGCAGTTTGTGTCACTTTGTCCAACAGTTGGTGCAGTTTGTGTCACTTTGCTCCACATCAGAGCTGTTTATGTCACTTTGTCCAACAGTCGGTGTAGTTTGTGTCACTTTGTCGCACAGTGGATACAGTTTGTGTCATTTTGCACCACAGTTGGTGCAGTTTGTGTCACTTTGCTCCACAGTCGATGCAGTTTGTGTCATTTTGTCCGTCAATTGGTGCAGCTTGTGTCACATTGTCTCACATTTGGTTCAGATTGTGTCACCCTGCTCCACAGTCAGTGCAGTTTGTGTCACTTTGCTCCACAATCAGTGCAGTTTGTGTCATTTTGTCCCACATTTGGTTTAGTTTTTCTCAATTTGCACAACATCGGTTCAGTTAGTGTCACTTTCTCGCACAGTTGTTGCAGTTTGTCTCCACTTTGTCTCACAGTCGGGGCAGATTGTGTCACTTTGCTCCACAGTTGGTGCAGTTTGTGTCGCTTTGTTCCTCAGTCGGTGCAGTTTGTGTCAATTGGTCCCACACCCGTTGCAGATTGTTTCACTTTGCTCCTCATTGGTGCAGTGTGTGTCGTATCACTCCACGGTCGGTTCAGTTTGTGTCACTTTGTCCCACAGTCGATGAAATTTGTGTCTCTTTGGCCCACAGTCAGTGCAGTTTGTGTGACTTTTCTCCACAGTCGTTGCAGTTTGTGTCACTTTGTCCCACGGTCGGTGCATTTTATTTCACTTTGTTCCACGGTCGATGCAGATTGTGTCACTATGCACCACAGTTATTGCAGTCTGTGTCACTTTGTCCCACATTCGGTGCTGATTGTGTCAATTTGCTCCACAGTCGTTGCAATTTCTGTCACTTTGCTTCACATCGGAGCTGTTTATGTCGCTTTGTTCAACAGTCGGTGCAGTTTGTGTCTCTTTGCCCCACAGTCAGTGCAGTTTGTGTCACTTTGCTCCACAGTCGTTGCTGTTTGTGTCACTTTATTCCACAGTCAGTGCAGTTTGTGTCAATTTGTCCCAGTCGGTGTAGTTTGTGTTGCTTTGTCCAACAGTCGGTGTAGTTTGTGTCATTTTGTCCAACAGATAGCGCAGTTTGTATCACTTTGCTCCACATCGATGCAGTTTGTGTCACTTTGTCCAACAGTCGGTGCAGTTTGTGTCACTTTGCTCCACATCGGAGCTGTTTATGTCACTTTGTCCAAGAGTCGGTGTAGTTTGTGTCATGTTGTCCGTCAATTTGTTCAGTTTTTGTCACATTGTCCCACATTTGGTTCAGCTTGTGTCACTTTGCTCCACAGTTGGTGCAGTTTGTGTCGCTTCACTCCACAATCGGAGCAGTTTGTGTCACTTTGTCCCACATTTGGTTGGGGTTGTGTCATTTTGGTCCAAAGTTGGTGCAGTTTGTGTCGTTTTGCTCCTCAGTCGGTGCAGTTTGTGTCACTTTTCTCCACAGTCGATTCAGTTTGTGTTTATTGGTCCCACACTCGTTGCAGTTTGTGTCACTTTACTCCACATTGGTGCAGTGTGTGTCATTTCATTCAACGGTCGGTTCAGTATGTGTCACTTTGTCCCAAAGTCGGTGCAGTTTGTGTCACTTTGCTCCAGAGTTGGTACAGTTTGTGCCACTTTGCTCCAGAGTTGGTACAGTTTGTGTCACTTTGTCCAACAGTCAGTGTAGATTGTGGCACTTTGTTCCATAGATTGTGCAGTTTGTGTCACTTTCCTCCACAGTCGGTGCAGTTTGTGTCACTTTATTCCATAGTCATTGCAGTTTGTGTCACTTTGTCCCACATTCGGTGCTGTTTGTGTCACTTTGCTCCACAGTCGTTAAATCTTGTGTCACTTTGTCCCACATTCGGTGTTGACTGTGTCAGTTTGCTCCACAGTCGTTGCAATTTCTGTCACTTTGCTCCACATCGGAGCTGTTTGTGTCGCTTTGTTCAATAGTCGGTGTATTTTTGTCACTTTGTCGCACAGTCGATGCATTTTGTGTCTCTTTGCCCCACAGTCATTGCAGTTTGTGTCACTTTGCTCACAGTCGATGCAGTTTGTGTCATTTTTTCCCTCAATCGGTTCAGTTTGTGTCACTTTCTCCCACAAATGGTGCATTTTGTGTCACTTTGCTCCACAGTCGTTGCTGTTTGTGTCACTTTATTCCACAGTCAGTGCAGTTTGTGTCAATTTGTCCCAGTCGGTGCAGTTTGTGTCGCTTTGTCCAACAGTCGGTGTAGTTTGTGTCATTTTGTCCAACAGATAGAGCAGTTTGTATCACTTTGCTCCACATCGATGCAGTTTGTGTCACTTTGTCCAACAGTTGGTGCAGTTTGTGTCACTTTGCTCCTCATCGGAGCTGTTTATGTCACTTTGTCCAACAGTCGGTGTAGTTTGTGTCACTTTGTCGCACAGTGGATGCAGTTTGTGTCATTTTGCGCCACAGTTGGTGCAGTTTGTGTCACTTTGCTCCACAGTCGATGCAGTTTGTGTCATTTTGTCCGTCAATTGGTGCAGTTTGTGTCACATTGTCTCACATTTGGTTCAGATTGTGTCACCTTGCTCCACAGTCGGTGTAGCTTGTGTCACTTTGCTCCACAGTCGGTGCAGTTTGTGTCAATTTGCTCCAGAGTTGGTACAGTTTGTGTCACCTTATCCATCTGTCATTGCAGTTTGTGGCACTTTGTTCCACAGTCGTTGCTGTTTGTGTCACTGTATTCCACAGTCAGTGCAGTTTGTGTCCATTTGTCCCAGTTGGTGCAGTTTGTGTCGCTTTGTCCAACAGTCGGTGTAGTTTGAGTCATTTTGTCCAACAGATAGAGCAGTTTGTATCACTTTGCTCCACATCGATGCAGTTTGTGTCACTTTGTCCAACAGTTGGTGCAGTTTGTGTCACTTTGCTCCACATCAGAGCTGTTTATGTCACTTTGTCCAACAGTCGGTGTAGTTTGTGTCACTTTGTCGCACAGTGGATACAGTTTGTGTCATTTTGCACCACAGTTGGTGCAGTTTGTGTCACTTTGCTCCACAGTCGATGCAGTTTGTGTCATTTTGTCCATCAACTGGTGCACTTTGTGTCACATTGTCTCACATTTGGTTCAGATTGTGTCACCCTGCTCCACAGTCAGTGCAGTTTGTGTCACTTTGCTCCACAATCAGTGCAGTTTGTGTCATTTTGTCCCACATTTGGTTTAGTTTTTCTCAATTTGCACAACATCGGTTCAGTTAGTGTCACTTTCTCGCACAGTTGTTGCAGTTTGTCTCCACTTTGTCTCACAGTCGGGGCAGATTGTGTCACTTTGCTCCACAGTTGGTGCAGTTTGTGTCGCTTTGTTCCTCAGTTGGTGCAGTTTGTGTCAATTGGTCCCACACCCGTTGCAGATTGTTTCACTTTGCTCCTCATTGGTGCAGTGTGTGTCGTATCACTCCACGGTCGGTTCAGTTTGTGTCACTTTGTCCCACAGTCGATGCAGTTTGTGTCATTTTGTCCGTCAATTGGTGCAGTTTGTGTCACATTGTCTCACATTTGGTTCAGATTGTGACACCTTGCTCCACAGTCGGTGAAGTTTGTGTCACTTTGCTCCACAGTCGATGCAGTTTGTGTCGCTTGGCTCCTTAGTCGGTGCAGTTTGTGTCAATTTGCTCCAGAGTTGGTACAGTTTGTGTCACTTTATCCAACTGTCATTGCAGTTTGTGGCACTTTGTTCCACAGATTGTGCAGTTTGTGTCACTTTGCTGCACAGTCGGTGCAGATTGTGTTGCTTTGCTCCACAGTCGGTGCAGTTTGTGTCATTTGCTCCATAGTCGCTGTGGTTTGTGTCACTTTGCATGACAATCGGTGCAGCTTGTGACTTTTGCTCCCCAGTCAGTGCAGATTGTGTCCACTTTTCTCTATAATTGGTGCAGTTTGTATCACTTTTTTCTGCATTGGTGCAGTTTGTGTCACTTTACCCCACAGTCAGTGCTTTTTCTCTCACTTTGCTCCACAGTCGTTGAAGGTTGTGTCATATTTCTCCACAGTTGGTAGAGTTTGTGTTGATGGCTGCACAGTCAGTGCAGTTTGTGTCACGTTACTCCACAGTTGGTGCAGTTTGTGTCACTTAGTTCCACTTCGTTGTAGTTTGTGTCATTTTGTCCCACAGTTGGTGCAATTTGTGTCTCTTTTCTCCACATCTTTGAAGTTTGTGTCACTTTGCTCCAGTCGGTGCCGTATGTGTCAAATTGTCCAACATTCAGCACAGTTTGTGTCACTTTCCTCCAGTTGGTGCAGTTTGTGACACTTTGCTCCACATCGGTACATTTTGTCTCACTTTGTCCCACAGTCGGTGCAGTTTGTGTCTCTTTGCTCCAGTCGTTGTAGTTTGTGTCCTTTTGTCGCACAGTCGATGCAGTTTGTGTCGCATTTCTCCACATCGGTGCAGTTTGTGTAACTTAGTTCCACTTCATTGCAGTTTCTGTCATTTTGTCCCGCAATTGGTACAATTTGTGTCTCTTTGCTCCACATTGGTGCAGTTTGTGTCACTTTGTCCCACAGTCAGTGCAGTTTGTGTCAATTTGTCCCTCAGTCGGTGCAGTTTGTGTCAAATTGTCCCACATTCAATGCAGTTTGTGGCACTTTGTTCAACAGACTGTGCACTTGTGTCACTTCGCTCCACAGTCGATGAAGTTACTGTCATTTTGTCTCACAGTTGGTGCAAGTTGTGTCTCATTGCTCCACATCGGTGCAGTTTGTGTCACTTTGTGTCAAATTGTCCAACATTCAGCGCAGTTTGTGTCACTCTCCTCCAGTTGGTGCAGTTTGTGTCACTTTGCTCCACATCGGTACATTTTGTCTCACTTTGTCCCACAGTCGATGCAGTTTGTGTCGCATTGCTCCACATCGGTGCAGTTTGTGTCACTTTGTGCCAAAGTGCGTGCGGTTTGTGTCACTTAGTTCCACTTCATTGCAGTTTGTGTCACTTTGTCCCACAGTTGGTGCAGTTTGTGTCACTTCGCTCCACATCGGTGCTGTTTGTGTCACTTTGTCCCACAGTCGATGCAGTTTGTGTCGCATTGCTCCACATCGGTGCAGTTTGTGTCACTTTGTGCCAAAGTGCGTGCGGTTTGTGTCACTTAGTTCCACTTCATTGCAGTTTGTGTCACTTCGCTCCACATCGGTGCAGTTTGTGTCACTTTGTCCCACAGTTGGTGCAGTTTGTGTCACTTCGCTCCACATCGGTGCTGTTTGTGTCACTTTGTCCCACAGTCAGTGCAGTTTGTGCCGCTTTGCTCTACATCGGTATAGTTTGTGTCACTTTGTCCCACAGTCGATGCAGTTTGTGTCACTTTGCTCCATTCGATGCTGTTTGTGTTTCTTCGTCCCACAGATGGTGCAGTTTGTGTCACTTTGCTCCATTCGGTGCAGTTTGTGTCTCTTTGTGCCACAGTTGGTGCAGTTTGTGTCACTTTCCTCCAGTTGGTACAGTTTGTGTCACTTTGTCCCACAGTCAGTGCAGTTTGTGCCGCTTTTCTCCACATCGGTATAGTTTGTGTCACTTTGTCCCACAGTCGATGCAGTTTGTGTCACTTTGCTCCATTCGATGCTGTTTGTGTTTCTTCGTCCCACAGATGGTGCAGTTTGTGTCACTTTGCTCCAGTCGGTGCAATTTGTATCAAATTGTCCAACATTCAGTGCAGCTTGTGGCACTTTGCTCCACATTGGTGCAGTTTGTGTCATTTTGTCCCTCAATCGGTTCAGTTTGTGTCACTTTCTCCCACATTTGGTTCGGTTTGTGTCACTTTGCTCCACATCGGTTCAGTTTGTGTCAGTTTCTCCCACAGATGGTGCAGTGTGTCTAAACTTTGTCCCACAGTCGATGCAGTTTATGTCACTTTGCTCCACAGTCATCGCAGTTTGTTTCACTTTGATCCACATTTGGTGCTGATTGTGTCAATTTGCTCCACATTCGTTGTAATTTCTGTCACTTTGCTCCACAGTCAACGAATCTTCTGTCATTTTGCTCCACAGTCATTGCAGTTTGTGTCGCTTTGCTCCACAGTCGGTGCAGTTTCTGTCACTTTTTGTAGCTTGTGTCTCTTTGCCCCACAGTTGGTGCAGTTTCTGTCACTTTGCCCCACAGTTGATGCAGTTTCTGTCACTTTGCTCCATCGTCGGTGCAGTTTGTGTCGCTTTGCTCCACAATCAGTGCAGTTTTTGTCATTTTGTCCCTCAGTCGGTGCAGTTTGTGTCATTTGTCTCACATTTGGTTCAGTTTGTGTCAATTTGCTCAACATCGGTTCAGTTTGTGTCACTTTCTCCCACAGTTGGTGCAGTTAGTCTCCACTTTGTCCCACAGTCAGTGCAGATTGTGTCATTTTGCCCCAGAGTTAGTGCAGTCTGTGTCACTTTGCTCCAGTCCTTGTAGTTGGCGTCCTTTTGTCACACATTCGATGCAGTTTGTGTCACTTTGCTCCACATCGGTACATTTCGTGTCAATTTGTCCCACAGTTGGTCCAGTTTCTGACACTTTGCTCCACAGTCGGTGCAGTTTGTGTCACTTTGCTCCATTCGGTGTAGTTTGTGTCTCTTTGTGCCACAGTTGGTGCATTTGTGTCACTTTCCTCCAGTTGGTGCAGTTTGTGTCACTTTGCTCCACATCGGTACATTTTGTCTCACTTTGTCCCACAGTCGGTGCAGTTTGTGTCACTTTGCTCCAGTCGTTGTAGTTTGTGTCCTTTTGTCGCACAGTCGATGCAGTTTGTGTCTCTTTGCACCACATCGGTGCAGTTTGTGTCGCTTTGTGCCAAAGTCCGCGCACTTTGTGTCAATTTGTCCCTCAGTCGGTGCAGTTTGTGTCAAATTGTCCCACATTCAGTGCAGTTTGTGGCACTTTGTTCAACAGACTGTGCAGCTTGTGTCACTTCGCTCCACAGTTGGTGAAGTTTGTGTCATTTTGTCTCACAGTTGGTGCAATTTGTGTCTCTTTGCTCCACATCTTTGAAGTTTGTGTCACCTTGTCCCACAGTTGGTGCAGTTTGTGTCACTTTACTCCACATTCGGTGCAGTTTGTATCACTTTGCTCCACAATTGGTACAGTTTGTGTCTCTTTGCCCCACAGTTGGTGCAGTTTCTGTCACTTGGCTCCACAATTGGTACAGTTTGTGTCTCTTTGCCCCACAGTTGGTGAAGTTTCTGTCACTTTGCTCCACAGTCGGTGCAGTTTGTATCACTTTGCTCCATTCGGTGTAGTTTGTGTCTCTTTGCCCCACAGTTGGTGAAGTTTCTGTCACTTTGCTCCAAATTCGGTGTAGTTTGTGTCTCTTTGTGCCACAGTTGGTGCATTTGTGTCACTTTCCTCCAGTTGGTACAGTTTGTGTCGCTTTGCTCCAGTTGGTACAGTTTGTGTCACTTTGCTCCACAGTTGGTGCAGTTTGTGTCGCTTTCCTCCACATCGGTGCTGTTTGTGTCACTTTTTCCCACAGTCAGTGCAGTTTGTGCCGCTTTGCTCCACATCGGTATAGTTTGTGTCACTTTGTCCCACAGTCGATGCAGTTTGTGTCACTTTGCTCCATTCGATGCTGATTGTGTTTCTTTGTCCCACAGTTGGTGCAGTTTGTGTCACTTTGCTCCTCAGTCGGTGCAGTTTGTGTCACTTTTCTCCACAGTCGATTCAGTTTGTGTCAATTGGTCCCACACTCGTTGCAATTTGTGTCACTTTGCTCCTCATTGGTGCGGTGTGTGTCGTTTCACTCCACAGTCGGTTCAGTTTGTGTCTCTTTGCCCCACAGTCTGTGCATTTTGTGTCACTTTGCTCCACAGTCGCTGCAGTTTGTGTCACTTTGCTCCACAGTCGTTGCTGTTTGTGTCACTTTATTCCACAGTCGGTGCAGTTTGTGTCACTTTATTCCACAGTCATTGCAGTTTGTGTCACTTTGTCCCACATTCGGTGCTGATTGTGTCAATTTGCACCACAGTCGTTACAATTTCTGTCACATTGCTCCACAGTCGTTAAATCTTGTGTCACTTTGTCCAAGTGTCAGTGCAGTTTGTTGCACTTTGTACCACAGATTGTGCAGTTTGTGTCACTTTGCTCCACAGTCGTTGCTGTTTGTGTCACTTTATTCCACAGTCGGTGCAGTTTGTGTCAATTGTCCCAGTTGGTGCAGTTTGTGTCACTTTGCTCCACATCGGAGCTGTTTGGGTCACTTTGTCCAACAGTCGGTGTTGTTTGTGTCACTTTGCTCCACATCGGTGCAGTTTGTGTCGCTTTGTCCAACAATCGGTGCAGTTTGTGTCACTTTGCCCCACAGTCAGTGCAGTTTGTGTCACTTTGCTCCACAGTCGATGCAGTTTGTGTCACTTTGCTCCACAGTCGATGCAGTTTGCGTCATGTTGCTCCATTCGATGCTGTTTGTGTTTCTTTGTCCCACAGATGGTGCAGTTTGTGTCAATTTGCTCCATTCGGTGTAGTTTGTGTCTCTTTGTGCCACAGTTGGTGCAGTTTGTGTCACTTTCCTCCAGTTGGTACAGTTTGTGTCACTTTGCTCCACAGTTGGTGCAGTTTGTGTCGCTTTGCTCCACATCAGTGCTGTTTGTGTCACTTTGTCCCACAGTCAGTGCAGTTTGTGCCGCTTTGCTCCACATCGGTATAGTTTGTGTCACTTTGTCCCACAGTCGATGTAGTTTGTGTCACTTTACTCCATTCGATGCTGTTTGTGTTTCTTTGTCCCACAGATGGTGCAGTTTGTGTCACTTTGCTCCACATCGGAGCTGTTTGGGTCACTTTGTCCAACAGTCGGTGTTGTTTGTGTCACTTTGCTCCACATCGGTGCAGTTTGTGTCACTTTGTCCCACAGTCGGTGCAGATTGTGTCACTTTGCCCCAGAGTTAGTGCAGTCTGTGTCACTTTGCTCCAGTCCTTGTAGTTTGTGTCCTTTTGTCACACAGTCAATGTAGTTTGTGTCACTTTGCTCCACAGTCGGTGCAGTTTTTGTTGCTTTGCTTCACAGCCGGTGCAGTTTGTGTCACTTTGCACCAGATCGGTACATTTCGTGTCACTTTATCCCACAGTCGATGCAGTTTGTGTCAAGTTGTCCAACATTCAGTGCAGTTTGTGGCACGTTGCTCAACAGATTGTGCAGCTTGTGTCAATTCGCTCCGCAGTCGGTGCAGTTTGTGTCACTTTGCTCCTGTTTTGGTGCAGTTTGCGTTGCTTTGCTCCACAGTCGATACAGTTTGTGTCATTTTGCTCCACTGTTGGTGCAGTTTGCTTTGCTTTGCTCCGCAGTCGGTGCAGTTTGAGTCACATTGCTCCAATGTTGGTGCAGTTTGGGTCACTTTGTCCCACAGTCAGTGCAGTTTGTGTCACTTAGTTGCACTGCGTTGCAGTTTGTGTCATTTTGTCCCACAGTTGGTGCAATTTGTGTCTCTTTGCTCCACAGTTGGTGCAGTTCCTGTCACTTTCCTCTATCGCTGGTGCAATTTGTGTCGCTTTGCTCCACAATCGGTGCAGTTTGTGTCATTTTGTCCCCCAGTCGGTGCAGCTTGTGTCATTTGTCCCACATTTGGTTTAGTTTTTCTCAATTTGCACAACATTGGTTCGGTTTGTGTCACTTTCTCCCACAGTTGTTGCAGTTTGTCTCCACTTTGTCTCACAGTCGGGGCAGATTGTGCCACTTTGCCCCACAGTTATTGCAATTTGTGTCACTTTGCTCCAGTTGTTGTAGTTAGTATCCTTTTTACATTCAGTCGATGCAGTTTGTGTCACTTTGCTCCATTCGGTGTAGTTTGTGTCTCTTTGTGCCACAGTTGGTGCATTTGTGTCACTTTCCTCCAGTTGGTACAGTTTGTGTCACTTTGCTCCACAGTTGGTGCAGTTTGTGTCGCTTTGCTCCATTCGGTGTAGTTTGTGTCTCTTTGTGCCACAGTTGGTGCATTTGTGTCACTTTCCTCCAGTTGGTACAGTTTGTGTCACTTTGCTCCACAGTTGGTGCAGTTTGTGTCGCTTTGCTCCACATCAGTGCTGTTTGTGTCACTTTGTCCCACAGTCAGTGCAGTTTGTGCCGCTTTGCTCCACATCGGTATAGTTTGTGTCACTTTGTCCCACAGTCGATGCAGTTTGTGTCACTTTGCTCCATTCGATGCTGTTTGTGTTTCTTTGTCCCACAGATGGTGCAGTTTGTGTCACTTTGCTCCAGTCGGTGCAATTTGTATCAAATTGTCCAACATTCAGTGCAGTTTGTGTCACTTTGTCCCACTGTCTGTGCAGTTTCTGTCACTTTGCTCCACAGTCGGTGCAGTTTGTGTCAATTTGTCCCAGAGTCAGTGCAGTTTGTGTCTCTTTGCCCCAAAATCGGTGCAGTTTTTGTCATTTTGTCCCCCAATCGGTGCAGGTTGTGTCATTTGTCCCACATTTGGTTCAGTTTGTGTCAATTTGCACATCGGTTCACTTTGTGTCACATTGTCCCACAGTTGGTGCAGTTTGTGTCACTTTGCTCCAGATGTTGTAGTTTGTGTCCTTTTGTCGCACAGTCGATTCAGTTTGCGTCCTTTTTGGCCCACAGTTGTCGTAGTTTGTGTCATTTTGCTCCACAGTCGGTGCAGTTTGTCTCGCTTTGCTCCAGTCGGTGCAATTTGTATCAAATTGTCCAACATTCAGTGCAGTTTGTGTCACTTTGTCCCACAATCGGTGCAGTTTGTCTCACTTTGTCCCACAGTCAGTGCATTTTGTGTTGCTTTGCTCCACAGTCGGTGCAGTTTGTGTCACTTTGCTCCACAGTCGGTGCAGTTTGTGTCACTTTGCTCCACATCGGTGCAGTTTGTATCGCTTTGCACCACATCGGTGCAGTTTGTGTCACTTTGTACCACATCGGTACATTTCGTGTCATGTTGTCCTACAGTCAGTGCAGTTTGTGTCATTTTGCTCCAGTCGGTGATTTTTGTGCTACTTTGCTCCACATTCGGTGTAGTTTGTGTCACTTTGCTCCACATCAGTGCAGCTTGTGTCACTTTGTCCCACAGCCGGTGCATTTTGTGTCACTTTGCTCCATTCGGTGTAGTTTGTGTCACTTTGCTCCACCATTGGTGCAGTTTGTGTCATTTGTCCCACATTTGGTTTGGTTTGTCTCAATTTGCACAACATCGGTTCAGTTTGTGTCACTTTCTCCCACAGTTGGTGCAGTTAGTCTCCACTTTGTCTCACAGTCGGTGCAGATTTTGACACTTTGCCCCACAGTTAGTGCAGTTTGTGTCACTTTTCTCCAGTTGTTGTAGTTTGTCTCCTTTTGTCACACAGTCAATGCAGTTTGTGTCAAATTGTCCAACATTCAGTGCAGTTTGTGGCACTTTGTCCCACAGTTGTTGCAGTTTGTTTCACATTGCTCCACATCGGTGCAGTTTGTGACACTTTGTCCCACAGTCGGTGCAGTTTGTGTCAAATTGTCCAACATTCAGTGCAGTTTGTGGTACTTTGTCCCACAGTCGCTGCAGTTTGTGACACTTTGTCCCACAGTCGGTGCAGTTTGTGTCACTTTGCTCCACAGTCGGTGCGGTTTGTGTCACTTAGTTCCCCTTTGTTGCAGTTCGTGTCATTTTGTCCCACAATTGGTGCAATTTGTGTCTCTTTGCTCCACATCAGTGCAGCTTGTGTCACTTTGTCCCACAGTCGGTGCAGTTTGTGTCACTTTGCCCCATTCGGTGTAGTTTGTGTCTCTTTGTCCCACAGTTGTTGCAGTTTGTGTCACTTTGCTCCACATTCGGTGCAGTTTGTGTGGCTTTGTTCCGCATCGATACAGTTTGTGTCAATGTGTTCCACAGTCGGTGCATTTTGTGTCACTTTGCTCCTCCATTGGTGCAGTTTGTGTCCCTTAGTTCCACTTCTGTGCAGTTTGTGTCATTTTGTCCCACATTTGGTGCAGCTTGTGTCGCTTTGCTCCACATCGATACAGTTTCTGTCAATTTATCCCACAGTCGATGCAGTTTGTGTCACTTTGCTCTATTCGGAGCAGTTTGTGCCGCTTTGCTCCACATTGATACATGTTGTGTCACTTTTTCCACAGTTGATGCAGTTTGTGTCACTTTGCTCCAGTCGGTGCAGTTAGTGTCAAATTGTCCAACATTCAGTGCAGTTTTTGGCACTTTGTTCCACAGACTGTGCAGCTTGTGTCACTTTGCTCCACTGTTGATGCAGTTTGTGTCACTTTGCTCCACTGTTGGTGCAGTTTGTGTAATGATGCTTCACAGTCGGTGTCGTTTCTGTCACTTTGCTCCACAGTCGGTGCAGTTTGTGTCAATTTGCTCCACATTTGGTACATTTAGTGTCACTTTGTCCAACATACAGTGCAGTTTGTGGCACTTTGTTCCACCGACTATGCAGTTTGTGTCGCTTTGCCCCACAGTCATTGCAGTTTGTGTCACTTTGCTCCACATTTGGTACAGTTTGTGCCACTTTGTCCAACATACAGTGCAGTTTGTGGCACTTTGTTCCACAGACTGTGCAGTTTGTGTCGCTTCGCTCCACAGACGGTGCAGTCTTGTCACTTTGTCCCAAAATTGTTGCAGTTTGTGTCAATTTGCTCAACTGTAGGTGCAGTTTGTGTCCGTTTGTCCAACAGTCAGTGCAGATTGTGTCACTTTGTTCCACATTGGTGCAGTTTGTGATGTTTGTCCCACAGTTGTTGCTGTTTGCATCACATAGCCCCAAAGTCGGTGCAGTTTGTGTCGCTTTATCCCA